>VYXF01008403.1:55094-94413 GCA_013397295.1 Polioptila caerulea
GGACTGCTACCAACAGCCTGACCCACAGGGTGTCAGGCTGTATTCTGACTCTGTCAGTGGTTCTCTTTTTCCTTTGTATTATTTCAGTATTTTGTTTCCCTTTTCCTAATAAATTGTATTTCTGACTTGGAGTCTCTCACTGGTTTTGCTTTCAAACCAGAACAATTATGAAAAGAAATAATAAAAAAAGACAAATATTTGTGTGCTTCTCTTCCTCTGTGAGCCTGACTCCCAGTCTGACTGACAGATCCCCAAAAATGTATCTCAAGAGCTTAGTGAAGCCCTAGGACCTGCCCTCCTGCCTTCCTGTATAACATGAGCCATGGAACTTAACCTAGGCATTGCTGTATCCATACAGAACATGATGTGACTAACAAAATCCAACATTTCTACTGGATAACTGCCAGCCTCCACCTTGAAAGTGCAATCAGATAGGATTGCCTACCAACATGGAGAATATTAGCTAGGAAAGATTGTGCTAAGCAATGCTTACAACTATAAATTTGTATTTCTGGAGCTTTTTCATCTCTTCTTGAGCTGTTGAGAATATGTAAAAAACAAGCATTATCTTCTGCATCTTTTCCCATTATGCAACAAGAAAACAATTGTATTAGCAGCACTCTAATGAACTGGTATAAAAAAGAAGATTCATACATGATTGTCTATGCTTAAACCATGAGGGAGTGAAATACAAAGACAAAAGAGACATCAAGTCAGTATTATTATTGGATTAAAAGAAAAAGAAAATCAATCAAACCCTTCAAACCTGTTTGTTAAGCAATGCTGTTTGGGAATACTCTCCTTGCTTTTCTAATTGCCTCCCCATTGGGAGGAAGGTGAAATGCATGTGTTGATTTGACTAAAATTTCCATCTAGAAGGGCTGTTTGACTTCTAAGTAACACTGAAACAAAAATAACTTCACTTGATTTACATACAAACTACTCTGATGAGCCAAATGCCTTCCCCTGGCAATAGCTGAAGCAACACAGGCTGTGACTGAAGCTCTTCTGTCCTGCTCCTTCCCCTGCTCAGATACTTCACATTCTGCAGGGCATGAGGGAATGGTTACTCACTATCAAGTTGGGGAGAAAATTCAGTAACTTTTAACTCTTTAAATGTCCAGTCTCAGCTTCTTAACATTTTGCTCCAGCAAAGTACTTCAGTGTTGATGACAGTGAGGGGAATTGGTGGTGTTTGTTATCTGCCTTTAGTTATTCTGTGAAGTTAAAAAATGAAAAATGTTTATTGGTGCACAGTTAGTTTCCATCTAGAAGCTGAATCTAATTGCATTTTGGTTTTACTTGGGATAGATTTCTGACAGAAAATGCATCTTTGTTTTTAATTAATCCATTCAGGGACCCTAACACTGCACAGAAGCTCACGCTTTTTATGTAATTACTTCTAAAGGCTTTTTCCAGCACAGCATGGCTGTCTCTTCAGATTACTTATTGTGTTTCTTTTCCTCTCTTAGTCTTTGTTGATGGAATGTCAGCTTTAAGTAGTGAATTCTGTAGGCAAGGCTGCCTGTTTCCTGGGAAATCCCTCTACAGAGGGAACTAAACTGCTTCCCTTCCTCCTCTGAGTGGATCTGTACAATGTAGAGTGGGTTACAGCTTGTACAGGCACAGAACCTCTCCATCCTTCCTCCTGTTGCTGAGAGCTCTGTGTTTACAGGCACAAGAGGCAAAGCAGTATCAAGAGCATTCTCCAAACACCAAAAACATAAAAAGAACTAGCACAACTCTCTGGTGCATCAGCTGTGGCCCTCACTCAGGAACCATTCTGTTCAATGTTTAATCCTAAGGTTCCTTTAGCAGCATGTTCAATTATGGGATGAAAGAAAGAAAGAGAAAAAATGGAAGGGAAAAGAAAAAGAGATACAATTAGCTCAGAGTTCCCATCACCACCACCATTCATCACCAGTCTCGAGAAATCAAAGCTCTTTATTCTCTCCCACTCATTCCACTCATGTTTAGCACTTCTATGTCAAATACAGGAGATTTAAAAGGAGTGATTGAGAAATACTTTTTCCTTGAGTAGCCCAACAATTCGTGTGCTGCTGTGAATGGAAGGAGCTCTTTGCCTTAGCTAAGCTACACACAAGTACTAAAGCAGCACACTCAGCGAGGCAGGAAAAAAGCCTCCATCATTCTCTGCAGATTATGACAAAAAAAGGTACAAGGAAAGGGCTTAGCTTGTATTCCAGGAAAGAAGTTGATCCCACGAGCGCGGGAGGGGCCAACTTTGCGCGGCTTTCAGGGAGACAGTGACACTTGCAGCCTCTCCCTTCCTGCAGGGAAGGCTCTTGAAAAAGTGAGTTAATCAGGGGTTAGGTATGTGTGCAGTGCCACTGAGCTGTCTGTCACCCATAGGTTGGATCAGCCCTGGAGCTGGAAATGATGCACCTGGGAAGGAACACACAGGTACTGTTCACTCCCCAGCGCCGTGGAGAGGAGCAGCTGCCATTGTCACTGTGCATCACCCACTGGAACACAAACAAGAGAATCACACTCCCAGGAAGAATCTCTCTCCTGCCTTTCAGAACATGCACAGGGAGGCTGCTCCTTGAGCAGCTTTTGCTACTTATCTCTACTTTTTGCCACAGAAGCCAGGGCTGCGCAGGCAAGGGATCATGCGCCAGAGTGAATGGGCTCTGATTAATGCAGATCATACCCGACAACCTTTCCAAGCTCCTTCTGGGCCGGCACGCTCCATTAGTCTCCAAATGTCACAGAAAGGTATTTAAATCAACACTGAGGAGAGCAGGGATTAACAGGCAGGGAAACACACGGCTACCAGAGCAGCCACTGCAATCATGGCAAACACTGCACACCAATGCAGCCTCAGGATGGCTCAGGATGGAATTGCACACACTGGGACAAACCAGTCTCAAAGCTCCGTCCATTCCCTGGTCACTCTTTATACCTCTGCCATGTCCTCCTTGCCCCTGGATGCCCTCTCAGGGATATCTGTCCCTCCTGTCTGATCCTGCTGGGGCTGCTTCAACTTACTGACTTGACAGCAAAGCATCACAGCAACAGAAATCTCTGAAAAGTCATGTCCTGCTTGCCCACCTCTCCTCCCCTCAGAAACCCAGCAGGACTCCCCCATTGCTCGTAAAAGCTGAGCCCTGTGTGGCTCTGGGCTCTCTCGCTCCAGGGGTGGCAGCCCTAGAATCTGCATGGGGCAGCTGCTGACTCCAAGTTGTTTCTGGTAGATCAGGACTGCAGGGTGGCTCCCTGCCTCTGCTTTTACTTCTGCTGTCACAGAGTGCCGCTGCTCTCCCTCGTTCCTCCACAAATCTCCACAGTTGGCTACATCATCATCTCAGCAAAATGCTTTCTCCCTACTTCTGCAATATTGAAAAAAAAAGCTTTTCCAGAGAACACAAAAATGTAAAGCAATGTTACAAAAGCAGGCTAGTAGCAATATTTATATATTTATATATTCATAGAGTTATAGGCTGTGGTGTCTCTGGGTTAAAATCCAGGGGAGTACTTACTGTTTGGGCTCCTGCATTTCCACTGACCCATCCAAATTTCTGCTAGTAGGGATAGAAGGAAACAGTTAAAGGTGTGGTTAAAATCTTACTGGAGTGGGTGAAGTGGGCAGCTGCTGGGCACCCAAAGTGCCATCACCTCCCATCACCATCCTGCCCCAGCCCACAGCAGGAGCACTCACATTTATTTGATTTCCAGGCATCAGGCTTGCAATTGTTAACTACTGTCACTAACTGATTAGACACTGAACAGTTCCAAAAATAACAGTCTGGGGGTGACAATTTTCTGTTAATGTGAAATCTGACAACTTAGGAAAAAAATGGTGCCTGGACACATGCAGGCATTTCATAGCTTTTAGATATTAGCACCAACAATTATTTCTGCTTCACTTCTTACACTTTTTGCGAGTTTTAAATATTTAGAGTTCAGCTTGTTCAAAGATTTATTTTACTTTATTTTTGATATTTGCTTTTTAACTGTCCCACCTTCTTTGTCACTGCCTTCAATATTCTGAGAACTTACATTTCTAACTGACTGAGAATGTATCAAGGGATTTAGTGCTGGTGCTGATACACAGATTCACTCACCCCACACTCATTTTCTTACCTTCAAATGCCATTGAGATGCCCTGGCTACAGTCCTCTCCTCAACAATTGTTCAGGTAGCCTAACTGCGTTTTTCTAGAATAAAACCCCAAACAAACCAAACCTAAAACCTAATTATTTTTGCACACATTTTTACATCAAAGGGACTCTAAGTGTACAGAATTGGTGACACATGGTTCTTGAGTTCCCTTTCCATTTTAGGTATGCTACATTTCTGTTTATTTCATAGTGAACTGTGTACTAGTAGCTGATTTCCCGGTAGTAACCCAACAATTGCACTGATATATGGTATACTACAGTCTGTGAGAAGGTCAGCATTTCAGTCTCACTACTCTTACACTCTCCTGGATACTAAAATATGGAGGGGTGAGTCTCCGGTCTGGAGGGCCGGCCCGCTCTTCCTGAAAGACCATAAATCAGCTCTCAGGAGCGAGGCTCTGTGCCAGCAAGACACTGTTATTTATGGATTGGAGATATGTTTCAGGGGCAGGGCGAGGCTGAGAGCAGATGAAGCTGTCCACATAGACACAGCAATTCTGCAGAATGAAGCTGCTTCAACAAGAGGGCCTTGGGCACTCAAGGACTGTGAGGACTGTGCAGCCCAGCTTTTAGTTGTGTGTCAGAACATTGATTAAAAGGTGCTCACTTTGGCAAATGTTGTCTTTGTTGTAGGCTCCGATGCCACCACCATGATCCAGACAACATGCTGCCCTTCACACACCTACCCAAATTGCTGCTGGGCTCCAAAGCAACAAAGGGGAGAGGCTCTCACAAACAGCTTTTGATTAAAATAGAAAATAACATCAACTTACATTAAAATACATTTCAGGGCTTGTTTGATATTTTGTTTTTACTCTAATAAAAAAGCAATCGTAATGTCTCACAGATTGTTGTTCCCCAAAAAAAGCATATCACAATATGCACTGACTGCAAATGCCATATTTAAATATTCAACACAGCTGTACTTGTGGAGACCTGACAGAGAAAATTCCCTTGTTCTCTCTTCCTCCTCATTCAGCAAATCAGGCAGAAGATTTTGAACATAAATTCAGAAAATATTTTCATAAACAGAATATTTCAGCAGTTAAGACTGTGGTTTTTAAGCAGTTCTGTCCCTCCTCTCATTCTCTTCCTATGCCTTGGTGGAAATAAATCAAACTCTTAAGCTGCTGCAATAATCTCTAAGAGACAAAACAGATGGAAAAAATAATGGGATAAAGTACCTTATGAGGAAGATTTTGGCAACATAAACCCAATGCTTCTGTTCTTCACCCAAATGTTTAGACTTGCAGCAGGCAAAACTAAAATAAAATTGCTTTTGTTTAAATACATGGCACATTTTATATAAAGCGTTCTTTTCATATGAAAAGAAATTACACAGGGAAAAGTGACTCTAATAAAACAGAATACTTCAATATTATTCACTAGATTTTGCCAAGAATCCCCAGAAAGAAAGAAGGCCTTACGTACACGTGAAGACGTTGTTGTCCTCCAGCAGCTGCAGCCACAGAGCCCCTACCTCACGCAGAGGATCCTAAAGGGCACATGGTAGAGGGCAGCCCCCAGGTGCTCCCACCATGGTCAGCACTGGGGGGAGCTCTTGGGGGTCCCCCGAGGCCAGAGAATGCACACCCTGCGTGGAAAAGCAAGTCAGATGGGATTACGGTGGGAACAACTGCACGGATCAAGCATGGAGCTGCTTGAAAGGAGCCTGGAGCAGCACCAGTTTTTACTCCTTTTATTACTTTGTCTCCCCATTACACAACTTACCCTGTGTTCTCTTAACCCAGTGGCCCTGGTTTTGCCATCCTAATTCCCCCTTCTTGGTATTTATTGGACATTTTCTCCATCATCCGCCACAGCAATTTCCCAAGTCCTCATTTTTTAATTTATAAGATTTCTCCACTTGTAACACTGTTATTTTGTTACTGCAGCCACAAATGAGGGTTAGCCTGGACAGCTTGGACATGACTTTGATTTCTAGATGGTTCTTGCAGCTTCTTGTATTTCTATTCTGTTTGTGCTACTTTGTAGCCACTTGCCTGGGCACTGTTTGGTATCAGCAGCATCTCACTCAGTTGTCTCAAAGCACATAGTCACGACAGGGGCTGTGTAACTCACTTGCAGTGAGATGTATCAACTTGCTGAAGGAAATAAGACTGAAAAATAGCTAAGGATGTACTCAAGGAACCCCGTGCAACCTCAGACTGAAATTCTTGCAGAATGTTTAAAGATATGCAGCTAATATCTTGAAAGAAATGCATTTTAGGGAACCTATTTTGACTAAGAATTAGGGCCATGGCAGCCCTTACTGATATAGAAGTAAAAATGTGTGCATGTTTGCATGTAAAATCATGCAGCTTAAAAGCAGACGCAGCTTAGAAGCACACAAGGCTTTGGGGGTTTTTGGTTACTTGGTTTAAATCTGTTCCAAGTCATGATCCTCAAATTGGGTTTTCCATAATTGGTTTTAGCTGAGCCATAATGCATTGAATTTACAAACCTTAAATCTTCTTCATTTTATGTTGTTTTTTGGAGATGAATATTATAATAAATTTCATTTCATACTGGTAACAAGTGCAAGACTTGAGCTAGATATTTACTGCAAGGGAAAATGTAATGCTTTTCTCTTTGAAGCAGAGCAGCTACAACATCGTCTTTATATGTTTGTCATTTCTATTTCAGAATTAATAACCACTTTTTTATGACCTCATTCAAGAAACCCACAAGAAGCTGGCTGTTGTTTTTCTATGGTGTTTGTGCCCTTTACATCATTTCCTACTTCTAATAACTAATGATGATAGGTAATTACTTAACAGATGGTAAAAGCTCCTTAACTGCTTTTAAGGACTACTGAGCTCTGTTGCATTTTGGGAGCATTAACTTCTGTGACTTTCCATCTTCCTCAGGTCATTGCAAGTTTGTTCAGACATCATTAAATATTCAAGGGCTTGTGAAGTTTGGGTTTTTTTTAAATCAGAACTGGAGGCTAGTAACATGCTACTTCAAACAATTGTTATTTCGAATACATATCTTTTGTGAGGCCACTGTTAACACTGAGCAACCATAAGCCCTCTTTTCTCCCCGGGTGTGATGAGCGAAGCAGCCCAGGGCGTCTGACCTTTAGTTACCACAGATGCAGTTCTCTCTCTCTCCTGTAGCAACAAACTGTCACATCATTAACAGGAGCCTGGGGGGAAAAAAAGTCAAACCTTAAAACTTAAAGGGATTGGTCTCACTAATGTCCTTATGCTGCATTTACATTAGCTCCCGAGTTCCACAGGCAGGAGAAATTGCCCATCAGAGAGGGCAGAAGTGAGGGATGAAATTCAGAGTTGAACACACACAGAGTCAGTGACCCTCTCCATACTCCCCCTGCACTTTGAGTAAGTTGCACTTTAAGCACAGTAAGTGCTGGTCTAATTACTCAAGCTCCACTGTACAACACCAGCAACTCTGCTGCTGCTTTTCCAGTTCTAGCAGCTGTTTGTCTGTGTATGGAAATGCGTATGAGGAGCTGTGGCTAAAGACACAAAATTGACTAAAAAAAATTTACTGCGGCACAAATTAGCAAAGACTATGTCTAGAAACAAATAATTCATTTTTATGATTGCTGCTAAAATAAACTCTTGCATTTTGCATGAGACTGTTAAGTTGGAAATAATAAACAAATGAAGTCAGTGTGATTTCTTCAGCTTTAGGATACAACAGCCCTCCTGGTATATAGCTAGAGTTACAAATTATAAAGTTCTACATTTCTCATCTAATACAAAGAGCTGCACAGAGATTACTGGACACACCATACCCAAGCATACACGAGCTCTGGTTAAGTGTGCCCAGAAGTGTGATTCACTGCTAAAAATAAATGTTCATAACTGATTTGTTTCTTAAAATAAAGTGGGGACGTAAGATAACAAACGGATTCTAAAGTAGAGGTCATGAAACTTCTATTTGAAGTGAATGTTGTAAATAGCCCTCTCTATTTTTCACCCTCATATGTCAGTGTGTATTCATACTGCTGCAGCTCTCCATCCGTGTGTGGCATTCAGTGGCACTGCCACCTCTGTGGCATTTGGTCAGTGATTTAATATTTAACAAACAGCTCCTGAGGTCAAATAACACACTTGTCCTCATAACTAAGAGAAGTACATTATGACTTGCTGATTTTCCTCTGCATAGCTCTGAATTGCTCCGAGCACAGGTATCAACCTCCAATTTGTATGCACCAAACCCGAGTGCCTCCTGCAACACTGCAATTTTAGTTTGGATTGAGAAGAAAATGACAGTGATTTGCCCAATGAAAACCTAAACATGACCTCACTTAGTACTTTGTTCAATAATCTCCAGCACATTTGGTAAACTGCTGTTCTGAGGGGATTATGTTCACACATTCAGTGATATTTATAATCACCACCACACAAAAATGGACCCTCTAGGTATTAATTTTTGATGTACTAAGCACTTCCTTTGCAATTCCATTGTCATCTGGCATCACTGTTCCATAAATTTAGAGCGTTGCTGTATTGTTTTGTACCACAGCTCCTTATGATTTAGCAAGTCTAAGCAGACACAGTTGATTGTATGAGCCACTTGCATTTTCTGCTCTTTTAGAAGGTAACAGATACAATTTAGAAACTTTTAAAAGAGCACTATCTTTGCACAGTGTAATAAATTGTTATGAATAAGTAAAATCCTCAGTTATGCTACACCCTTAAATTAGCCTGGGCTTTACATGAATTTGTAACAGATAAGGGGGGAAAAAAATGAACATAACTGACCACAAATCAAATATAACTCTGGGAAGGTTCCACGTGAGAGGGAGCTCCAGAAATGTCCATGCCTGAAATGTAATGGAGAGAACTTGTGCCCCAAAAATTCTTCCCAGATGTTTTTTTAAATTTTTTTTAAATTAATCTCAGAAATAATTATTTTTATATTTTAAATATATTGGCCAATCAAGCAAAATCATATCATGAAACTGCATAAAAAGTAGTTAGATGAAATATACATTATTTACTCTTGCAGCTTGAGAAAAGAAATATGTAGTTCCTCTTACATATCAGATTTTAAAAGCTGAAACAAGACAGATCCTTTCCCTGAGTAAAAACAAAGATCTCCTCATGCTCTTTGAAGTCCTCCAAAAAGCTCTAAAAGCAAGCACTTTGCAGGAGGCTCCCTGAAGCTGACAGGATTAAACCCAGGCACGGTCTATCGCCTTAGTTCCAGTCTGTGATTCCCAGGCCCAGCAAGAGCACTAAGCTCATTCCCAGCAAACCACTGGGCTTGCCATCAGCCTCAGAGTGCCAGATCACAGCCATTTCTGAGACATTGCACAGCCCTGAAGCATTCCAGGCTTCCATCCTTGATAAAGAAAATCATACAGAAGAGGGGAAACCAAGAAGCACCTATGGTTTAACTAAGGGCTGAAAAGCCACAGGTTTCTTATGATATTTGAACTAATCACAATGTAAAATTATCATTTGGCAGGATTTTTTAGATTTGCTGCAATGTCACGGCTCTAGCAGAAAGCACGTACAGGAATGTGTTTTCAAGGTTCTTGGGTTTCTGTATGTCTTTATCATATTTATTTGGATCGAAACAATAATATTAGAACCGCCTCTGGGAACTCCAGCACACAACTTACACTACAGCAAAACTCTCTCACCACTAAAACAGGACCACTGGCAATTTTGTAGTTAAAAAGAAAGTGTATTTTCAGAAGGCAAAATAGGCATGTTGATGTTAGTAAACATGACAGCAGGTCAGTCTGGGGACAGGGCAAAAACTGAGATGGAGAAAACATTAGTAAATAATCCATATTTCCATCCCATCCTGCTAAAATTGGTTAAAGCACTGCTGGAAGCCATCTCTGAGCCAATGGTCTAATTTATTCTAGAGAAGATAAGGGAGACATCAACACTTGAGCAGCAGAGGCCCTACCACGTGTTCCAGGATCCTCTCTCCACACCAGGCATCTGCTTGAAGCAGACTTGGATTTGCTTCAAGTCTCCTTTCCAAGGACTTCTGGGAAGTGAGAGCAAAGGAGATCTCACCTTACACAGAGCTGATTGCACTTGAGATCTCTGGACTCAGGGACCCCCTGGAGTTTGCTGATGCAGAAGCAACCATGGAGAGCAGGGACAGTTCCTGGGGATCATTTCATCCTGAAAAGAAAGATGGAGATAAACTCAGTATTCAGGCGGCTTAACAGAAATGAGAGTACAAGAATGGTAATTTTTCATCCTTTGGTTGGAACAAAATAATGCACCAAGTGGATCAGGTCAAACTCAATAGACTCTGTTAAGATTTTTGTCCTAATGACCACTCATGAGAGAGTGTAAGGAAATACTTAAATAAAGCTGCTGTGGAAAGGTATCTGAGAAAAACATCAAGCACTGCTGCCAAAGTACTGTCAAAGTTTGCAAATCCAAATCAGTTTGATACAAGATTCAAGACTGTGAAATAAACTTTACATCATCCCAATAATCCTCACCAAACAGAGGCTGTGAATCTCCTTCAGACTAGGAGGTCAAGGAGAAGAATAAAATGTTGGTAGTACTATCTAAGTTTCTTATACATTTTTATCCCCTTTTATTTTTTTTTTTTTAAACTTGACTCCACTCTAGTGGAAGGAAAAATAATTAGGAAGAGAAAAAAAATCAGCTTAAGTAAAATCAAGCCTTGATAGTTAGGTAGCAGCTGGGATTCTGACGGTCTGGTGCTTAAACCTACACAATATCTTCAGGAGCTCCACAGTGCAACCACCATCTGTAGCTCAAGAGCTAAAGGAATAGCAGGATGGGAAATAAATGACAGAGAAAAGTAAAGAGAGCTCATGGTATTATAAGTTTACCCCCTTTCCTTTCTCTATTTCATTTTCTAGGGGTGAAGGGACCAAAGAAAAGATAGAATCAGATTGTCATTTATTCTGGTGGGGATTTTTTACAGCTAAAGTTAAATGTTTATAAAAGGTACAACATTATTGTTGTTGTCTCTACACAAGCACCACCATCATCTCACTGAACTGCATAGAAGTGCATTTACATTTAAAGAAGCAATCTTTCTTATCCTGTTGATGTGAAATAACAAGCTTTTTGGAATTACATGGTAGGTTTTTATTTCTGAGCACCTGCACATAACATTGCATCCCATAGTCTTAGTCTGTACAATTAATACTCTCCATCTGATAAGAAGGAAACCCTGTTTTTACTGACAATAACAAAGAAATTAAGACTAGGATAGTCTAATATGCATTTCTGAGAAAGGTCCCAACTATGGATGAGAATTTCTTACGAGAGGAAAAGGTTTCTAAAACCTCATTACCAAAAAAAACAGTTATCTTGGAAAAAAAGATCAGACAATTTTCTTTAAAGCTCAGCCATTATGAAGTGTGTCTGGGGTTTTTTTAATCCTTGGAAATCCACCTTCTCCTCTAGCAGCTTGGAGCTTTTTTTTCTCTTTATATTAAGTAAGGATAGATTTTCTTACTTATATAAAAAGCCTGTGGAAAGAAAAATCCTGCTTAATTCTTCACAGCAGATCTTTGAGCACAAACATCCACAGAGAGACTCTACACTGCTCTGAAAAATGGGAATGGAGTTCTGGGTGCAGCTTACAGACTTGGGCTCTGCTCTAGAGAGATAACTTCAGCAGATAAAGATGAATTTTATTAAGCTAAATCCTTTCATTTCTGCCCTTGGGCTTTGGAACAGGTTGAATGCTATTTCAGGAAAGATCGTATCTGAGCTTTGGACTTTCAAAGAACTGAGAAAAACACATGTGCCCACTTCAAACCCCTCTTTTTGATCTGGTAACACAAACTGTGGCCTGTGCCACCTTGTGAGCAGAGGAAGGGGCAGCAAGATACACCTCTGGAAACAGCTGGAGAAATGTAAGATTTCTGTGTTGTTGAAAACAGTAATATTATTTGCCCAGTAGGTTCTTAATTTTCTTTGAGCAACACTGTTGTTCTCTAGCTGTCTCTAGCGTTTGATTTAGGAAAATGAACTGCTGTGTGGCTGACAGACACGTGAGGGAAATCACGGATCGTGTTTTGGGGAAAATGACGGATAATATTCTTCACCCATTTAAAGGTGCTTTTTCCTCATTAAAATGTATTTTAGGCAAACTGAGTGCACCGCATCTTGTAGCTATGCAAGTAAAATTCACTTTTAGATTAAAAATGCATCTCTAAGTTGCATGCAGAGGCATGAAGCCATCTATCTTGGCAGCTATAGCTTGTGAAAGACAGAGGGACCAAAATGAGGAGTGTGGAATCATTGTACAAGTAGATGTGTGTGCAATACAAGTGCATTCTGGCTTTCCTGGAGACTGGGGGGACAGAAGCACAGACTCTTGAACCTCCTTCCTCCAGGGAAGTGCCTCCTAAAGATCTTACCAGTAAGCCCAGCCAAATGGGCTTACATTTCAATGATTCAGTTGGGTAACACCAACCAGACCAATCAGCAGAGATCAGTTCCTTACCTTCTGGCCTCTGTTGGCAGTGCCTTTCCTAGACTTGCATTAAACTAGGATTTTGGAAAGCTGGAGTTATCCTGTAGTCCTGGGTGTGGGCAGGCTGTAACCCAGTGGGGTCTGGCAATGCTTCATACTTCCAAAGCCTTAATTAATAATACCAATGCATTATTAACTGACCATTGCAGAAGGATACAGCAACAAGTAAGCCATTTCATAATAGCACACGAAAGTAATTACCCTAATACATGTCTATCCAGGGAAAGTGCACTTGGAATCTCATGGAAAAATGGGCTCTCTCAGGCTGCAATTCAAGGCTAATTCAAGGCTCACAGGACTTAGATAATACTGAGTGAGAGCTTCCAGCACTTTGCCATCCTCTGAACTCAACTAGAGAAGTGAAAATACTGGTTTGCCAGTTACCAGGCAGGGCATTTCCCCTGACTGCTCACAGATTAAGTGTCACAAAAATATATCAGTTCTGAATGTTTCTCACTGGAGCATCACATAAACACTTGCAGAAAGGGAGAAGCAGAAAAACTCTGAATTATAAACAAAAGAATTTGAATAATCACAATCAAGATTTTTAAAATTGTGCCTGCAAATAAGCTCAAAATATTTCCATAGGCCCAGGAATTCAGAAGATAAAGTGCTCAGAAATGTTCTGCCAGAGGGCTATGTTTTCCCCTTCAAGAAGTTTTGATACATCAGCAGCCATATGCTTTAATTTACTGGTTTATGCTAATTTCAGTGACATTTTGCTTCTGATGAGAAAAATCTAAGTGATCTAAAAATCTATGTGATGTTTCAAAATGAGTTTTCACTTAAATGTATCATACATATGCACAAACAGATTTTGATTTTGTCGAAGTTTCTCCAGCAATACAATAACAACAGAAAAATAAGAAGGAGCCATGAAAGGAAAAGAATAAATTGCCACTGAAGGAGACTGGGGCTTGGGGTCATGGAAAACCTTCACAGCTGTTAGACAATTATCTTTTCCATTGGCCGGGCAACATTTTTGCTTTTGGTCAGCATGTGGGACCAGATGTGCTTGTTCTTGATTCTGCCTCACTGAAAGGGAATCGATTAAACGATCTCTTGAGATAACTTCCAATTACAAATTTCTTTAGTTTTATGCTCTCTATAGGAAATAACCAAATTCTTGAGTCACTGATTTCACAGATCAGCTTTTTGGACCTACTCCATTAAAACAACTGTCATTACAGAGTATTCTGAAATTTTGCTTCCATATATGCTGGAGATGTTAAAATAGACATGATTAAATACAGGATACTATGAACAAATGAAATTATGTTGTATTTACAAGACTGCAGTAAAATATTTGCATTGGCATTAGGAAAACATTTGGGGAAAACCCCAGGTCAAGCTGGGATGCAGGACTTCCTGACTCTAAATTATAATGCAGGTTTTGATAGTCTGTAGGTGAATATCATGACTAGGTCATCAGCAGCAAGTCTCCAACCAGGTTCCAATCAAAGATTCATAGACTTGAACTGATCCTTGCTTCTGATCCCAGTTTTGAACCCGTGGAGTCTTTCAATGTATGGCTTCAAGTAAACCTGGTGCTGTTCTAAGCAACTTTGGATATCAATACTTTTGAGAATGAAAAAGGGAAATTGTCCTTTGACCCTGATTTATGAAATAACTTGCACTCTTTCTAACCGATAAAGAGTGCACTCATTTTTGTCTTATGGAAAAAGCCAATTATGACATTTTTCCAGGGATGTTCTTTTCGAGGAGCTATTGCCATCTATTGATATATATTGTGAAGGGTCACAGTGAAAGTGCACATCTCCCCTGGACCTTTTCTAAGAGGACTGTGAAATATCTGGGGTGAGAAAAGGACGCTGATAGAATGCTTCTCCTTCCCAGCAGTGAAAAGCAGAGATTTGGAACAGGAAGAAAATATCAGTAATTTGAGGGTGGGGTAAAGGCACATGCTGATTTTATTTTACAAGTAAACTTTCCAGCAAGAAGGGTATGGGGTGATCTGTCACTGACTGACTTCTCTAAAAACCAGTCTGAGATGTGTAGCTGTGTTTTCCTCATTAGCTCATATTTAGATGAGTTGGTCAATGTTCAGCTCTTTAACATCAGCCCAACCTCACTGGATATGCAGATCGTCCAAGTCTTTGGACAAGAGCCTATTTCCAGCCATCTGTGGAAGGAATGCACTGACCTGAATTAATTAACTGAAATTAAGCCAGTTTTTTAAAGGGATGAAACCAAACCAGGAGATGCACTGAATTGGAATAAGAAGTGAGTTGTGACTTCCAGCAAAACCCTGACTATGTGACAGGGAGCAAACTGTGACGTTGAGGAAAGCAGCTTGTGACTTCTTCATGGGAGCAGAGGAGAAAAGAGGGAAGTGGCCAAAGTAGAATTTAGAAATTTCCTGCTGTTGTGCATCTCAGCAAAACACTGCCATCCCTCAATCCTTCTTTTGGCATCCCTTGAGCTGAGCAGCAAACAGTCATTACCTCCTCCAGTCCAAGACCCAGGGTCTGACAGCTGTATAATAGACCTATGGGCTTTTTCAATGTTATGGCTTTCCCTTTCTCAAAAGGCTATTGCCAAGCTTTTATCAGCATTTCTTCTCTCACTGCCTCTTGTACCTTTGATCCTGCAAAAATAAGAATTTCTCCCTTCTGAAGATGAACTTACCTTGTCTAAACAGAAATCTGCTTTATTAATTTGTTTTCAGCTGAAATTCAAAATATCCACTGCACACTTCCTGCACTATGTCAGCATCTTGTTAATTATTTAAACTACACTTCTTTTTTGTTTTTTTAATGAGACATATTGGGGAAAGGCAGAGTCTGTCTTCAGTTACTCATTTCATTTATTCAAATTACAGCTTTCCAACCCAATACTGCAAAAAAAGTGCTCAAGGGTAAATTTGGAAGTCTGTTGTGTTAGGATCCCCTAAGTATAATGCAATTAGAGTCATGCCATGAATGACTAACACTTTAGAAGCAATTATTTCACAACGAGGTCGATTTCCACCTCACAACAAATATTTTTCAGGTTTTTGTGTGCTGGTGCTAAGGAGATTAGAGAGATTAAAAGAGCATTTATAATCATGAAGGAAACTGAGAGCAATCTTACTCTTGCCTGAGGCAGCTGGACTGGGGATGTTGGAGCTGGAAGGTAACGGAGGCTGGGAGGCTCCCTGGGTCCTCTGGATCCGGCTCTTCAGAGCTTGTTGATCCTGCTGTCCATGGTCAGGCTGTCTTGGATGAGAAGACCACTGCAGTGCAGTGTGGCATAGACATGATGGACACTGAGAAAATGAAGGGAATTAGCATTAGCATGCCAGTTAGCTGCTCTGTTAGAGAGTGCTAAAGGCATGGACATCCCATCTGATGTCAAGATTGTTCCTCAGGGAATTACAACCACCTGTCGTCAACTAGGAATACACAAGTCAAAGGCATTGTTATCCAGTTTGGCTGGATTTTATTTATGCTATGGCAGTACTTTGACAGTGAGCCAACAGCTGAGTCACAGCTCCCAGAACTCCTGGGTTTCCTTGTGTGAAACATATCAATAAAAAGAAATAGTTCATTACGGCTGGTTGCACCTTCACTAAAATGCTATGCAAGAACAATAGGTCTTCTCCATTTGAAAATGGAGCTCCACACTTCTGGGGTGGCACTCCCATTCCAAGGACTTCAGGCTCACCACAGGCTTCTTCCTTCTCTCAATACTACCCTGTTACCCCTTCCAAACAAAAATTACACTGGTAACTATTGTAATAGCCTGCACATAACCTGCTGAGAATAAATACCCATTTAATGAGCCTGAAATTATATGGTAATTTCTTAATTCAAAATAATTACATGGCTATGTGG
Organism: Polioptila caerulea; assembly: GCA_013397295.1. NCBI lineage: Eukaryota > Metazoa > Chordata > Aves > Passeriformes > Certhiidae > Polioptila > Polioptila caerulea. Next base: position 71,551 of record VYXF01008403.1, read on the forward strand.
GCCCTCCAAAATAAGGTATTACTTATTCAGCCCAAACAAATTGCTGTTTGCCCAGGTTTTGAACTCTGGTAAACAGTAGTGCAGCGTCATCTGCATACGGAATCCTGAGACAATTTTAGATGTTTGCATACACGGAATTGGAAACAAATATTTGTCAAGGCAACAAGCAGCTTTTAGCACAACCAAGAGGAAAAAAAACAAACCAGAAAGCCCTTGGAAATAGGACTGAAAACATGGCCAAGTCAGAGTGCTACAAGGGCACCAGCTGGCTCAAAGTCACCAAAGTGCCCTCTAAACCATCTCACAAGCTTGAAAATGTTAGATAAGAGGATGGGAATTGTTTAGTTTATTTTGGCTTGTCATTTGTGTCTGAGTTGAGTGCCTATCTCCCTGTGTCACCTGGAGATACAGATAGGAAAGCCACCACAGAAATGAAAATGGAAGGAAGAAAGGAAAGGAGCGGTGAGGGCAGACAGACCTTCCAGCCATTGATTTCAGCCAGCTTTCCTCGCATCAATAAAACATCTTCCACTGGCTTTGATGAGGGCTGAGCAGGCCTAGATTTCAGAGCATTAAAGAAAGATTTAAAAATCATCTTGTGAGCACTAGTAGAAGGTTCTCCATGAATGTGAATAATGGGAGCTGGAGTCATGACTATTGACTTCTCCAAGGTAATAATTCCCTGCTCTCTCAGACTGCAAAAAGCACTGATAACGAAGGACTTGGAATTGGACTGATGCTGCTCTGTGGAGGAAGGCAGAGCCCTTCAACACCCAGAGTGGGGATCAAGTACCTCACAGACACCCATTGAGTGAAGCACACAAATGGACTAAATTGAGTAGGCTATTTTTCTTCTGAGATGATTAAATATTTAGGCCTGAAATGAAAATGAAATCCACACTTGACTTTCTACTCCTCTATTACAGGGCTACACTTCAAACACACTCTGTTAAGTTTCATACTGTATTTATATTTTTGGAGTTGCTGATTTAAAGCAGTGGACATAGATGAAATATCTGCATGCCATTTCCTACTACCAGGGGAAAAAATAATGAAACCAACTGAAATCTGGTCAGTCCTGATTAAGTCCGTCTCAGGTGAGAAATAAAACTCAACAGCCAACGTTTCCACTTAAAAAAACAGGCAAACTGAAAAAGCAAGATATTCAGAGGCTTTCAGATTACAAAGAATTAATAAATACTCTGTTTCAACAAGGATTTGCAACTTAAAACAGTGGTCCAAAGGGTATGAATAGAACACCTGTTTGACTTCCAGAAGCACTTCACATCTGCTAAGAGTCACCTGATGTTCTAAACCTTCAAGAGAGCAGAAAACACATAATTTTCTAATATGTATGCAAAAATACTAAAACTTCATATGACTTAAGTGGTAGTGTTCATTTTTATGCATACTTTGAAATTTTTGTTTCAGCATTAAGTATCTCTTAACCTATTTATATATTATAGCTGGACTATTCCAATACTTTCACTTAGCATTCTTGCTGCAGAAAAATCAGCATTATACTCTCTGCTTCATGTGCTGACAATGTTCAAGGTGTAATTTGGAACACTTGACCTTACCAGAAAAATTGCAGCTTTCTATGGCATCAATAGAGTTATCATTAAAATCCCTCAACACTGTTTTGCATTGTTTGGAAACAGGCTGCATGTACAAGTACAACACAACACTGTGTGCTGTGCTATTTATGTAATTGTTTTCTCAGAAACCACATTTTTTTCTCTCATTATTTGTATTTCTCATGGCTCAGGGAGCAGACTGGGTGCAGTGGAAGGTTGCCTTCCTGGAGGCAGTTTTCTGCTTGCTTTCTCTGAGGTTGTGTCAAGAGGCTTCAGGTGTCCTACAGCCCCTTCCCATGGCCAGGTGCCTTCAGGCTGCTTTCTGCTCTTTCGTGCCAGGTCAATTCAATTCTTTGCTAGGGCTGCCTTGCCATTCTGCACACCAGCATTGTTTTAGGTGCTCCTGACACTAAATTAGTTGCATATTTTCATGAGAACATTGTGAAGCTCTCTACAGTTCTCTATACGGATTCTTTAAAGCACCACAAGAGGAGAAAAACCCAACCACAGGGTCCAACATTCAAAATTCTGGTACAAGCAGCAGTACATGCAGGTGCTGTTGTCCATTTTGAGTGATGATGTCCAGATTATTCTAAACACATCAGCTAAAACGCTGGCTTTTATTCTAATGTGTCATTATATCCACTCGGATAAATTCATTTATCCATCTCAATGATATTGCTTGTTTCAGCTTGCTTGGTTTTAATTCAGGCCTGAGCTGCTCTGTAATCATTTGTTCAAGTTTATGACATTACACATTATTGTTGACTAATAGCTTCATTTTGCTGAGTTTCCATTTATTACTGTCATTATTACAGCAGGATTTAAATTTTTGTAACGTGCCTATCCTAGCATGAATGTAATTTCATTGACGTTTAACACTGATCCTGAAGGCTCCTCTTTGACTGTTTGTCACCTAAAGATCAAATACTTTTGCTGCTGACTTTTAAAATCAATTATAATCTTGCAGGATTTGGCTCAGAGGATAACCCAAAGTGAAAGGCAGGGAGTCTTAAGAGTGTTTCCCAACCCATTACATGAGATTGATTTTTCATGTGCAGAAACAAAATGTCTGCTAAAGGGAAAAAACCCCAAATAAATCCAAACTCCCCAAACTAAACAAAAAAATCCTCAACTCAGACTCAAGTATTTTCTATGATACTTGAAAAATATGCATACATCTGATTTTCAGTCACTGAAATTTTAGAATCTTGTGTAAAAAAATTAAATACTCATCAATAAATCCTTTTATTTAATACTGTGTAAACATATATTATAAGTTAATAATACTTAAGAATATTTACACACTACAATACTTAAGAATATTTAAACCACAATTTATCATTTTAAAAACAATATTCCTCTCTCTGTTTTCCAATATTCACATTTTCATAAACTGGATCTGAACTAAATCTCCAAGTTCAATAAAAACATTGAGGCAAAATGAAGTACTGTGCTGGGTGATTTTCCATCAGTAGATAACCAGATAAAAGCTTTCAGAGTCGTTCCTGGTCTGTATGAATGACAAACACAGATTAATGGAATCCTCAGAAAAAGAATAATACAGTATCGTAATGGAATGAGCAAATGTTTCCTTGAAATTACCCTTTCACACTATGAACCTAATTGTTCTTTAAATTCCCAGTGAGAGCATACATTTGCCTCACTCTGAATTAGGTTGAAAAACATTTCAAGGCACTGAATTTGAAAACTGTTGGAGGAATTATTCACATATGGGTAAGCAGGAGGGCCACTGAAACCAGATTAAAACTAAATATATTTTAAAGGCAGATTTTAACAGCGTACTGAACAATCCCATAAAATAGACATTAAAATGCATGATCCCGTGTAGTGAATCTCGGTGCTTGCTGTTGTTTGACCAGTAATTGGGAGATTCTGGGGGAAAGGCAGAGCCAGAAAGAAGAAACATGTGAGGGGAAGGGGGAGGAGCTGAAGACAGAAAAGTCCCAAAGTTAAGGCGAGGGCAGAGGGCTGGCAGAGAGGCCCAAGGTAATATAATTGCTTACCTGGGAGCATGTGTGAGCCAGGATGTGCAGGACTGCCCTTTCCTTGTCTTTCCCAGCTGCACAGTGTTCCAGGTATCCTCTCCTCAGCCCTTCTGCTTTTCAGTCTCTCCTCCCCATGCTGAGAACTGCCCTGTTAATGAGAAAATAACCATTACAGGAGCGAGCCAGCAGCTCCTTGGGGACACAGGGTGACCTTTCCAGATGCATATACTGACAGGGAATTCAATTTCAGAACTATTAACACACTATTTTACCTAAAAATGACATTGCAAAGTATTTTCTTGATGCTAGAGTTTTCTTCAGAAAATTGAGTTTTGGGGTCTGCTTTAACTACATTGGAACAATTTATTATATTAAACAGGACAACAGACATTTTGCTTTAAAAACAATGATTGTCAACTGTATTTTCTTAAAATATTTCCATCTGGGAATTCAGACATTTTTAGCACAAGAGATTTGACTTGCTGCAGAGTTGTGCATATCACTATCTAGTTACACACATTCCAATTCCTTCACCCTGGGAGAGATGATCCTCAGCCCCACAGACAAAATTGGAGGCCATGCAGTACTGGCAATAGGAAGGGTCATGACAGAAAAAAAAAGGAACAAGTTCACTTGCAGGAATGCAGTGCTTAAGTGCAACCAAAAATACCATATCAAAATATGTCACCAAATCAATGTTCTTTGAAATCTCCATGTGCCAAAAGGCAGATGTTAAATTTTTTTTGTCTTTCTGGAAATAAAAACAAACATTGAAATATCCAAGGGGAGGAAAATGTGTAATTTTCTCTCATCTGCTTGTGTTTACTCCCCATTTTAGGACACAGCCTAAGGAATGGAGGCCCTTAGCAGTGAGGCTAAGGGTAAAATGGTTAAAAATTTATAATTTGAGCTCCACAGTAAAAGGTGGTGTGACAGACATGAATCTGAAGAACTCGATCAGTGCAATGAAAGTTTTACCTGGGGTAGAATCTTTGTAATGGAAATCTAAATACAGATAAACATATGTACAATGTAACTATTCATGCACATACAAGACACTAAAAGCAAAATCACAAGGATGTTCTGTCGTCAGAGCTCAGCATTAATTTACTTTCCAATTACAGTCAATTTGTTATCACAAATGCTCTCAATTAAAATGTTTTATTTGATACAGGGGAATTAAAACAATCTTTTTATTCTGATGATAGAGATGCACTTAGCAGAATATAAAATAGTGATTTAATGGCTACTTAATGGTCTGAAGCTTTAAATGAACAAATCACAAATTAAGGCTTTTGTAGCCTTTTATGCTTTCCCATTTGGATCCTAAAAAAACAATTTGCATTCATTATGTAGGTCTGATATAGAACACCTAGCTCCCCAGTGACATTCAGCTGTATTCAATATTTGACTTGAGAGTGAGCCTGACACTGACACCTTTGAAAGAGGTTCTAGTTTTAGGTGTGGTACACAGCCTCCCCTTGGACAGAATGATTTCCAGCTTCTTCAGGTGACTCTGAATCTGCCTCAACACCAGACTGAATCCCACTAAATCCATTTCTTTGCCTGCAGTTCACTTTCTCATTTCAGACCAAGTAGTGGGGATGGATCTTTGACACTCCCTATGAAAACTGAGCACAGAACCAGGGTAAGTAAATGGTAACATTTCATATAGTGAGACTATGTGAAAGAAATTCCTTCCCAAAAGTGTTGGCAAACACTGGTACTTGAATCAGATCCATGAGTCAAGTCAATCTCCCTTTCTTCCTGAGTCACTGTTGATTAAAACACATCAGTAATTTAGCAGTTAGAAAAAAAAAAAAACAAAAAAACATTAAAAATAACACACACTCACACATATATGTGAGTATTTAAAGATTCATCTTGGGTTAAAAACATAATTTTTTGATTAAAGTATTTTGAGTGAAAAAAAAATCTGAAAAGAAATAGTCAAAGCTAAAAAAAAAAGAAAAACTCCAAGTGTTTTCCCTCTGAATATAGTCTGAACTTCTAAAACAGAATTTTTTGTACTTTTCTTTCAAAATATGCAAGTCAGTGCGTTCTACAAGCATGAAGTTTTAAAATACTATTACCAAAAGGCAAAATAACTCTTCTAACAATTTTATTCCAATTCCCTGAGGCTTTTCCACTCCTGGGCATTCTGAGCTAATCCCTCTCCCTTTAGCACTGGTACCTGGGAAGAGGGCGTGTTCAGCTGGCCTCAGTGGTGCCACAAACAGGCACTGTCTGTCTGCTGATCCCATCCCTAATGTGGCAGGTTTGCATTTTCCCCCTGTGCTGCATCGTTAGTGCTCACCCTGTTCTTACAGACACTGTCATCTCCAGGTCACTTCAGTCATTTCTGCCTCCTGTGCAGTTTCCTCCCATTAAGGAGCTGGGTTTGCAATAATTCTCCTGGCCAATTACTTTTAGGAGCACCATTGTGCCTTTCCTCTTGTTCCTGCTCTTAGATCCATTTTCAGCTTTTTCTGTGTTGAAAGCCGACCAGGATTATATAATGACAATATTAGTATCTCAAATGGTACCTGAGAGCTTACATCCTCCTATTTCAAAACCTCATTATATTTTTAAAAAATAATAAATAACCCCATTTTAATGTCACAGAAATTTATATGTGAATCCTCTGCCACTAAAAACAGGTCCAGCTGCCTCTGGGACTGTCAGCACAGTAAATAGATGGCATCAACAAAACAAGCTCAACCAAACAACATAATTCTCTACTTTTCAGGGGGGAAAAAAAAGCTGCAGCAGCAGCATCTCATGCAGTCTGATTTTTGATTAAACCACCAAAACAAACCAGTGAAAAAAACCCCAAAACTTACTATTAGCCTTCAGAAATCCATCTGCTTACACTCTTCATATCTCTGTCACTTGTTAGGGACATGGATATTTTAAATGAATTGGTGTATTGTAATTATAGCCCACCAAAAAAAAAAAAAAAAAAAANATAAAAATCAAGTGCTATTAAATGTTCTGACGAGCATTCATTCGCTTTTGCTGAATTCACAGATCACAAATTGTGGAACGGACTAAATTAGAGATGTGAGAGCTGAACTACTGTTGGGGTGTTAATACAAACCAGTCCTGTGAATGAGTTTCCTGGAGAGGTTAAAGCTTAAATAACTTTTTACACTAAGAAAGACTAACAGGGTATTTTTTGACTTCCAGATCACTTCCATGTGCTGTGCTTCTTCAGGCATGCAGTCCTTTCTTCTCCTAGTGAGGTAGCCAAGCAAATATTGTATCCAGACACTGAAAGTATCTTGAATTAACTACGGAATTTACTACTGAGTAAAAGCAAGAACAAGTATTTCTAAATTAAAATAATGCATGTAATGGCACTCTACACACAAGATTTCTTCCAGTCAGGAGGAATTTTCATATAAAGATACTTTGTAGATCTGACACACTATAGATTGTGTAATAAATGTTACATGAGAAGTCAAAATTACAGGGCTCCTAGTCTAAGCATCTCAGGAGTATTGTGTTCTCAAAACAGAGAATTAACCCTAAAAGACCCCAAAGTTCTCTCTAGCAAGTTGTACTTTAACAGTGAGTTTCTTCCAGAGCTGCTGCTTTCTTTGTGACTTTCATCTTCTCATTTCCATCTACCTCCTCTTCTACCTTCATCACTCCTCTTTCCTCTGAGTTTGGGTTATCTCAGAATCCACATTATACAGAGACTTTTAAAGCACTGGAACGTGTCGAAAGGGTTCAGATATTCTGACATGTGGGTTGTATGCATGGAAGTACTGCAGTACAGTAACTGATCCTTCAAGGGAGAGGGTCCATGGTGACAGAGAAGAGCCAAAGAGCACTCATGCAAACAGTTCCATTTACTGATTTACCCCAAAGTGGCTGGAGTTCTTTCTGCACACTAAATATTACTGTGTTTTGCATAGTTTAAAAGGACCATTGCTACCTCCCAAGTTGCTCATGAGCCAACAGAAAACACCACTGAAGCAGGTCCTTCCTTAACTTTCTCCAACAATTGTGCATCCCAGTTTCAGGGGAATCTGACTTCCCGACCTTGATGTTGTTCCAGCACGGAGTCAGACCATGCCTGGGAACTCCTCCCTGGTTCCACAAGGCAAACACAAGCTGCAAAATCCTGGCTCCAGTAGCATTTTGGCAGGAAAATCTAGAAATCAAGAGAGCTTTGAAAAAGCAAGCTTTTCCACCTAAATTTTCAGTATTACTATTTAATTTGCAAGCTCTCTGCAAAACACTCCTTTATGCAAGTCCATTTGCATTTTTCTGCTAAAGACTGACTCAACAGAGGACTAAGAAGTCATCAGACACAAGAATGGTAGAAAGCTAATGAATAACTGTTCATTGTTATTGTCAAAACTGCCAAGAATTGATATAAGGAAGAAACCACAAAGTGCTCCAATGAAAAGTTCTGACCAAGAATTCTTTCAACCACATTGTGGATTTGCAAGCAGGTGTCGAACAGCAAAGAATACTAAAAGCATTTCAGCTCCTACCTAGTTGCACAAAAAATGTTTATTCACTTCTTTATCCTAAATCTTTCTGTAGTCTTTCCAATATTTTCTATTTCTGAAATATGGATTTTTATAACAGAGTGCATCAAGATGTTATTTTGATACTTATGGTAACATCAAATCTCCACTAATCAGTGAAAAAAATATATCATCAGTGATAAAAATACTCATTCCTTGAGGTATTGAGGGCATATCACTACAACATCATGGTGAATACATTTTACTAGTACAGATTTCTACAATACCAGGCAAATTTATGAACAAGATAATTTTTACAGGCCACATTTAGTATTTACTTTGCCAATTACATTGCACAATTTGGGTATTTCACTAAACGTAAAGCAAAAACAAACTGTGTGCACAGACATATGTGAGTATAAATACATATGTACCTAAATCCTTATTAATGTTTAAAGAGTTTTATATTGTCAATTTGAAGACTTTTATATTATCAATGTTTTACAATAACAGCACAGGGGAGAACCATTCTAGTAGCTCTACAGCAGAAGCTTTAAATTTCATTAAAAACATTCTGGTTTAACTTGTGTTTTGTAATTAATATTAACATCACTATTTTCCAATGGAGAAGATTCAGGCAAACCATCAGTAGCTCACGAAATATATATGAAAGTCACCAGTTTTCCAGTTTTTACAAATGTCAGCATATAAATTACCAGGCACTAAAAGCAAAAAAGCTACTGATATAACAAAAGAAATCATAGAATTATATAAAATATTCTGTGAGCATTTGCTGATGATTACTGCCAAAAAAGGGATCAGTACAAATATTCTTCACACATACAGAAAAGACAATGCATAAAATTACCCTTCAGAGTCCTGTATATGTTTCAGCTGGTGAAAGACTTACTGAAGTTTTGCTAAAAAACTTCTTTGAAAAAAACAGAAACTGACATGAATATTGGAAATTTTTTATAAAGGATCTCAGGATTTTGACTGACACAGTCTTTGACACTGATTTTAAGAGTAATATAAATATTAGTGAAAACTTCTGTAAAGGAAGTTACTCTGAATTGAGTATATAGAAATGAAAGCAAATTTTAAAAAATATTCTATGGTCCATCATAATCCATTATTTAATTGGAGTGTGCTAGGCTGCTTTATTTCGCAGCCCACTAAATAAGTTTTATTTTAGTGCTTATTACTTTTCCTGCTGTGAAAAGAAAGCAAGGTTTCAAAAGTTACTGATGAACATTCAAACATGGAAACAACATTATTATTTTAAGTTCTATTACCCTGTTCCTGTCCCTTTGTAAGGAGTAATTGAATTTAGAGAAAGTGACAAACCAAGGGAAGTGCAATTAGGTTTTAGAATATAAAAAGTCCCACAAAGTTTTGATGTTGCTACTGTTGCTGTATCGCCTGAAAGCAAATTTTTCTCCAATAGATCTCTCAAATCTGCACGCAGAGCAAGGGAAAGAATATGCAAGAGATGCACTGAGCTGGATTTATTTGGGGAGCTCCACAATCAGCTAAAGCATTTGGGATCAGAATAAGCACCTTCTTCAAGAAGCCTGCACAGTGTGCACTCTCACTGGTGCTTCCAAGAGCTCGGAGATGGCATCTGACAAGCACTAGGCTCCATTTTTCATAAATATTTTGATAGCTTCTTTCCTCAGTGATTGCCTCCCGCGAGCCTCGAGTGAATGAAAAAGAACAGACTTGCAGCTAAGTCATGACTGAAATTTTTCATGAGCTTACATAAAACAGGTGCTTAGCAGTGAAAAGAGATGTTTAATGGAAGCTGTGGGAGTATTTCTTTATTCACAGGTCCTTGTCCTTCACCAGACACTGCTGAAGCTCTGGCATTCTGTACTCTTTAACAACACCTCAGCACTTGGTTGGTCAGTAACTCACTGACCTGCACCTTTTCCTAAAGGAAAAAAAAATCCCAAATATTGGGGATTTATTTCCTTCTTCTTATATTAGGTTAAAAATAAATTGTGATTCTTATCTTTGAAGACAGTCACAAAACTCCACGTCAAAAAACTATTTCTAAAATAGTCTTTGATTATAGTAACTTAACAGATATGTCAGTTTTGGGAGTGTTCAAGTTGTATAACTCAGGACATGACAGAAAAGCTGAAGCTGTAGATAATGGGACAGAATATTTCACAAACATGTCCATATCCCTCTTGAGAAGTTTTACGTAAGCAGGGCATTATCCACTTTTTAAATTATTATTATTTGCTTGAGAGAGTTATGAGTTTGTATCAAGTATGTAAGTCACAAGTTTAAACATTAGCTGGAAAAAATGGGTGCTTTTTATACAATATAAATCTTTGCAAGAATTTTGTAAGGCAAATAGATGGGTTTCTGTCACTGAATTCCTTTAAGTACTGATTCTAATCCACCTACACAAAGTCCTGCATTACTCAAGGCATAACATACTTATCACAAACATAGTTTTTAGACTTGAGAAGTACATATTTTCAGATTGATCTTCCACGATCAAATAACAATCTAAAAAAAGCTACAGCTTTCCAAATTGATTTCTGCTGTTCTAACCTTTTGCAAATCAGTTGTTTGGTACCTTTTTCTGCTTTGCCTCAAAATATCTGCCAGGCTTGGAGAGACAGTGCACAACTGCATCATCAGGATACAGCTACAGCTGTTCACTTTGAGGCCTCAATCCCAAGCCATTAACATCAGTGAAAGGTTTTTATTGATTGCAGTGGATGGCAGAACAAGCTGTACCCAGGATATGTTGCAAATTGCATTTGATGTGCTCTGGCTTTTTCCCTTTAGATACCTGTGTGATCACACTGAAAGGCAGTTTAGCCTTATTTCTAACTGATTTTTAGAAGAGGGGCTTTTTTTTTTTCAAACAATTGCCTAAATTGAGTTTCTTCTGATACCCAATTGGTTCTAAAAATCAAAATTTTCTCTGTTTCTTTTTCAGTTCATCAGCTCTCTCTTGGGCCTTGCACAATGATGTTCAGTGGAATCTTGAGAGACTCTGAAGATCCTGCACTGCTGAGGGGTGAAGGTGAGGTAAATGAGGGAATGCATTCATGATCTTTGTCGTTCCAAGTTCCTAAGCAATAAGTTATTTGCAGAAAATGATTTTTTAGCTTTCCCACTGAATCAGTTAAATGCCTTTCCTCTTTAAAAATTAATGGGGTATGTGTGAGGGAGTGGTGGCCCCTGCTGCTGCCTACACAAATGTGGTACCATCTGTAGTGGATACAGGTAACAGAACATTTTACATGGTGCTGCCAAGGCTTTGCAGTGACAGCAATTCCACATTCCTGCCCACTTTGCACCTGCGTTAATGCCACTTCCAATGCTATTAAACAGGCATCTGTCCCCAGAGTGGGTCCTGCCTGCTTGGATGTGATAGATGAGAGCCAGAGTCTTTACTGCTTTTCTCCTTGGGACACTGAGATCCTAAGTAGGTGCTTTTTTCGCTTATGCCTCACCAGAAGGTGTTCTTGAATTCAACTCAGTGAGGCTTTATTGGCCCGAAAATACTCTCACTAAAGATGCCAAAATGAATTCCTGATGTCCAGATTCTCAAAGATATAAAAGGTGAGAGACACACATGAACAGGCAACACACTTTTTGGGTTAGGCTGCAGAGGACTGGCTTGCAATTTTCCCTACTTTCATTCAAATAAAAAAAAAGAGTTTATGACTGATATAATGTCACACTCCTTTCTCTACACCTGGAAGCTTTGGAAAGGGATAAACATGCTTACTTTGTGAACTTCACTTTGTATTTCCCAGTCCTAATCTTCTCTTGTCTGAATTTCCCTTTACTGGGTTTAAATTTCAGGACATGATGCCTGAAAGGTCTCCTCTTGCAATACTGAATGCTCTTTCAGGGACAGGGCCATATCCAGACATTTTGAGCCAAAGCCAGAAATTAACAGCAAGTCCTCATGGCAGTCACATCCCTCCTCTCATTTCCACCTCTGGGTTTTTGCTGATTTTTCTGATTTACTCATCCAAGCATTTTCTCCACCTTAAGTGGAGCTGCTCTGCAACTTTAGTGTGGTTCCTACTTACATCTATCATTATAATACTATTTGCTAATTCAGGACAAATTCCTCAATCCTTTTTGTTTAGAAAAGCTATCCAATGCAAAGGTAAAAACTGGAATGCTGTGGCTGCTGCTTGTCATTCTGCTCTGCGATGCCAAACCCATCAGAAACCTACGCTGCAGCACTCAGCCTGTATTTCCACCTACCATCCTTCCTTCACCTCACTCTGAAGTGTCTCTTCTCAGACCTGTGGTATTCTCAGGCATCAAACTGGAGCACTTTTACTTCTTTTTCCCAACTTTAATATCCACTGAACACTTCAGTGACCTGAAGTTCTTAGCTCAAGAGCAACAGCAATAGCAGTTGGCTCCTGCAAAACTTTGGGAAGTTTGCCACTTCCTTTACTTCACTATTTTTTTTTTTTTGGTAGAACATTGCAGTCAGTAAACCAAAACCAGTAAAATGCTAGATTGCAAAATAATTTTAGTGAAGGTTTGTGTTTTAATTTAATGGAACTAAAACCAAAGAAAAGTAGGGAAAAAATATTAAGCCTTATCTTCTCCATTGTAACAGAAAATAATAACTAAAACAACTCTCTCTGAGTCATCCTCAATTAAAATGCTTTAGGTTTTGTATTTAGCAGCCAAAGAGATAAATCACTTCTGAGGAGCACTGAACAGCAGCAAAAGAAATGTTATGTTACCCTTAATTCTCCACTGTCAACCATCCTGATTATTTTCTTTTTGTAAATACTTTAAAATTCAAGTATATTAATTTTTGTTTAAAAAAACCTTTGTAGATAGATTTTTTTTTTTAAATCATAGCTGTGAGTTGTAAGAACACACGAATAAAGAGAGAATTTTGAGTAACAGAGTATTTTGGCATATACGTTCATTCCATCTTTTACATTTTACCTAACATAAACATCGTTTCTGTTTCTTCCATGGGTAAAACTGTAGGCATATGTGACCACAAACACAAAGATCTGGGATTTTGTGTTTTCAAGGTCTATACAAAACAGATAAAGGCATTTGCCAAAGGTTAAATATTTCTTATTGGCTTCAACCTCTGTTATTGATCTGGAGATTTATGGCTAAAACTGAGTAAATGATGTGACCTTGGAACTAGAGCTCCTTGGATATAAAATGTAACTTGACTCTTTTATATTTTATTTCATTAGACATATATTTTGACTTCTTACCATGTGACTTGTGTTTTAAGGGAGAGGGTAAAAGGGACACATTGTGATTAAACCTGAAAACTTATAGCACTTTCTGTCATCCAGTTCAAGGTGGGCCACAGACATTTTGGCCTGATTTTTCTTTTAATGCTTTCACAATCCCTAGGAGATCCCTGCATACACTTTAGTTATTCAAAGGCTCTTATACAATGCAGTAGGAGTCTGACAATTCTGCTGATATGTTTATTCCAGAAAGTGGTGAGCCATTCTGAGAAATCTCAACAGCCCATGGCCACGTTCTTAAGGAAATGCATGGCTCTGACTGCATGGCTCTGAAGACATTTCAGAGCAACAACAGCTACAAAATGCCATGGTGCCACTGCAAGTCACTTTACACCCACCTAAGTGTGCATGTGACAAAACTGTGCATGAGGGGAGAGACCAAAAATATGTTTGCTTACACTGACCTGGAGTTATGGCTCTACCAAGCTGAGTCAGCAATGGCTTCCAGGAGAGCTGGGATCAAGTGGAAAGCTCTGCTTGGCCCCTTGAGCCACCCAATCCTCCAGCCCAGGGTTCCTCTGGAACAAGGAAACATGTCATCAAAACTCATGTGTATATAGGATGTGTCTCCTTGAAAAATTAAATATGTATGATGCTGCATTCTCCAGAAGAGTTGAAAATAAAGTGTTGTAATAATGAAATATTAATATTTAAAGTAGAGAAGTACAATCTCAGAACGCAATATATCACACAACAGTTTAGTCACCAGCAGTAACTGTTCTGCATTTGTGGGCTAAATGTGCTGATGTAAAAAAGGGAAACAGGTAAGGACTCTGTTTTTACTTCCACATATCTAAAATAAAATTAATTTTAATTAAAGTTTGATTTGTCTATGACAAGGACTGTCTTTTTAATGGTTACTGCTCACCTTGAGTGCAAATTTGCTTATTGTTTATAGCAAGTTCGATTAAGCTCAAATAAACTTTCAAAATAAAGTTAAGAAAGAAGGGAGGCCCAGATGCTTCAGGAAGATATTCAGGTGCTGTTGTATTTATTGTAGCATTCCTGGGATTTTGACAGCTAGCCTGTCACCGTATCCATTATCTCTTAGCTCTAGTTGTCATGGTTTACGTGGTAAGAGCCCCAGCAGGAGTGGCACAGCAGAGAGTTGTGGTCTGAGGGACCACAGCTGGAGGTGCTTCCCTGGCTTTGCTGCGCACAGGCCGCTGCCTCTGCTCATGCAGAGAGAGGAAATTAATCCAGCACATCCTCAGCAGCAGCATTAAGGCTTGGTTTGCACACAAGAAAGGATTATTGTCAATTTAAGTAATTTTCTGTGTCAGGCTTATCTTAGCAGTGTGACTTCTCACAAGTTGCCACCTCCCAGCACCAGAGAATGAGGAGATAAGACAAGGGCAAGTGTTGTGGCCACCCAAAATATGGGTGACTAAAATTAGCAAAGAGGTAAATCCAGCAGTGGGATGGCAAGTGGGGAACCTGAGGGAAGGAGAGGTTCTGTCTTCAACTTCTTGTGTAACATGAACTGAATGGATAAGAAGAAACAACCCCGGCTGACTTTATAGTTTAGCCATCAGATTTGACAACACATACACAGAAATTTCACAGCAAGTTGAGATAAGAGCAACTAGAGCATGGTGTGTCTCTCAGTAATAGCTCGTGGGTTAGACAAATCCAGCACTATTGCTGAGGTAGTAGTTTTAGTTGTTCTGCTCTGGGCTGCCAGGGACTTTGTATTATTGCACAAGTTGTAAAATCCAAGCACTGAGGAAGCTACATCCACAGAGATAGGAAGGGGCAGAAGTGATAAGGCTAACAGAGGACAGCAACAGGATCAGACAAAAGAGACCAGGATTAACTCTGCAGTGAGGCAGATACAGCTGGACTCAGCATTACAGCGATAAAATCATCATCATCATCATCACAGAAGAGAAGAAGTGTCTGGATTTAAAAATACACAATCAAATGTCAGCAACAGGAACTCTGAAAAACAGAGAGAAAGTCAGGAAGGGGAGTATGGAGAACACACTGAATGCAGCCTTTTGGAAGGTAATAGCTGTTGTTAGAGCTGTCAGCTATAAACCAGTCAGAAGACAGATGCACTTGAAATGTCTTGTCCAATAAAGATCCCAAATGTCACTCAAAATGATCAGACTATTTATTACAGACTGTAATGGAAACATGAAAGAAGGCATAGGATGACAGAACAGAGACAGATGGACTGTTTGCTACATGTCATTTAATATCAATCAGTGACAAGAATTTATTAACACAGTTGCTGCTTTAATGCATTGAACAAGCTTAAAAACATTCAATGCCCTGGATGGTAAGTGATAATTAAAATGCACGTCACCAGGCTACAAAAGCTGTAACAGTCTGCTGAAAATATCCAGTATAATTTATTTATCAAAAAAACCCAAAACCATAAGAATAGATCTCCCTTGGTTTTTGAAGAATTAAGCTTGTTTCTCTAACAGTAATCACTGGAAGATAAACTGAACATCTACATCATATTGCTGATACTGGTTTCTGCTGTCTCCTCACCTAACTCTGTTTGTTCTCTTAACTTTTAAGCATGATCCTTGCAAGGGACCTAATGGAAGCAGGACAGAATGGCTGTCAACAGAACAGACAGAGCAGAGCTCTTAGGGAGGCAGCACCAAGCTGCTGATATCTCAAATATCATGTGTTTTCCCAAGCATAAACACCTTTTCATTCATGTATTTCTCAAAGCAGCTCTAATCCATCAGCACTGATTATTATCCCATGATATATATTGCTTCTAGGAGAAATTCACCAAACAATAAATACTTATTATACTGAAAAAGACTACAGACCTTTTCTTACTCCCTCCGCTGACAGAGTTCTCCCCCTCACTTTAGAGCTGCCAGGTCTGGTGAGCACTTCTTTTTGGCATTTCCAAACAGTTATCTGTAAGCCAAGTTATTGGTGTAAAAGTATTTCTAGGGAAAAAAATACATGAAAAACATCCAGAAAAAAGAATACAAGGACCTCACTGTATACATTTAATTTCTAAGCTGTTCTAAAATACAGGAACCTAAATAGCAATGTCCATTTTTGTCACAGATGATGAATAAAACTATATTAATACATTATATACTTTCATAATGGTTTAAATTATTTTATATAATTTTGAATATCCTAAATTTCACTGAAACCATCATCTTTTCAGGGAAGTCCAGCAGCAGAAATTCCAGCTATTTCAGTAGTGATCCCAAAGATACTTTGGTGTCAAGACAGAGAGAATATTTCCAGAAAAAAAGAAACCAGAAAAAGAGGAAAAGAGGGGTTTTTTCACCCTGCTCCCTCTCCCAGTATTCACAGCCTTCTAATGAAACCTTTCAGCAATGTTTATACACTAAGATACTTAAAAACTAAAAGGCAGAAAACAAAATCTCAAACACATATTCCAGTGGGATGCTTGAGATGGAAAATTTAAAACCCTTTCAATTTTCCACAAGGAGATATATTTGTTATCGTACTGACACGGACAGGAGATTTAATGTTTGCCATCTCTGTAAAATAATTTAATCAGCTGAATTCTCTGTACACAACACCAAATCTTCCTGACAGACATTACCCTGACCCACAGCTATGAAGAATGGGGGAGAGTTATATTTAAACATACATCCAGAAATAAATGAACTGAGGCTCTGGCCTTTTTGTCCAAGCCCAGTTGCTTGGCAACTCATGGAAGTTTTTTTAAGAACATTTTTTGAAAACAAGGCCCTGTTGTTTAACAACAGAGTTTTGAAGTCTGAAATTGTGGAGTTTTTAGCAGTTGAGAATCAGTAACATAATTCTTAAGGAGGAAATCACTCTCCCAACTGAAAACTTTTCCCTTATTTCAGAAGGTAGGAATTCCTGGTTACTGCCTTTCCTGTTCCTTTTTATTTTCAAGCCAATACTGATCACGATCTCCTGGCATTTTCCCGCTCCTCCCCTGAGCAAGGAAGGTGCCAGCCGTGTTCATGGGCTCTGACTGCGCCTCCTCTCCACACGATCCTTCCAGGAGCACTCGTGAGGAATGACAAACGGCGCCCACAATACGCTGCGTCACCGGGGCCCTAATCAAATTAGACTTACTGCCTTTGCAATCACAAGTGGCTCTTCATGTTTTATGTCCCAGCACAATTTGAGTCAAGTTGGCTTGCCAGAACATTGCTCCCGTTCTCATAAAAGTATATGACAGCTCTAACAAGCATTTGGGGAGCAGGCAGGTGCGGCACAATGCGGGCGCGGCAGCTCCAATGAAAACACACGCCAGGCTGTTTGCCTCGCTAAAATCTGGAGCTCCATTAGCAAGCCAGACAAACACCAACAGCAATCAATTAGAGGTGATTTGGATGAGACATTCTGCAGGTGTATTGGATTAATTCTGGTCGCATTAGTTCAGTGATGTGCTAATTCTGTGTATTTGTTTAGACGGCGCAGTGTGCCTTGCCTCCAACGTTAACGGTTGGGGTTTATTTTCTACTGTGAGGAATGAGAAAGGCAAAACGCTACCAAAATTTGTTGTGCCAAATGAAAAGGCTTGTGCTCAAGTGCTTACATAATTGCAATTCAAAACTCAGCAAAGAAAGTAGTCTGAGATATACATCATTTACTGCTTGATTAAAACACTTACATAAGTCTTGAACCATTAAGAATAATAAGTAGGTTCTCAGTGCATGATTTCTAATCCAATTATTTTTAAGACCTGCTAGAAATACAGCTCAGCATTATCACCTTTGCCCTAAAATCATGGTAGCAACACAGCAAATGAATAATTCAGGCAAATAATATTAGGAATTAGTTTATAACTATTCCATGAGACTCTGCTATAATGTATCTCATAATAAACAGAAATAAAAAGCTAAGTTTCACAACTGTCTCACCAGGTTGACACTTTGGGATGCAGTTGTACATGGAACGATAAATATGCTAATATGGGACTTGAATATTTGAAACTCATTGGAGAGAAAATTTATTATGGCTTCCAAACAATATTTGTGCTGTGCTGTCTGAAAGAACATTTTATAAATTGCAATGTTTTTGTAAACATTAAAAATTTTTAGCCTCAATCTGTTAGATTTCATTTACCAATGCCTAATGAGTCTTGTTTGTCACCTTTATGGTTACTGTTTTAGAGCAGGGCCAAGCTGGATCTGATACAAAGCATCCTAGCAGATCCCTCACCCACATATTTTAGTTAAATTTAGGTACCTTAAGCTCAAGGAAATGCTTTAGTCTAAATTATGTGACATTTCTCAATATTCTGTATTGAATGGCATACCCCAATTTGGCAACAAAATTTTTACTAAAATGAATGGAGAAAAGGAAGAAAAAGCCAACTCTAACGTTCTGAGCAAAACTAATATTCCCAGAACCATACGAGTTTTAATCATTTGCATCCAGCGGAATATGGAACAGTTAAGCAAAACCAAGATCATCTATGCCCAAAGGCCATGACAGTGAAAAGAGTCATAATATCAATTTAAAATTATACCTGTGCTGGTAGTGTCAGGGACCTCTAGATTTCTTCTTTTGCTTGACTTTTGCACAAAGCACAGTGCCCTGGAAAGGGAGGTTCAGCAAAAGCCAGCTGCACCAGCAGGGTCGGGCAGACACTCAGTCATTGTTAGATTCATGTCTTGCAGCTGGTGTGGTCACACAGGTGTAAGGAGGCAAGGAAGCAGCCCTTGGAATGGGAACAGCACATAGGCTTTAATTAGAGACCAAAAGGAAGGAGAAAACTTCATGTGAAAAATCCCATAATGCTGTCACCACAGCACTTGGCTTTGAAACAACATCTTACTCAAGTCCTTATTTTACTAGTAAATTGAAATTAATTCCTGCTGCAAAAACCCCACATTCCCTACTTTTTATCTTCACAGACTTGCTCACAAACAATAAAAATGTAGAAGAGATCAAAGCAAAGCTCCCTGTATTCCTCCAAACTGACCTGAAAAACCTACAAGAACTGGACAGACAAAGGCTGAGCAAATCTCAATAATGAAAAAAATGTTAGCTGTTGTTTGTACTCTTATTACTAACATGCAATGTTCATTGATAACTTAAGAACAAAAGGATCAGATCACAGCCAGGACATCAGAGATTAAAAATGCAAAGTAATCTTCAACAGAATTAAAAACTGAAATTAAATGAAGTTGCTCAGTGATTTAAATGGTGCCCTTCAGTGATCTTATGGAAATGTGCCGAGTTACGGTTCCATTTTTCATTCAGAAACACTGTTAGACACTTACTCAGCTTGCACCAGTTCAAAGCTAAATGCAGTGAGTTACAGCATCCAGTAGCCGTGGTTCCAAAACCTTGACTGCCTCCAGAATTTTGCTAGAAACTCATGTGATAAAGACTCTGAAGCATAGAAATTAGGGGATGACAGTGTCCAGCTGTCACTGAAGTCATCATTTAGACATCACTCATTCCACATGTTACTAATGTCTCAGCCTTATTCCCTGCTTTGCAAACTTTTTGAATCCAATCACACAAAAAAAGGCTTACTTTATTTCTCACCACAGCAGGGTTAAGAGACCTACTCTGGAAGGAAATAAAATCCCTCAATAACACTTCCACATTTTGGCAATCCCACACACTCAGAATTAGCAGATGGACCTCCAGAAATCACATTGGCAAGGACAAACTTACTTCTGTCTCTCTGAACCAGTTCTAGCACTTCCCAACTTTTCTCTGAATTCACAAGAACTAGACTGTCCAATACAAATATTGAGAAAATGCACAATGTCTGCCACACACACCTTCTCCAAATACTACATTTTTTATTACAATTGTGGGGAAAATCTGCATCATCCTCCCTGTTTTAGGCACAAATCAACTGAGAGGCAATGGAAGTACAGAAAGAATAGAGAAATATTTACAAACTGCTAATACATTTTTCCATTTTAAACCATAATTTCTTGGGAAAATGGCCTATGTCACACAGATAAAGCCTGCATGGATACTTTAAATCCCCTTAACCCCGATGATGTTTAAGTGAAAACTTGAATGCCAAACAACCTGAATAAATGCTCTTAGCATTACTTCTTTCAGTTATTTATGTGAATACACAGACAAAATTTACAGATGACCCGAATTTTTTAAGGTAGTTCAAGAGAGGAGAAGATTTGTTGTAAATACATAGTGATCTAACAAGGCAGAAAACACAAACAATCAAACAATATGAACATTGCATATGAGCCACTGCTTATGAATAATCAATAAGCAATTATTAAAGTTAACCCACTTAAGAAGCAAAAAAAAAACTGAGAAAAAATTAAAAATACTTTAAAGTCAAGTCTTATTTTATATGTAAAAAAAGATTGCCCATTCTCTGCAGAGGAAAAAACAACTGTACCCTGAAATTGTTTCATAAACCAGTGCATCTCCCATTTAGCTATTTTATTCACTTCTCAATTTCCAATTATCTATGTCAACGTTTAGCTGTGGAACTCTGAACTTGTGCTGGCTGATCATAAATAATCTCTAATATCTGATTCCAGGCAAGGATTGATTCTATAATCATGGCAGTTCTTTCAATACTAATTAATGTCTAGAGGTTTTTTTAAGATCAAATCTAGAATCAAATTAATGGCTGTTTTAATTTACTGATTCTGTTCCCTGGCTCCATTTTCTTATTAAAGATGTCAACTACTGTTTCAACACTTGTCTGAGAAATGGAAATCTCTTGGGAAAATATATGTAAGTCTCCATGTATTTCAGGCTGACAAGGCACTAGCAAGATGAAAAGTTGTAGAAAGACTTCACTGTTCCCAGACTTCTGATTCTTCATTAAAAATGACAGTAAAAAAAAAAAAAGTTAACATAATTCAAAACTATCAGAAAATACCTATGACTTAAAAAGGAAGAAAATATTTTAAAATCTACTGAGATGTCAAGAATGGAAGCTGTATTTTCAGTGCTGCTGCAGGAGCTCTTCAGATGACACTATGCCCACACTCCCATGTGCTGACCAAAAATCAAATCAATATGCTTTGACACATGGCAAACACCTAATGCAAAAATATGTTTATCAGTTTTTAAATTTGCAATAAACTATATTCCTCAGTTAAATGCCCACTCTAAAGAGAAATCTATGTTTGTTTGTTTTGGCTTTTTTAATTTACCTTGAAATCTGCAGACAGATCAAAGGTTCAAAGAATGATTTCCTTAGCAAGGACAGTTCTCAGCATCAGCAGATTTATGTCAAAGGCTGCCAACAGATTAAGTCATTGAAGGAACAAATTTATATTTATCAGAAAATGAAATAATTTTTGCAAACCTCTTTCCATTTAATCATAGAAGTCCTGCTCTCCTGCCTGTGATCCAAGCACCCATGGGTATTAAGAGCATTACAAGAAGAAACACTTTGCCCAAACAAATTATATTCTTACAAGCACAGAAGAGAAAGAACACCAGATGTTTGAAAAGAATTGGGTGTAGATTTAAGAATCAAAAAAGGATGATTAATATGGACCATGAAATAGAGCATTAAGCAATGTGATAAGCATCTGTTGAGTAATAAATCCAGTCTTTGTGTAGTTCTTTCTTCAAAGTGAGTTTAATGGGAAAGTATTTCAGTCAGAAAATACTGGTCCTTTTAAGAATGCTATTTTATGTGTTAATACAAATATCACCTACCACCAAATAAAACACTATCTATGAAATAGAAGCCTTGCACTGTTATCGATTGATAAATAAATGATTACTTTTAGGGATATACAGTCCAGATGAGAAGCCATATGTGACCCACCTCGTGAGAAAACACAAGCAGAAACATGTTGAAAAACATGTGCACAGTGCATTTTCATCCCAGGTTTTTGCACTGAGGAGGTACAGCTCAGAATGGGGATCCCGGTCCACTGCAGGGACCTCAGCTACGGCCCAGAAACCTTTGTGAATAACAAATGTGACCTCCTCAGCATCTTAAAAGGCACTTATTTCAGTACATTTGCCTTGTACTGAAGTTTTGGATAGGGAAGAATTAAAATCTGATCATCTCATCTTAAATCAGCAAACTCTGGGCCTCCTCCTCAGTTCACTACATAATTTCTCATAAGGAAAGCAGAACCATATGGCACATGCTATTTTATTTGTTTTGGATATTAAATACAGAATAGTTAATACTTCCTCTTTGTCCCTGTAGGAGACCAGAGGGACAACTGAGCAGCTCCAACCAGGTGGGAAGCGTGGCAGGAGGCCAAGATGTGCATAGGTGGGACATCACTGCTCCAAACCCCACCCCGAGCCTCAGTCAGCCTCTGTCCACACACACAAATGGAGGTGTCTGAACGCATGGCCTGACACAAAATGGCAGTGTGACCCACAGCCTGACACAAAATGGTGGAGAGACCCCACAGCCTGATACAAAATGGACATGTGAGTCCACAGCCTGACACAACATGGCAGCATGATCCCACAGCCTGACACAAAATGGTGGAGTGACCCATGGCCTGACACAAAATGGTGGAGTGACCCCACAGCCTGACACAAAATGGCGGCATGACACAGGCCTGCCACAAAAAGACGG
>VYXF01008403.1:94492-144964 GCA_013397295.1 Polioptila caerulea
CACAAAAGGGCGGCATGACCCAGGCCTGACACAAAATGGCGGACTGTTTCCCACTGTTTCCCACTGTTTCCCACTGTTTCCCACTGTTTCCCTCTCATGCCCTTCCCCAAAATGGCAGACCGACACCCTCACCTTCCCCCGCCCTTACCGAATGTCGCACTGTCCCCCTCACCCGAAATGGCGCCGTCTGTCCCTCTGGGCCCCACAGGGACCAGCAAAGCGCAGCCATGCCCGGGGAGCCCCAGGGGAGCGGAGCAGAGCAAAGGACACGCCCCGAGTTCTGAGGGCTCCCTGCCATGGATTGAAAGGCCCCTCACAGCACACTGGACCCCACTGTTTTCAAAGAAAGAAGGCACCAATTTTCTACCAAAAGATACCACCTCGGCTCATGACATCCCACGTTTGTCTGGCAGCCTTTGCTGTAGGATAACACAGTGTAGGACAG
Source organism: Polioptila caerulea (assembly GCA_013397295.1). NCBI lineage: Eukaryota > Metazoa > Chordata > Aves > Passeriformes > Certhiidae > Polioptila > Polioptila caerulea. Next base: position 94,938 of record VYXF01008403.1, read on the forward strand.
GATAGTGTGGCACCAGCAGGGAGAACAGGAATTGCCCCAGCTGACCCTCTGGGCTCTACACAGCCTGGTTCAGAGTAGGAGAATTCACTAGAGACCAAGATATAAAACTCCCATGTGACAAGCAACAAAAGTAAGATTCATATCCAAGAGAGTAACCACCAATGCCTTTGGAAAGAATGCTTATTTTCCTGGCGTGTGTTTTATCAGCACCCTGGGCTCTGGTTTGAACTGGGAGCTTATTTGACTAATTGCTCTGCCACCTCTGTGTTTCTGTAGAAGCTCTGGAAAACTTCAGGTGAACAGCACAATCCCTGCTTCTGTATCTGGCTACGAGCATTGGTGCTTCTTTCTTCCATCCCTGTTGGCCTAAATGCGTACAATTCATGGCTGAATTCAGTCAGTATTTCCATGCTGCCACTTTAGAGCAGCTTTTATCTGCAAATGGCTGTACTCTGAAGTGAGCCTGCAACCAACCTCGGAAGTGCAGGGATTCAGTTCCACTGTTAGTATTTGAAGTCACTGCTCAAGTTTTACTAACCCTTTGCTCTGAGCAAACTCTTCCATCCTTACCCTTTATTTTAATGACTGATTAGAATTTCTAACTTAACTTCTAACACCAGAATGCCTTGCTGCTCATCTTTGACCTTCTCACCTTTGGATGTTCATTCATTATTTAACTTCCCACTTTCTTATTAATTTTTATCTGTGTTCTGCAGGTGACTAGACCAGTTTTGTTCATCTCTCACTGAATTGCAGATCAGCAGCTGTTGCACTGCTGCAACAGCTGTAATTGATCACTAAAATAATTTTTCATTATTTCTTAGCTTTTAGAAAATATCCATGTCACCTGAACGCCTCAGTATCTGGACATAAAACACATAATTTCTACACAGAATTAAGCTGCAGTATTGTTCTAGGTCAGGCCTCACATTTTTTTGTATTAATCAGCAACACAGATTAAATGATTATTAATCAGATGTACCTGCTACACCCACAGCAAACAGTTCTGTCTTCCAGCATATCCAAGTGGAAGATACAGCCTGCCCTGTGCAGTGCATGGCAGGAGAGAAGTGTCTCAGTCCCTACAGGTGTAACAGCATTTAAAAATCACCTACTGCAACTCACCCTCGTTAGGCTTGGGGGAATTCTTCACAGTACTTGAAATAGATAACTGAAGACTGGAAACCACACTTTGGTACAAACATTCTCTGATATGACAGTGTAACAGGATACACGATTTTGAAAACAGAGATAGGAGTGATTTTCACTCCTATATAATGTTTGAAATCCAAATTTAGACTCTCCATCTTTCCTTCACATGCTGCATCTAGCTCAGTCATGGCAACAAGAGCAGAAGTGTGTTTCTAGAAGATACAACATTTAAACTTACATCCTTCTAGAAATGTTAGAGCTCAGTTACAGACCTGCTGGTACAAATTACTAACTTGCCACATTTCAGAGAACTCTCATACGTAAACAGGGTACTGCAAAAAATGGCATAGCCTCCTCCAATAATCAGTTGTTTAAATGAAACATATTAACTTACATTTTACTCTAAAAATATCCTATTATTCTGTATGTAGCCACAACATTATACAGCATTTTGGGGGGTGTGGGGAAGAATTCATTTCATAACAAAGCACAAAATCATCTAAGATATTGCTGCAACGGTGAGGAGGACATGTACTTTATTGAGCTTGAAGTAATTATCTCCAGAGGCTCAGGAACAGTTGTTCAGTGCTGTATCTGTCATACTACCCAGTGACAATTTCCTGCCTTTATTCCTACTCCAGTGTTACTAAGGGAGTGATTGTAGAGCCTTTGGAACCATTTGCTGTGATACAATTAGCAAAGAGAGCAAGTGAATTCCCTTTGTTCATCCACACTGCAAAAACTAAGTCTAAAGAAGAGAAATTTGTCTAAAGCATGACTGCCCTGAATGATTACAGAAAATACTCAGCCAAATACCCTGAAACCCAAACGCACACGGAAGCAGGTGGAGATCCAGCTCATAGCACACCCACAGTTACCTATAGAACTCTTGTGCAACCAAAGCACAACAAAGTGGATCTCTCTTGAACGAAAATGTGCAATTTTGAAGTAAAAGCTGCTCTTTGAGAACAGCATAGAGAACATAAAACTGCAGTGAACATTTAGATTGAGTGCCAACTCTCTCAGCTATTTCTTTCTTTTCCTTATGAGAACCATTTCAGATCCAGCTTTAGATATCTTCATGCCTTTTGAGGGCACTTACAAGCAAAATTTTTATTTGATTGTCATTTTTTTACGAAGTACTTTACAAGTGAAAGGAGAAAAATGCTGGTCAATGAATACTTGATCTCTCTACATTTCTAGGAAACACTGAATTAAGTCTCAAAAATCTAATGAAATCTTGCTTGAGGGATGTTGCCCTTTATGAGGATCACATGAATGCCCCTTCTCTTTCTGGTATTTATGGAGGTGATTTAAACAGAACTAATTTTTTTTTTTCTAAAATTAATAGTGCATAAGCACCACATTGCTTGCTCATGTATTTCCTGTAATTCCTGCTAGATCCCAAGGTGTAAGTCCCACACAGAAACGGCAAATTGTGTGGGCAGAGGCTGGGTCCAGCTTTAGTGTACAGCCCCCCATGGGAGCTGAAGCTGTCTCAATGCTGGATATCATGAGATTTAGGAATTCAGTGTGTCATAAGGGAGCCCCTGGAGGGGTGAAATGTGGGAGACAGATTTAATGATTTAATGATTTAAAGATTTGCTCATGTTAATGCAGCATGTGTGAAAAGAGAAAGGTGGGTTCATTCTGATCTTCTAAAGAAAAAGACTGAAAAAGGCTTTTTACATGGTTTTTATTGTGAAATTAGATTCTGTTCACACAGGAACTTAAAAGCTGTACTTCTATTTATGTATCTTGGCATAATTACACAATTTAAAATGTCAGGTGCTGTAAATGTTAATTCTCAAATCATACATGCAGACACACAGTGGAGATCTCCAAGTGCAGCTCAGGGCAGGCATGGTCCACACCCATTAATGCTTTTCCCCCTTAAATAAGAGTTTCCACCATAATTCTGTAGTTAAGATTTTGTATAAATCAAATGCAGGAAAGTGAGAATCTTTGTTTACAAGAACACTGGAACAGAAATAACTGCTGGTAACTTCTAGGGCTGGAGCTCTGAATGCTCATTTATAGTATTCATGAACCGAAGAACCATTTTATTAAACATTAATATTCATAAGAGTGGGGCTAAACATCAAATTCTTCCTACTGACTACTGCCTTCATCTAGAAGATTAATTAAATTAGGTTCTATAAGGGCAGTGTTGTTTTTTTTTTCTTTTCAGAAGTCATTTGTAAAGGAATGGTCTCGTTATCCAAATGTTATCTTTGGGCAATAAATTCAGCAGTGTTACTGCAGGCGACACTACTCATATTAAATTAATGGATTGGAGAGCCTGATACTTCTTAACGAGCTTAATACACAGGGAAATTATTAAGTCAAGATTTTTGTTTAATATTAAAATATGCTGATTTCTCCTGGAAAAAGAAGATGGTAAACTCCGTGAACCAGAAAAAAATTATAGATTCCCTGCACAATGTTCCACAATGAGAAAAATGCTGATAAGTAATGTTTCATAGAAAAATACGAATTTTTTAAATGAGATACTTCATCATGATTTGAGCAAGTTCCTGGGCAGGACTGAAATGCCCTCAGGCTGATGGAGGAATTGAGCCCAAGTTTCATATTTCTTAAACAAGCTGGCCTTAAAGATAACAGTGCAGTCGTACTGCCATCCTACTAGAGTTTGTTAAGCAAGAACTTAGCTTATCTGATTTAAAGGAGTGTTTTAACCGTGCAGCAAATATTTTGTAACTTTTTTTTTTTACTTCATTTGTGCTTATATCAAACCCTTAATCCAAAGCATGTTAAAATCACTTTCTCAAATTAATATTTTCCATACATTTTTTCTTTAGTTGAAATGTGACATTTTGCATTTTCACCCTAAATGCTGATCCAGTTCTTGCTATCCTCTTCTCCTCTAGTTACTTGTTTGTTCATCCCTCCTCAGGACAGGGCAACTGTCAGGGTCCAGGAACCAAACTTCAGGTAAACTAAATGCCCAAATTATTAGGTGATAAACTTCAGAAGAGCTTCATTTCATCCTTAAACAAATCAAGAAACTTTCAATGCCTCCAAAAATAAACATTACCTGGGAAAATAATTTCTTGTCCTCTTCTGTGATACATGCAGAGATGAAATCTTCCTGTAAAGTAAGGAAATTATTTACACACAGATAGGCTGACAAATTTAAATGCCTCCCAAATGTCTTCTGTCACCTTGAATTCCTGCAACTCCACTTGTTATTTCTTTCTTCCTGCAAAGATCAAACAAGTTTATCTGCCTGGGCCTTAGCAGAGACTCATGTAGCATTTAATCCTTGTATTAGTATACACAGAAACACAATCCATAACAGGTTCCATTCCAAGATGAAACAGTTTGCCAAGTCTTTAAGCAACTCAGACACACAAATCTGAACCCAGTAACTGTCTCCTATTCCAGTAGACACCCAAGGAACATGGAATGGTTTTTTTCTCACACTGCAATTCCATCTGAGCAAGAATCTAGGTCAGCAGGCAAAGGGCTGAATATAAAATGGCTCTTTTCTTAATATAAAAAATATTTCCAAGTTAGGCCCAGCTATAACTGTTCCCAATGGCTAGTCTTCTAAAATTTTCCTATTGCTAATTCCATCTGGAATTTTATGGTGTGCAATGAGATAAAAAAAAAACCAAACAAATTAAAAATAGTTCTAAAACATATATATGGATGTATCAGCAATTACTTCTATTCTAATAGCAGTTTCCACTATTTATCATTCTTCCAGGCAGTCCTGATTTTTCAGCACTGTGTACAAATCAACCTTTTTTAATGCTTTTCTTAATCATGCTGGTATCAAAGATTACAATATGAAACTACTTTCTTTGAGGCATTACATATTCATTTTGGTTAGTGGGGAAAGAGATGGAGAGCTAAAGCTAAAATCCTACTTAATTCTTGGAAACATCAGCATTTGTATTCATTTCTCTGACATTATGATGTACCATTTGTAGTTGAAATAAATTATTTTTTCAAATTATTATCTCTGTGCTTGCAGTACAGCGTATTAGAAAATATATATTGGTTGTATTTTGTTTCCTAATGTATCCTAACATATGCCTACCTAATTAAAATAAAGCTTTATGTATCTAACCATGAAGATATTGGAAACAATTATAAATTCTCAAAATCTGCCTATACAGGGAAAAGATATTCCAACTTTTGTTTAATATTCTCCTATTCCCCCCATGTGACTTAAATGCTCAAACTTTGAGTGAACCAAATTCTAGGCTTAAGTGTGCCTTTCAAGTCAAATTGACACAGCTAAATTTATTGATATAAATAGATCATATTTTTCCTGTGAGAATTTCTGTCAGACTAATGTTGCGTTCCATTATGCATAATTAAAGTGGCTCTAAAATATCATTTATATTAACAGAAAAGTTAATTTACTGTGAATTTTTAACTAAGGGTCGCTCTCAATATTACTTATATAAATATGCTAATGGTCTGAAAACTAATTTTTGTTTAAAAAAATTAGGAAAGCATATCTTCTTCTTATTAGAATTCAAAGTCTAATTAAAAAACTACAAACCCAAGACAATAAGCCAAGATCCAAGATTCCTTGTGAAACTGTGAAATTTGACAGCTGGAATGTTTTGATGTGTTGGTTTTTTTAACACCGACTTTTCTTTCTTTTTTTAAGATTTCCATTTCAGAGTTTCTAATCTTTCTCAGTACTAACAAAATCTAGGTGCTGACTGTGCAGAACCAGGCTTGGCAGACTGCACAATGGCATTTAGTAATAACCTGACCAAATTTAAACATCATTACTTACCAAAAAAGCTGTAATATAGGTTTTCCACTCAATTCTTATTCTGGTCAATAAAAAACAGTCTAGCCCCTGTAGGGCACGTGGAAAGGTACTGCTTGAGTTCTCAGGATTCTGTGAGTAGCACAGCTGCCCCAGCCACATGGAAAGCCCAGCAGATTTCCAGCAGGCTCAGGATTATCTGGAAGCTGTCAGTTACTGCGTGGTCCTGCTGAGAAGTGTGTTATAAATGCATGTTATAAAGTTGGCTTTTCGCAAATATTAAAAGGAATGCTATATGTATAATGTAGAAAACTTTGCTGTATTAGTATAGTTTCTTTTATTTCTGCTATTAACAAAACTTGGAAATAGTAGTGTGATGCAAAAAGCTTTTATAACTATCTCAGAGAATGGTAAAAAGATAATCAGGGAATTCTTAACCTTCTTGAGTTATCCTATTTTGATGAAGAAGATGTGACAGACACCAGACCCCCAGGGAAGGAATTTATTGATCATCTGTTATCAGAAGATCTGCAACAGCCTGAAACCAAGAGAAATGAGGAGAGACAGGCTGGGGCACACAGAGGAATGTTTTAAAATAATGCATGAGGGTCTATGAATATGCAACATATTGGTGCATTTAAAGAAGCATGCTCTAAGTTAATGCGTGCTCTTGGCTCACTGCCTAGACACCCGGCCATATTTTTGCTTTATTGCCTTGTCCTTATTGTCTTTTATTAAACTTTTGAAATTCTACTAGGAAAGTAAACCTTGTTTTTCACAAGTGGAAGAGCAGTCTGATTAGCACTAGCTATGACATCACTCCCAGCATCCTTTCCATTACCACTCCTGGCACTGGCTCTTGCACAGATTTAGTTTGACACACTGTATATGGAATTGGAATTACTCACCTTCAAATCCAGTAAGGAGACTTTGGGTACCTGGATGGCTCCTGACTGCTTCTTTCTGCAACCTAATGAGGCCTGATAAACTTTCATTAAAATATATTTTATTTGTTAAAAAAAAAAATTGCTTCTACTGCTTGGCAATGTTCTCCTCAATCTGGCATTTATTTGTATTTTGGAGGAATAATTATCAAGCAAAGGTGTTAGATTAAAGCAAAGCATGAAGTAAAAATGACTGACTGTCCCATTTTCCTCTCTCAACTGCACCCCACTGCCCAGACCTGTAGGGCATTGGTGTGTTTCTCTGCACATTGCAAGATCCTGCTTCACTTTTTTAGAGGAAAATTAGAACCTAAGAACTAAAGCTTCTTAATTGTTAGGAAAAAATCAAATATTACGAAGAGAATTTGGTCATGATTTTAAATATAATCCATAAAAGGCAGTGATTTCATACAATCACACCCTGAAAACATGAACAATTTGATTTACGGATTGCATTATGGCCCCATTCTGGATATGTTCATAGAAGGATACAGGATACCTAACTGCTAAACAAGGAAATAAAAATGGCACTTCCAACTAAGGTCAGTGCTGTTGCCAGTGATAGGCAGGGCAGGAATACCTCAATAGCAGGGATGGGACAGAGCTGGGACATGCGAGACAGCCATAATTTTTATTTATTAAGAAAAGGTACCCTGGTCTTTAACAGTACCAATTCTGAATGAAGCAGATTTAATAATTATTAAATTAATTTAGTTCGGAAAATTGCCAATTCCAGAGGAGAACTAAACCCTTGAAGAAACACCTCAAGTCCCTCTTATCTCACAGACATTGTGCTTTTTGAGTAATGAGAGGCTCTAGGATGATTTCAACGAGTTTAATAGCTTTCCAGAGAAAAGTCACATGGATATGACAGATCTGCCATGGTTCCTCTGTTCATCCATCTTAGTGAAAAGGTAGAGAGGTTCCTAAAGTGATAGATGCTAAATTAGGTTGTTCTGCATTTTTCTGAATCTTTTAACATGGGATTTGATGCTGAGGTTGAGTAATTTTTAAGACCATATGGAATCACTCAATTTACACCTGCCACAAACCTTGACACCTAAACTGTTTTTCCTAACAAGTAAATATTTGTGAGCCGGTGCAATCCCATCTTTCTTCTAAAGTTAATGAAAATAGAATGGCAGAAAAACACTTAAAAAAGGATGTGCTCAACTGTTTTCTATTGGCTTGGGAAAGTGTAAAACAAAATTATCACTCGTGTACAAGCTTAGTGCAAGAAACAGTAAATAAACTCCATTCCTGTCTGCTGCTCTGGGCTTGTTTAACACCACAGGGATAATTAAAGAAATGGACTGGGTGCCTTCAGTAAGAGGGTTTATAGTTCTCTTACAAATACACAAATATTTTCACAGTCTCTTCCAAGAGAGAATTCTATGTCTCCTCATAATCTATGTTCACATATTTCTCCAATCTTGACTAAAATCATATGTTGTATTTTCCAGAGTCCATGTGGTAATACATATCAGGGAATTTTTGCATAGTTGAAATGAATAAAAGATGTGAAGGCAAATTAATGTCATATCTCACCAAAACAACGAAAAACAAAACTATAAAGTGAACAGCAGGAACTCTGCTGTAAATGGGTAATGATAAATCACATTAAAAACAAGTGTAAATTGCTGAGATAACATTTCGAACATTTTCTGAAGATCTCAGTGGACAAAAATAGAACTGAAAAAAGAAATTAATTTTCCTGTCACCTTCACCAGTATCCTTAGGTGTCTTTAACCCTTCCCTAATTGCTGGTTTCTAACCCTATCCCCTGCAATGGCAGTACAACAGAGGAAGGCTGCTGCCTGTGTTGACCAGTGATAAATGTGATATATTTGAATGAATCTCACAGGGTGACAGGTCAGACAAAATGACAGAGTGCTGAATGCACTGAATACTCCCTTCCAGATCAAGAAAAAAGAGAGAGAAGCCCATAGTTGTAGTCTCAGCAGTATCATTAACCTTTCCATCTTGATGCCACAAGTGCACTAAGAATTATTCAGGATGAGCAAAGATCATAAAAATTTAAAAGTTTTTATGCACATGCTGCTTTGCAGAAAAAAAGGAATTAATTTTAATTAATTCTTCAAAAGGAAATACTAATTTAAATTGAGATTTTGGTTTAAATAAATTATTTCTTCTGCAAAAAAAACCGAAAAAGTGTTCATTCTATTTGGACCTTCCAAATATCTTGGCCTTTAGAAGGACAGAAGCCTAAAATCTAAAACCTCAAATCTTAGAAAATTTCCTGAGTATATAGTAGCATCAAGTAATTAGAAAGTGCTGGATGTACATGGGTCTGTCCAAGCTAAAACTGAACATTTAGGAAATGCTTACACATAGGCAAAAGAGCAAATTTGGAGTTCTAATTCTGGCAATTAAGTCAAATATTTAATTTTTTGGCTCGTTTTCATTTTGCTTTATAAGACTGATGGATCTTCAGGGCATCTGTAGGATTTATCAAATAATAAAATGTGATACATACATTTACATGCTTTTTAAACCACTGGCTCCATTTCTGAGCTATTTCTGGTTCTTCAGCGAGAACACGTTCCTGATGTTCTGACTTCCTCTTCTCCTGTTACAGACATATGAATTCATGGATCAGTAAAAAAGATGCTACACTTTCAATATGTTGGGAAGAGCTTTAGTCTGCCTCTGACAGACAGCAGAACTTATGGAAAACCTGGGAAAACAAACTGGAGCTCAACAGTGCCGAAGAAATATTTCCCATATAAACTGCCACTAGCTAGCAGGAATTTTGTCTGTTTTGGCAGAAAGAGGAAAAAAAAGACAGTCTGGATATAAGCTGAAGGTGTTGGGTTTGATTTTTTTCCTTATTTATATTAAGACTAATTAGAAAACTACACTGAAAACAATTACGCTGCTGATGCACATATTCTATTACTAACAGAAGGGTTTAACACATGGAAATCTGACTATTATGGCAAGATTTTATTTGAAAGACAGTGAAGAAAAGGAAGGAAAAAAAATAAGCAGAGGAGGTGATTATTAGTTATTCATAAGCATCTGAAGGTGTGCCCTGTCCAGATCATCCCTGCTGTGAGTCCTGCAGCATGGGCTGTTGCTAATGAAATGCTAAGAGTCTGCTCCTTTGCCCCGTGCTCTGGGACTGATCTCACATTGATCTGAGCAAGCAGCAATGCAAGTGGCTGCACAGATCCCCCCTGAAAGGCTTATCTGGCAAGTCCAGCAATTAAAAGCAATTCTTGTGCAATTACAGTAATTACTTCAGGGTCCTTTTACCTCAAGGACATTTGTAAACATTTCTTACTCCTAATTGTAACAGGAGCAGTGCTAATCACTGCAGCAGGAATGGCTTCAGCACATCTATGTTCCCTTAATTCAATTACTGCCATGGCACATCTACAGAAGGGTGGGAATAGGGGGTCTGGGTTCTGGCTTATCTTCAGCCCGGGGTAGAGGACAGTCACCAGCCACCCTGCTGATCATGGTTCAGGATTACATTCAAATACCAATACATTTGGAGCATTTCTGCTGTTGGGGCAGTAGATAATTGTTAGGCTACAAGTCATTAGGAGAATGTATCTGACTTGTAACATGACCTTGCAACAGAAATATGCAACAGAAATATGTCTTATCAGTATTGGACAATTAAAACAGTTGCTGTCAGTCTAAGACATGTCACCTCATACAATATCTCTTATCAGTATTTCCCACTCCAATTTGGTGAGATGCTTCAGCATTTCCATAACTTGAAGCACTTCAGTAATGCTATTGATGCCAACGATACTTCCTACATTTAAAATGAAGCACATGCTGAAGCACCTTGATGATGGGTCTGAAAGACACCCAGAAACATCACAAGTACCACATTAAAATAATTTGATACATTTAACTTTTTCTAGCAGACCAGACATGTCCGCTTTCCAAGAGATTAAACATGCCTGGAACTGGGTTTTCTCCTAATGACATCAAACTGCAGTTGTCCTTATTTCTCCCTACACTTGGCTTTATAGCAACCAGTATGGTTATTTGCATGGAAAGGTGACTCTTGCCCTGTTTCTACATTTGAAGGACACTAAAACCACCACAGCATGATATTTTCTGGCAAATAGTAGGATTGTGCATATGCAAAAGGAGTATTATCTCCAGACACAGTGCACTAGTTCAGATTATAATGTCTATCAAATTTCATGACTACAGGCACTGGCTGTTGTAGTTGTGCATTTATGCAGATCCAGAAATGTTCCCTCTGCTTCAGGGCACTTGCAGATATTCTTGCCTGAAAAAGGTCACCATGCTAAAGGAGCCATCACCACCAGAGACAGGACACCTTTCCCCCATGCTATACCAGCTTCCTTCCCCTTCCTAGGGAACACTGGGCTTTAATTCCTGGTGGAGTAGGGATACAACATCAGATGGCCTATTGGTTTTTAATAGAATTGTAATGGTTGCATTTACATGTATGAAATGGGAAAAACTGGTGGGGAGAACGAAAAGCAATGCATGACTTTTTTGGGGGTGTTTGTTTGATTTGTTTTCTTAATTTTAGTGCATTGAATCACACCAGGAATCCCTCATGTCAAACAAGGACTCCAGCACCACACAGCACGTCTGGCTTTATGGGCTTTCTAAACCTCACAAGTCCAGAGAATTCTGGCAGTCCAGCCACACCAAGACCCAAAATTTTGAAAGTCTCAGACTTAGTCTGAGGTGGGCTAATGCTGGCTGAATTCCAGGCTTACCCTCCAGCAAGGAGATTGGAATTGCTGGGAGAATCTGAACTTATACCTTTGGAAACACTAAGATGAAATGTTTTGACCCTGTACTCTAAGGCATTCATGATAGTTTTGGTTCCATTGTAGCTTTTTGGATTGGAGGACATAATCGTTTTGGCAAATTTTTTTTTTTTTTTTGATAATTAAAATAATTATGGTTTTGAGCAAACATGGAAAAATGGTGCCTTGTACCCTAGCCAGATCAAACACAAATGTTGGTTTTGTGGGAAATGTACTTAAGGTTAAGATCTTTCAGCTCCCACTGGAGTTCTGGGAAATGTGTAGTTTATATGCCAGATGCCCCAAGGATTTTCCACCTGATCCTTACAAAAAGCTTTTTCATCTTAAGAAAATGGAGTGCCTAATCTTTTAGGTCATTCAGAGTAATTTCTAACCCTAGAGAATAATGAAGAACAAAAAAACCCAAACCACAACCACACAAAATTCACTGAAACATTCATCCAACTTGCATAAAATTACAACCCTTACAGTAATTTGTAAGGATCTTGCTTAATGTCTCCAGCATCTCAGAGTTTGTAAAAATGGTTTGTTACCTTTTCCAACCAGCTGGGCAATTCTTAGAGCCACATCTTCCCTTCCTTGCTGTCTCTGTCAGGAAGACAACGAGCACTACCAGGAGCAGCTGCTTTGGGCAACCTGTCTCTTCTCAACCCAAGGTAAAAGGAGCCAGCAGAGTCCAGCATCACCACACAGACACTGGAGAGGAGAAACATGAACAGGCAATTACATTTTTTTTCTCCCTTGCTCCTGTCAAAGCTGCTTAATTTCTAACAATCTTTATGGAGTTTGGCCTCCACAACCCTTCTCTCACTTAACAAGACACAAAAGTCACCTTTTCGGTGTCATATTGTAGATGTTAACTGGAGCCTGGTTCTATTCACCACTCTATTTTTCTTTCTTGAGCATCATACCAAGAGGAAGTGCAGCACAGAAGATGGTGTTGTTGAAAATGAAGTGTCTATACTAAGAAATTCTCCTGCTAGTTTCAAGAAAAATCTTTTGCCAAATACCTTGGCAACATTTTCTCCCTTTTTTCTCTATTCTGCCACATCAGTTCATTGAAACAGAAGTGGTGGAGTTCCCCACAGCGTGAAGCTGGGGATGCACAGCCTCACTATTTTCCAGTCAGGTGAAAAGGTTGACAGCCCCTTTCAAAATCTAATTAGTACAGCCATTTATTGCCAGGCAAATTTTCACTTCCACAAGTGCATGTTTTATGGGGTTCTGGCTGCAGGCCACTCTGAGGTTTTAGATCAGTGGAGGCATTTCACATACATTATTCCTTAATAAAGTTGTGCTATTCTTTAGAATAAGTGCTTATGCAGGATGCTCCACTTGATTTATTCTCCAGCTGCCACTTCAACAGAGGAGAATGAAGTTTATCCTCTTCCTGCTCCTTCATTTCTCCTCCAAAAACATTATGGGACGTAGCTGCCTCACCTGGGAACACCAGTGCTGCCCAGGACAGTGCTGTGTCACCCCCCTGTGTCAGCTCCCTGTGTCCTGATCCTGCCAGCTCTGAAGGAAGTGTTACTTCCCTGGCAACTCTCCATTCACTGCCAGCTTTCAGTGACTGGAGGAATTTCCAGCTAAAATTTCCTCTTCAGCAGACATTGCTCCTGGTGCGCTGTTGCAGATGTTTGAAGAGATTCATCAGAGTCCAGTGCCAGAAGCCAAACTTCTCTTGAACATTTTCCAGCTGGCCCCAACAGCAAGTTATGGGAGCCCTTCTTCAAAGCTCCTGAGGATCAAGAGAGCCCAAAACAAGCTTAATTAAACTGTTAAGCTTCTATTCACATCACTGCATGCAACTGCAGGATAACGCTCTTGGGTTGCTTATTTTTTCCCCCGCCATATTTTTCTTTTTATAAACACAGTGCCATGGGGTTGTTTCTTATTTTATTTAGAGATGCATTGATGTGAAGCAAGGGCTTAGTCTAATCAGAAATTGCTTCCAGTTATCCAGAGCTCAGTGGTACACACACTTCATTGCTTATCTTCTTCCCCTGGCCGATGATTCCCCTATGATAAGCTGAGGAATAGCTGTGGTTATGTCACTGCTTTTTTTGTTGTTGTTGTTATTTATTTTTGTCTCTTGTCATCATTATGTAACTTATAATAAAAGAGGACATGAACAACAAAAGCCCCTAAAACCCTGAAAACTCACGAACAAACACACACACATTCTAGTGCCTGGTGTCTGAAAAGTAAGAAAAACTCGCTAAGGTGGGGGGGGTTAGATAACATTTAAAGCAATTAATTCCTCAAATTAATTCCTTGTTAGTTCTCAAAAAAAGAAAGTTTTGGACATTCTATCGTAACAGCAAACTACAATAGCTTCTATTACTAAAGTTTAAGGAAGATATTTCCTTCACAAAAGGATTTGCTCCAGAACTTGAGAACATGAGTCGTAAATGCAGCTTATCTTCCTGTTGGAGGCACAACAGGAGATTCCATAGGAAGTTACCTGCCCTCAGGCCACCTGTCACTGAAGTCATTGATATAAAGTATTTATAAAACTACACTTGTAATGCCCAAGACCCTGTAAGAAGGTGTGAAATTCAGCTATATAATAAACTCACTCCACATCTAAAGAACTGCTCCATCCAAGCTTCACGGCTCTTTAAAACCTCCAGGAAGACTTTTATTCTTTCAAGATGTGATAGATGATTTCTGCTTCTTTCTTAATTTGTCACTCTGCTACCAGCAGGCAGCATTTTGATTTGGTACAAGACAACCATCGCTATGAATGTACTGTTACAAGGCCAATAAACAATGAAGTAATTATGGCAAAGATCCTCTGCCTCCAGGAATTAATTCCGTTCTCCCCTTCAATCTCTGATCTCAGAGGTCAGTGTCAAGAAATCCTTTCCAAAGAGCTTCCCAATAATCAGCCAAGCAGAAGTCTAGATTTGTGTAATTTTGCGGCTCTTCAGAGCCAGAACTAAATGTATTTTCTTCCCAAGTCTCTGCAAACACCTACACAGAATTTCGCAGCTTGCAAATGTCTCAGTGCCAGAAGTCAAGTGACAGAACGCTTGCAGCAGAGTTGCTGGTTCTGGGACCATGTGCACACCAAAGGCAAGGTCCAAGCTCCCTGTTTTACAGGCAGGAGCTAACCTGAAGGATTAGAAAGCCTTTAAGGAACGCTGCAGCTCCAGCAGCGAGGCTGAGCTGCCAAGACTTAATTCTAAACTACATCTTTGTTCCTTATGCTCCACGGGTATTTCTCTGAAGTTAAAACCCTGTCAAATCCTCCTCTCTCATCCTGACATGAAGAGTTTAGTGAAAGCAAGAGTGTTTCTGTGTTTCTACAAACCTGCAGGGATGGTACACACGTGTAATTTCTTTTGTATATTATTAAAGAAGTTTAACTCCAGGAAGAATTTAGGTCAGTGACCTTTAAACTTGCTTCTCTGACATGAAAATTCAGTAATACACAGCATGGGGATATTTGGCATGAAATGAAAGTGGCCACAGATTTAATTAAAATGTAAGTTATTGTAAGCAAGAAAGGTCATGCTAAGAAAATGTAATTTCAGGAGTTTATTAGCAACAACACTCCACTGCTATTTGCATGTGAAATATAGATTTTGTACTTGACATTTAGAAAGGAAATTGGAACTCTTTTTAATGGATGCTTGAACACTTTTGTGTTCTTGTGCTGCTTTTGTTCACATTTTCGTGTAATTGGTTGGATCTTACATACAACAGGAGAAACATTTTATTCTCTATGCCTGAATGCCTAACTGATCTGGGAATTAGCTCACAAAAGCTGATGTAAGTTGGAATAGAAAGCAAACTGCAGCATAATCCTTACATGGTTCCAGCACCAGAGGAGCTCAGACTTCCACAAGAATTCCTTATTTTGGGGTGGTTAATCATCCACCTTATGTAGGGACGTTTGAAGTTTTTTAACATTCCTCAGGCAGAGTGATTTTAATGGTGACCAAGACCCTGTCTCAGTTTTGTTTATAGGGCACTTAAGTGCCTGTGGAGAGGAGGCAAAGCTTTCCCTTGGAGAGAGTGCTTGTTTTATGATCTGCTAATAAAAGTAACGGTGTGTCATACAAATCAGTCTAACTCCAGGGAAAGTGGGAGGTGAAGGCAAAATGCATTGGCTTAATTGAAAGCATTTGTTTAAAATATATCAATACAGTGGGTTGTAACTTGAAAGAACACTCTAAATATAGCCACGCTCTGTTGTTGACTACAAAGAGGCGTCTGCTCACTCAGAAGAGCTTTTTACTGATTTCTGCACTCCTAGTCCTGCAGAAGCAACATCAGTGTGAATGACTTTGTATAAATGCACCTTCTGCTTTATTCACACCCTTCAGGGCAGTACAGATGTGACCAGGTGTTGCTGAGAACACAGAAAGCACTGCAAGCCCTTGCTGAGATGCCATTTTGGCCTCTGGAACATACAGAGCTGGTAGAGGTCCTCAAAAAGCTTTATCAAGCCCAGTACAGAATACCTGGCTGGAAATAACTTACCTTGTTTTGGGAGCATTTTCAGTTTCAGCTCTACACTGCAGAAATTACTTCATTCCAGGGAACTAAAATATTAGGTATAGCAGGATGGCAAACCAAAGAAGAAGAGGAAGAATCTGCACTGGAAGAAAGGCTGATGAAACTAAAAATAATAATTCATATTAGCTTTTTTCCTCTCCACCACCACCGCAAAACAGAGGGATAAGACCCTGTGTGAAGTACAGACACACTACTGCCCTCAACACCCTGTAATGAAAAAAAAGCAGCCTGTAGTTTGAAGCAAGCCTTCAAGTGCCCAATGGAAAGGGCCAGCTGAAGAGGAAAATGGATACAGAGACTCCCAGGCATCAGTTGATGCCTGTATTACAGATAGATTTGCCCTCCAGGCTCAGACTTGCCTTAATACCTTGGAAATCAGTTGTGAAAATCTCTCCAGCCTGTTGCCAGATCCCTGCCTCTGCAGGAGAGACTGAGCCTCAAGTAGTACAGCAAGGCTGTGTGCAGGGCTTCACTGAAGCTGGAGCTTCTGCCTCTGGATTAGGGTGATTTTTGTATTAAGAACCTTGGAACACGAGAGCAAATGCATTGAATGAGAACAGCAGAATGGGCTGTACTATCTGCTGGATGACAAGCAGCTCCATGTAATTGCTAGCACTCAGTCTTCCACAGGGTTTTTTCGGCAAAGTCCCTTACATGCCTGTCAGCAGGTCAGCTTTTATTTCAAATACTGAAAGGAGCTTGTCTAATGCCAGCTAAGTTGTTTTGTACAAAGAAGAGGAATGTGTGTGATGGAAACACAAAAGAACAGTGTTGGTTTCCTCAACATACAAGGATTAATAGATTAAGGTGCAAGCTTTAAATCTGATGGAAATAATCCAGAAGCACAACACTCCCAACATCAGTGCTGAACACCATCTTTACCTACACACTGTGCAGTAAAGTGCAGTTGTGAAGTCAGAAGAACAAGCAAAGGAGCGGGGTTAATAGATCCAAAAAGTCAAGATCATGTGTTTTCTAATTGTGTAGTTTAAAATAGAGTTTCAGAATTGGCCATCTGATCCATGGTCTGATACAACTATTAGCACATAAGCAAAATAATAAATCAGAATATTTTGCAACTGCACTTTTGGAGATCAATCTTTTGTTCATTCGTGCATTCTAAGTACATATGCAAATTAAGCCTTAAAATTCAGTCTTTGAAAAGAAAGAAGTTCTCAAAAGCAATAGAAGCAAAGGTGTCACCAAATCAGGTGCCTCCCAAGCCAGTCACAAATACAATAAACTCTGCCAGGAGATCCTGGATAGATCTCTTCCAAGCTGCAGAAAATTCCCCACTGTTAATGAAATGTCACTGTAATTAGTGACTTCTATTACTCCCATATGACTCTTCCCTGATAGGGAAGGCTTGTCCTGTAAGTCCTTGCTAAGTAAAAAATGAATGGACTCTCAGTTGATCTCATTCTCCTGGTTGTTTATTCTCTTCTTATCAACAATTTCTGCACACCAGGCTTTACACCAGCCTAGAATGAAGGAGAAAGGACACCAAAGAGCCCAAAAGCCTAAAAGCCTCTAACACACAGATTCAAGGTTCTCTTAAAGATAATTCACCCAATTATCACCACGAACGTACATTATTTCTACTTTCCCACCAATTATTAACTGAACTTCTATTCACATAACACTACACTGCAGCAAATTCTAACCAATCTTTTAGTGCAGAATGTGGGCTAGATGAAGAATATGGAATAGATAAAGAAGGAAGAAGAAACCTAAAAACCACAAGGATCCTCCATCTTGGCTCCATCTACTTACCATTCTAATTTCCCGAAAATCTACATTTCTCACCCTGTGATAAATTACATATTATGCTACTATCAAATTTACGTTCTTAAAAATTCTGTCTCATCCCAAAGCCTAGGAAGCCCTTTCCGTGGACAAAGGTTAAAAGCAGTATTTGTCAGAGGGTTTGGACCCTTTAAAACATGCAGAGAAATATTCTCTGGATTCCAACAAGTGGGTACCTTTCAGACTTGCTTTTAATCAACTCAATATATAACTTGGCTTCATGCTAATTTACAAAGGATGCAGGGTAAGGCAAGTTCAAAGACTCAATAGACATCTAAACATACTGCCACAGTTACCAGCTGCATTCACAATACACAAAAATATCACATTCCTTAGACAACCTGCAAGTTTTGTTCTTTATACTGAATTAAATATCACTGATCACTTCTCTCTTAGACATCTTCTCTCTCAGGCACATGGAAGCAGGGTGGGTTTTTTCCCAAATAATTTGTTGTGGGCTACCATAAATAATCCCCTTTCTGAAAGGCATTTAATCTTGGGCAAAAAGGGTGAAAGAAAAGGCTGGGATGTGCTAACACAGCCAGGCTTGGATGTCAGATCAAGCCTGCTTTCAAAGCATCTAGGAATACTCCACAGGTAAAAAGAAAAGAAGATAAATACAGGGCCAAAAGGACGTATTTCTGGAGAGCATGAGGGGAAAAAATTACTTTCAATATACACTTTTATAAAGCAGCAAAATATGCAAATATCACAATAATAATTATTAAAAGTAAACTAAGTAATTATGAACAGAAAAATCACCCTTAATAAAATATTCTTACGCTTAGGAAAAAAAAAGCGATATACACTGCATATTCACTTTGAGGTGCATGCATCCAGAAAAGGCAAATGTTCTGAGGACCAAATAATATTGGCTGAGCACAACAGGGAATTAGGGGAAAATACCACAGCTGCACTTATTTTATTATTAAATAGTAAATTAGCAATGAAATACAAGATTCTGCATGAAGGGGAAGTAAGACCTTTGAATGTTGTCCTACATGTGTATTGCTGCAGGGGTGATTGATGCCAGACAACACCAGAGCATGGCACAGATTAATGCCTTGCCAAAGGCAGAGGTGTGTGGGAGTCCTGCCAGCCCCTGAACATGGATATTATTCCCTGCTTCGATATATACATACAAATATAGTATTTTAATTTCATTTAAAGAAATTTTTTAAAAAAGACCTATTGTAGTCTCTTTATGCTGCTTGCTAATGGGGTCCGTGCTGCAGGTGTATAATTGCCTACAGCCACCACTTCCAAGCAAAACCAGGCACTGTTTCTATTTGCTTCTTTTCTTCCTTTACCTCAGCAGAAACCTTGCATTTACTTTTTCCCAACGGGAGGGAAAACTGCTGCCAGCAAATCCGATGGGACTGAGCTGATTAACTGATTAGCATCCTAAAGGAGAAGGTTAGAAAGCCAGTTTTCTATTATGGAGCAATTGCCATTGGAAAGTAATCTTGTTTATTAACTGCCTTTTTATCTTCTCTGGAGGGTTCCCTGACACAAGATAATGGAATTTGCTCACTCTTTAGTGTTTAAAACTATAATCATACCCAGAAAAGCAAGCATTTACTGTGTCATTAAACCAAGGTAGGGAGGACTGACTTGAAGAGTTCTTGATGCCTTACAAAGCTTTTTATCATTTCAATTAACATTGCCAAATGTTCTGGCTTATATTGCAGGCATAAATGAAGTTTTACAGGCTTTCTAGGTGTGTTTATATCCCAATTAATTTTAGCGACTGAGATTAGTTGCGAGAGTGAGACTACACACAGAAAACTCAGGCCTAGCTGATAAAGGGCAGGGCCATGAAAAGCAAATTAGTTGCCTTCTACCCAGGGAAAGGTGCTCAAACGTATCTGCAATAAAGTGCCTGCGCAACTTGTTTGCCTGCTAACTTCATCATTTCTGAATGTCAATTTAAATGTTCTGTTGCTCCTTCTCCCTGTCCCCTGACAAAGGGAAACTGACCCTCACAAAGCCACGTTTCTGTTCCCTTATTCCCTGTGACAAGTGAATGACGCAGTACCAGAGACGCCTCCTCCCAAGGCCGACTCCATCCATTTTTCCCATGGAGCAGAATCCCTTTGAGCAGGATTTAGGGTGTTTGTTCATTTGTTCATCATTCTGCCTGTGCCTGGGAAGATTTAGCACCAGGCTGAATCAACCAGAGCACACTCAGAGCACCTGCAATTTCCTTACCAGGAAAATGACTGCCTCCCTCCAATATTCCCCACCTCTGCTTCAGGTTTGCTCTCTCCTTCTGCCTTTCTCCATTTCTAAGGAGATCCAGGCAAATGTCCTCCCTGCTGCCCTGTGCCCTGCATGTGGATGCCAGTGCAGGATTTATCTGACAGACTGGCAAGCTCCAGTCTCAGGCTGCGAATCACAACAATATTCCTCAGGTCATGCGTTATTACTTTTCATTTGTTGCTTATTGATTAACTGTCAGGAGTAAGAGCTCAGTTTTTAAAACTAGGCAGCTGTGGTGGTCTTTTTTTTTAAAAGTTGATAAAAGTGAATATCTCACAGCAAAGGTTGTAGTCGATGTGGCACTGCTGTGAGCTAAAATCTCTGCCCACAGGGACCCTCCTAAAATGGAGCACTAATTAATTTTTCCAAATCAAATATTCATGTTTTCTGCATTCTTTTCCTACTCAGGATCACTAACTTTTCACACAAAAAGAGTTAATTTTTGCTGCTGTTGGAGAAAAAATTTTATAGACATTGCGCTCTCCTTCAATGCATAACACAAAAGAAGAATTTTAGAAAGAAAAAAAAAGACCAAAATTTAAAGTGTAAGTGAAAGTTAAAATTCAAAAATCACTTCTGTTAAGACAATAAAAGCCTTTTCATTCATTAAAAGCTAAATTGGTTACAATTCTAATGACATAAAGTTGGATTTAAAATACCTTTGGAAAAATTCTGAACGCTTTGAAAATTTCAAAATACCCATTTTTAACTGTACTGAGAAGTTAATATAAAATTTTCTTCCACATATATATATATATGTGTGTGTGTCTTTAACAGTTTGCCATTCTTAGAATGAATATTTCCTTTTAATAATGCCTCATTTATAGTTCTCATAAGCAGCTGAAGATTCAATAACTCTTATTTCAGAGCAGACTGTCACTCCACAGCTTCTACTATGGGACACCACAAGAAAAGGCACATAAAGCAGATTATGTCAAAAACTCTGCTCTCCCTGTTTGCTTTGCTGTAATTAAAATAACTTAGCAAATTTGCAGCAAAGAGCAAATATTTACAGAAGGCCTGAAGCTCCCTGTGTTGTGTACAGAAGGAATGATAGCATCCTAATTCCACAGACTTTTCAGCAACAGGCAAACACTGTTATTACAAAATTGCTGTTTTCTGTCCCTGCCTCCCCAAGCAGGGGAATCAGTCTTGTGGCTCCCATGTGGAAAGCACTCAGCCGAGAATGGTACAGACTGGGGATTTTTCTTGCTGAAATAAGAAATGGTAATTTTAAATTAAAAGACAGTAGCTTGGATGTTCGGTCACGAAATACCAGATTTTGGATGGATCTAGTTTTCTGGGAGAGGTAACATTTACTCTATTTTGTTGGTAACTAAGAGCACATTTTCAAAGCAATGCCCTTAAAAATTCCTTCAGTAAGAGATCTAGGCCAACCCTTATCGAGAGGGTCGTTTTGTTGTATCAAGAGAGGTATTTTCTCTACATCTTTCCAATATGTACACCAGCAATAAATATCATCACCATTGATTAACCAGACAGAGAATATCTGAAATGTGAATATAGTATGTGGCTGTAGAACTGTATAATGCAAGAGTTGGTACAGGCAATAAAAGAGTGATTCTTTTCTATATCTTGTGGTAACATGAAAAAACAAAGATCTATCAAGAAATAATCAGAATAAGCCACTCTGGATAAAAGAACCAATTGTTTCTCATTTACAAGCTTCTCTAAGTTACTGGTTTTGTAGGGAGTTCAGATACTACATGTTAGAATTAGATTTATCAAGACTAGATGACATGTCTAAGCTCCTTTCCATGAAATTCAATCAAGAAACTTCAGTATAAATCAACACAGAAAATGTTATCTTAATTACTAAAGCCACCTTGCATATAAATATTCTGATTCTGACATTTATTTTTCATCTCCTTCAATTGTGGAAATCAATAAGTGGGCTGAGAAGCAGCCATAGGCTGTGGAAGGGGCTCCCTCTTACACACCTGGCAGGATTTGTTTGGGGCCAAGAAAAACAAGATGTTGGCACTAAGCCTAACTTAAGAATGAATTACAGCACAGGAGATCCTGATATTTATTATCTAACCTTTTGGGCTTTTCTTTTAAGGATACATAAATATCCTAAAGTCTCTCTAACAGATGTGGTAACAACATCAAAGCAAATGTGGTGGGTTGGTTGTTGCCTCATTGTTTGAGGCACTGACCACACAATGTTTTTTTTTCTTAAACCTTGAACAAATATTGGGAAACCAGCAAGAACTTAAAATTATTTGAGACCTTTTTCCCAGGACAACAAGGCTAGGAGAGGAGAGATTTACTGTAATTTATGTATAAAACAAATGTGGCTTAGAAGTAGCCACAGGCTGACTCTAATGACTTCTAATGACAAGAACTATGCAAAAACCTAAATGTGTGTATTTAGCTCTGCCATAGCAGGTAAGGAAAAAAACATATTAGTTTACCCATATTTTAAAGCATTTGGGCTTTAATCAGTGCAAATTAGATCTAAGGAAAGATTTCCTTTTGCTAAGTGAACTTAGTATCTAGCAAATGATGGAGGACCTTCTTGGGAAAGGCAAGATATAATCAATACCTTTTTTTTAAAACCAGGTTTGAAAAAAAGTTCAGCTATAGAAATTATAATCTTTACTAGGAAAAAAAAAAAAGGCAAGTAAATTAACCTGAAAGAAAATTAAAAGCGATTCAGAAAAATTAGAATGACAGCATTGAACTCAACAGTGATGCAGTTATTGTTTCACGCTCCAAATGCCTTTGGAAAATTTTCAGTTGAATGTCTCCTTTTTTTAATTACCTTTTTACTCTGAAAAGCTACTAACCTCTCCATAGTTCTCTGAATTATTTTTTTTTGCCTGCTAAGCTGCAGGTAATTCATTTCACTTTGCAAATTCAATCCAGTTTCCTCCTGAATAAAATGAAAGCCTCCACTCCATGTGCACAAGACAATGCTTTTCTCAGTTATAAAACATTTGCAGGAGCTACAGTGTGATTTAACATTTTAATGTGAATGGTGGATATGTAAATATTCATTCTACCTTCCTTCCATATATTCTGCAGGTTATACAATTTAGTGTCATGTGTCAAACACACATAAAGGGAATGGTTTCTTTCTCTGCTTGTACAAGAATCAACAGTTAAGCTACTTGTGGCTTTTTCCAGGTTAGAGCATTTTACTGTACTTTCCCTCAATATGTACTTTGGGGATTTTGGTTGGTTTTTTTTAATGGTAATGTAATGACACTTGATTAAAAACAAACAAAACTGATCAGCCAAAAGCTCCTCTGTAATCCCAAATGCAATTCTTACCAGTTTGCTTTCCTGATAGCAAGACTGGCTCTTGGTATCTGCCATCTGCTTTCAGAAAAAAACTGCTCTCCTGATTTCCCCATGAGTAGTATTTTTATTGTTTGTGCTTTCCTCATAAGGAAAAGCTGGGATATTTGAAAGTTTCTAATTGGATTAGAAATTTGCTTTTAAGAGCTATGAGGTTTCTTCCTGCCTACCCAGCAACTTAAGTTTTTGACACTTAAGTTTTAAGAACTGCCAGGAATTACAAGGACAGCCACTCTGCATAACACAAATCAACAGGCAGTGTTTATTTCTGCCACTCAAAGCAAGCCAAGGTTTATTTCCATGAACTCAAGAAAACTCTTAAAGGTCAGCATCACTCTTTGTGCAGTGTGGTCCTCTATCACATTACATTGACTCCAGCTGCTGTGGGAATAATTCACTCATCTCCTCTCTCTATTTCAGCAGAGCAGGTAAATTACAAAGCATGACCTGTTCATTGAAAGCAAAGCAGGGAGGAGGATGCTGCTGCTCCCCTTCCTACTGGGCAGGCTCTTCCCAGTACTGCACTGTGGGATGGGGGCTGCCAGCTGCTCCGTGCTTGCAGGATGGCGCCCGAGATCCACACAAAACCCTCCACTGAAACTGAGGCTCCATACTGCCTTCATCTCACAAGCAAATTGTTTATATTTTTCTCTCTTCCCCCTCTTGTAAATGAAATAGTTCAATTCACTGCAGAGAGGCCACAAATTAACTGATCTTTCCCATGAGCTCATTTCTATCAATACCAAGCTATTAGCCCAGGCCTTGCCAGCGAGTGAAAGGAGGCTGCACCATTAGCATGCTCCCTAAGTGCAGTGGAAATGTCATGGGAGTCTGGGAAAGAGGCGGCAAAAACAGGTAAGTGACACTGCTGACATAAGGAGACAAAGGAAATGGCTCCTTTACCTGAAAGTCAAAACTTTCCAGGTAAACTCAGGCTTAGAGAGACAAAAGTGAAGGGCAAAAGCCAGGGTGGAAAATGCCAGCTGTGCCTCTCTTCTACCAGCCTGGACTGAATGCCTTACTCAAGACGTTAGACTAAAATTCCTGTTGGAAGTTAATTCTGCCAATTACTATTTTGAGAACTTAAGTCTACTTAACTAAACAGTGCATGTGTACCATCTAGGAATAAATACTTAAGCAAAATGCAAACCACACACCAAAATGAATTTCTGAATCAAATATTGAGGACGGAAATCCCACAAAGTTGAAAGACACGTGTTGAGAGTTTTCTTAATTGCCTTCAAACACATTGAATCCTACGGCCTGGATTCTCATTTCTTGGGGAACTGTTTGAGTCCTGTACTCATGACCCAGAGCATAAAATCAGATCAGTTTTCCTCTCATTTTCTACAGTTCGTACTGTGACAGTTGGACTTCATTACAGATCTTATTGTCAAAAGACAACTTTTCCCTTAATTCCCTTTCCCCTTCCTCCTATTTGACTGATGAAGCAAAATGAGAAATCCAAGCCAAAGTATCAGTCAAAAATTTAAGAAAGAAAACATCCAGTTCAAATGCCTGTTTGGCAATCACAGAACTTGTCCATTTTTCTTATTCTTTACAAATATTAAATCAAGTAAGAGTTCTTTAATCTTGCCACTTCCTACATAGATACTCTTCATTCAGTGCCTGCCAGTTTTGCTTCTAAGTAAACTGTGAAGATATATGAAGGCAGGCTCAGGAAAATACATTTCTACATGCTTATTAATGTCTTTAATCTAAAATCAAATGTCCCCTTGTTTTTGTATCTGAAATACACCTCTACCATCACAAAGCTGCTTGTGAACAACGAGGAGCTTTTTCCCAGCCACCGCAATCTGGCATCCAATGATCTCTGCAAGTTGCACATTTAATTAGTCTGAGAAACTCATTAAGGTATCTGGAATATTAAGATGACAGCATTGTTCTAACTAGCACAGTGCACAATCTAATATGGCAGATGGCACAGGCTGCTGACACCTGGGCTGCTTTGCCATCTTGCTGACAGATACAAACAGTCAGCAGTATAATTGTAAGATACATAATCATAAAAAAAGGGTCTCAAAATAAAATACCCATCAAATCTTCTGCTTTCTGGATGCCTGTTTGTTCATAAATAGGCATTTTGTATTCAATCACTAGATTTGAAACAAGAGATGCACAGGTTGAGGCTCTGTTGTTATTTCTTTAAATGCCACTTATGATTTTATGCCCTATCCAGCAAGGAGCTGAGCGCATTTTGCCTCCTGTGGAAGTGACAACGCCGTGTTCTCAGGGTCAGGAGGAACTTTATTCTTCCTCACCTGAATGCTCAGATGACATATTCACTTTTGCTCCTCATTAGTCCGGACTCAGAGAGCACTTCCAACGCTCCAGGGGATCTGATTAAAAATGGACAAGCTTTAGGATGCAGTAGCTTGCGAGCGCTTTTACCTCCACTGATAACACCGAGGTGATGTGCGCTCTTTCTCCTCTTCAGCAAATTGCAAGGTATTTTTGGGGCATGGAGAGATACACAGAGCTCAGACAATCCAAAGTTAATTAGCAAATCTTCAGGCACGTGGTGTGCCTGGAATCATATTGAGTGCAGAGAAAAAAGTCATTTAAGGTGTTTGTGGGAAAATGGTGTTTTGTTTGCACGCCTGGGTAGCAATGGTATACAAGAGCATAGCGTCAATTCCCTGGAGAGGGGAATGTGTGTATTTGGGTTACAACAAGCTTCTAAAAAGAATCTCTACCATTAAATATTTCTCCCAACACCAAATCCCTTTACAGCCAAAATTTTAAAAATTTCCTCATCAAATCTCCTCAGAACTTCCAAGAGACCCTATTTCCCTTTGATTTGCTGTCAGTTAAAGCAACAGCAAAATAATTCAGGACTGCTTCAGTTGCCAGGACCAGGTCAGATCTCACACACTGGTTTGTTGTAGAACCTGATGGAGTGCCTTTCCAAAGAGGGAGGAAAAACTAGTCTCAGATTCCTGGGATATATTTTCTATCATCCAGGTCGCTACTGCAGATATGAAATAGAGCATTATTCTCACAGAAAACTAGTGTACTAAAATGTTTCTCCCCTGCACCACTAGTCTTATCTAGTGAAATGATGATTTGTAGTTGAACTTTTAAAACCTGTTCACATAATTTCACATGAAATTGTTCCAGAAGCTTGGATTGCTGCAGGTAACATTGTCAGAAAGTGAACTGCAAGCTTTAGTGCTGCAGTGCTTGGGGGTTATTTTTCATTATTGAAAACAGCCTGGACGCCTTCCACTGATCAATGCAGGAAATTAATTTCTTGTATTTCCTGGCATAAATATGTCTCATCAGCACTGACTTTTTGTACCACAGCCCCAAAAGGGCAAAGCACGCCAACTCATGCCTGATGACAGATTTGCAGGGATTGGCAGGCAACAGAAACATGTTTGAGAAAGCTGCATTTTCACAAAACTCTTAGTGTATATATATATATGTGTGTGCAGATTGATATATTTATTTATCTGTGCTGGTATCACCTCTTGTGGTATTAATGCCACATGTTCCATTTCCTCAGCTGCATCTTTCACCCTCAGGTCAGAGGTTGGGCTCACCAGACTACAAATTCTCTGTTATAAAGTGTTCCTTCCCACCAAAACACACCTTCCCTGCCCTCTGTGCCAGACACTGTCCTGCAGTGAGGAATGCCCTCACAGAGGACACAGTGATGGTACTTGGGAGAAAAATAATGGTGTGTTTTTCTTCTCTGAGAAGAAATTGAACAGCTCACAGCACAGCATAACAGTTTCTAAGCTTAAGAAAACAAAATACTATAAAAATATCACATTACTCTAGTTTTTAATCTCCTGTAACTGCAGTACCTATTTGTTAAGGGCTCACAGAGCTGGTCCACTCAGCTAATTTAATGACATATAGGCAATGCTAACCTTGTGTGATAGTGTGTTAGTCAAGCAGAAGTATCCATACCCCATGGGAAGATGTTTCAAACACATAGGAATTAAGTAGATTTTTTTAATACCGACATACAAAATTAGTATAGAGTGTAACATGTTTTGTCAGTTCCAAGAAGATCTTTGGAAATACAATGAAAAAATTAAGTGAGTTGGAGGCTTAGAGGAAACCCCTTAATTAAGCCAAAGAAAATCAACTGGCCAGATGCTTGAAAAATGTCCTGTCTCTACTATCACATTTTTGAGGCTCAGGCTCAGTCCCTTCCAGGACAAGTCTTCCTACCCTTTGGCTTGACAAGCTTTCCTCATGAACTCTTCTCACCATAAAGCATTAATTATTTTGATCAGATATACAAAGGGAAAGAGAGAGAGGGCAGTTGCCAAGAAACTCAGTGCAAGCAGGAAAACCTGAGCTCTCCCCAGACATAGGTTCATATTAATCTTTCTGCCCAGGGGGAAAGGAGAGAGACTGAAAGGCTGCAGAAGAGCAAAGTGTAGGAAGAAAAGAAACAGTCTGTTTCTTCTCCAGAACCAAAATAAAGGAATTCACAATTATCAATGCTCTTTTGAGCATAGTTTTGATACATATGCTCAGTCAGATTAGGCTGTTTCCTAGCACAAATTTGTGCTGCTTTACTTGGTACAACCAACACAGATGAGATTTGTTTCCTGCGAGGGTGGATTTGCCAGTTGTAATGCAAAATGCAGATCTCCCCAGAAAGCTGTGTCCTTCAAATGTGACACGGTGGAAAACTCAGATTGGGGAAAAGTGGGCTTCAGAAAGGTAGTTCTTCTAAAACAAGCCTGGACAAGCAACTGCCTAGACCAGAGTTTCTCAGCTGTTGACACATACATAGGAGAAAAATCCCTGAGAACAAAGAGACTTGAGGGAAGGCATACAAAAACCTGCCTTGCAAGAAGCAAAAACTTACAGGGTTTCAGTTTTGATAAACACCAAAAGAAAATAAAGCCATGAAAGACCAGATAATTGACCCTAGTCCTAGCTGTATATTCTCCATCCATAAGACATGCAGCTTTCTTCCTTTTCACATATACATTCCATCCTGAATCAGGACTATTCTGTAAGGCTTCAATTTAAAAGCTGCATATCCTTTTAAAAGGAATTTCAAGGAGGAGAATTTCCAGCTCAAAATTATTTTATTTTGGGATACCATTTGCTCTGCAAAGGTTAAATTTTTAAAAAGAATAAATTCTAAGTGAGTACCATACTAATGTGGAATTTTCCTTGTGAGAGCTGCTGTCATCACGAGTTGTCCTTCCAACAGAGCTGATTGCAGAGGATAATGTTAGACACATGCTTGAGGTGAGGGCAAACCCCAGTAGGATGCTATTAGCTCCCTCCTCTGCACATTACTTCTATGTATATATTTCCATCTAAAACTGCATTTTTATTCCAGGTTGGTGCAGTGGACAATCAACCCCCAGGCATTTGGAAAGGATCTCAATTTGACAGCAGGACGCACATTGATATTAGTTTTCAGAACGTGAATGCTCTCTGGATAGCCAATTCTACTCTCAGCACTTCAGTAGGAGACTTAGGAAAAGATTATATTTCAACTTAGCCTAGCAGGAAGCTTCCAGCACTGTATTTTGGACTTCTTTCCTGGTCTTCCTAATCTCTTGCCACCTGTATGGGTGACATGACTGATGATTACTGGAAATCTGTTGGTAGCAGTTATGAGTGTTACCAATTTTGCACCTTTAGAACAGAAAACTCTAACAAACATGATTTCCTTTTCCAGGGAAATTGTAGTTTTGTGGGCATACTGTCTTTTTCACCCCTACTTTTAAAACTATCAGAGCCTGAAGCAGAACTTTTCATGTATTACACTTTCAAGGTTACCACCAGCAGCGCTCCAGGCATCATGAATGTTCATCACTCAGTACTTTGATTTTCTGATTAAGGAAGCATTGACATAGCAATAAGACAGCTAAATACCAGGGAAATCATTAATCAAGAATCCCAAGTATTGGCAGATCTGGCTTCTGCCTTAGATCATTACATTCATGCCCTACTGCTTTCCCAGTCTCCTGCCTCTGAATAAGGCATTTCCTACCACTGCCGGAACCACACACCCCGTGCACCTGAGGAGGGCTTCTCTCTTTTGAGGCAATATATCTGAGCCAAAATAAATTACACAGTTCATTTACTATTTATTTACTTGTTAAGTGACTCAGCCCAATCCTTTCACATTTTAATTTCCATCAGTGATGCAGTGTCTGGCTGTTCTTTACGTTCAGAGAGTTTTTCTATTGAGTCATGTAACTCAATGCTGAGCTCCTCGATGCAGTTTTCCTGTGTGATTCACCCCCATCCTGACGCCATCCCCATATCCAGATTGTCACCAAATTAACACAAAATGATATGTTTACTCCCAGGAGGCAAGGGGAGGAGAAGACTGGAAACAGCTCCACTTTAAAATGCTCAGAGTACAAACTTATTTCCTGGGTGACTTCAAGTCATCCAAGTCATCCAAAATCATAGTTTGTCTGTTTAAAACATGCTGTGCTGTTACTGACTGAGGGCATCAGTAATTCCTTTTTCAGTTTGCTCAGATTTAAGGACTTATTTGTTACATCAACCCTTTTTTGTTTCTGCTTTATTCTTAGATGCAGAACATTAATAACTCATTAACAAGCACTAAACATCAATTGTGACAAAATATAAGTAATTTATATATGGATAGAGCATAAAGTGGGCTGTAACCAGATTTTGGGGAGGTGTGGGAAGGTGGGCGAGAGCTTTTTCCAGCCTGCAAAGAACAGATGAGTGTGTGCTGTATATGCTGTATATCTTAGTCAGGTTTATTATTAGCAAAAGGACTGGATTTATTTTTTGACAAATCATGGTGGGGAGAAAAAGCAAGAGAGCTAAAGGGATACAGCCAGAGATTCAGACACTATATTTTATTAAAGAACTGTCTGGATGTGAAACTCAGAATCCTTCCAGGGCAAGTACTCCAATCTTTCCCAGCCAGCCAGAGACACGTGTTAGAGCCTCAAACCAGGACAGCTTCTCATGGCTTCCTCAGCCAGCTTTCCACCCAACTGCCTTAAAAATCTGGGCACGTCTCTGATGGACCACAGAAACACATTCTAACTCCCAAAAAGGATTCAGACTTGCATGACATGGAAGAGAATAGAGTAGGGACTAGAGCAGCACTGGCTAAAGACAAAACTCTGCAATTACACCCCATTTGTAAGAGGCTGTTGAGGGAATGGCAGACATGAGCAAAGTGGGAAGATTATTCCTATTTCATTATTGCTTTTGAAAAGTAGCTTTAAACTCCCCTCTGTACAATTTCTTAATTGCGCAGTGTCAGCCTTTCCCTTTTAAAAGAAGAAGTTAAAAAACAAAGACAAAAACCTTGTTAAGGTTTACTTGCCATGGTTGAGGATGCCTCCAGAAGTGAATTAATGCCTAAGTAAATGCAGCAACAACAGCAAAAATTCTGCTACTACTCACATCCTTCACTAGTTCCTGGGAGAAAAGGGCTGCCTGAACATCTTAAGCTTATAAACTTGATGTACACGGAGAGACTTGAAGGGAACAATCCCTGCTGGCTGGTGTACAAATGCTCAAAAGTTCAGCAGTGCTCCAAGCCAGCAATTCCCTGCCCTGGTGAACTTCTCTGAGCCTCTCTGAACACTCTAAAGAAAAAGGATATTGTAAAAAGCACAGTTTCAGATTTGGAGAGTACCCTGCTATCTGGCAACATATGCCTAATTTGACTGGGCTAACAACTGATGAATGAGGTCCTGCTTCACAGAGAACAGCTCATCTCCACAAGAAACACTTCAGTCTCAATGCAATCCTTAAAAATATAAAAGGGAAACCTTTTCTTGATGTGTCTGGGAGCCCCTTCTGTGGAAAAGGACACAGAGAAGCAAGAGATGGCATCAGAGAGCAGTCTGGTGATTCAAGTAACCCTTGGAGATATGGGAGAGGTATTTCAGCTGCTTCTTTCTAGTGAACCACAACAGGGCATCCTGGCAAGAACCTTAACCAGCAGCACCCTTCTCTCTCTTCCTTTCGCTTGTTTTATAAGTGTTGACAGAAGGTTAAAAATATATAGTTTCACCACTGCAACTTCTGCCTGCTTTTGCAAACCACTACTACTGCAGTATCTTTCTCTGAAGCTTCAGATTTATAAACCCTGTTGATTTTCTTTTTTAATTTATTGAGTAAAATTCCCTTCCCTGCTATAACCCATAGCTCTTAAGAGAAGTGAAGATAGATGTGTGGAAATACCATTTTGTGTTGTCTTTGCCAGCAAACTCTTTTACAACTGCTTATTCTAGTTCAAGCAGAAACTCTCTATTTTTTTGGCTTTATTTATTTTTATTTTAAAGGATGCTTACTCTTAAGTAAAAATCAATTATTTATGTATGAACTTTTAGAAGAACAGCACTGAGTCAATTCACATAACCTAAACACGTGCAGTATGAACACTTCAATATTCGTACTGGCTATTAAGCATTTAATATGCTTATTTAATATTTAAATGCTATCACAGCATTTCTACCACTTTACACTGGCACAGTAGTCAAGATGCTTTAACACACTGTTTTATCTGGTAATCTTGTGGCTCCAGAAATAAGAGTGAAAATTCCATCCCCAGTAAAATGTGTAAAAAGACACATTGTTTTAGCTTTATTGAGGCGTATTTCCCAAGGAGCTGAATGTTCTGTTTTTCCACGGGGATGACATTTCACAGCTATCAAGAAAAATATTTGTAATGAGCACTATGGTGTATGAGCTGTCATAATATCCATGCTTGTTCCCCTGTTCACACCTCAGCCTTTTCTTGTACTTCTTAGTCATAACATGATTTGCAGATTTCAGGATGCTCCACTTCATGGCACACACCAATTTTTCCATGTCCCAGCTCCTGACTTTTTCCTGATATGACTGTTCCCTCATGCATTCTCAGGGAAAGGGAGAGGAGTGTCTTGCAAATAGCATGAATATGTTCTGACTGAGCTGCATCACACACACACACTAAAGTCCTCTTAACACCAAGCAGAGAACCAAGACAAAAACTAATTGAATTTCAACTAAAAAAATCTGCATAAATGGTATTAGTCCCAAAAGCTTATTTCTCTCTGCTGTAGTAAAGCTAGCAATGTTGATGACTGATTTTTCCTTATTTGCTCCTCAGCAGCAATAAGGAAACAGCTGGGAACTCCTACCTTCTTCACAAATCTCAACAATGCAGGACACCTTCATCTTTGTTTGGGGTAACTTGTGCATAGTTGGCAGTCTTTTCAGCTTTTTCAGGTGGCAGAAGAGTTTAGTCCTTTCCTGCCTAACAGCGTTTGCCACATTTGAACTACACACAGCAGGAGGTGGAGGGGAAAAAAACCGAACACCAAAAACTAAAGGAGGGAAGCAAAGGTTACAGCTGTGAATCAGATGCCTCTTCCTTACTGCTCTGGCCAAGGAGAGCAGCAGCATGTTCTTGGCACTGAGCTGTGGAGCTGTGCAGGTAAGGCACAGGTGAGGCTCCTGTGGGCTGGAGGTCAGCTCTGTGCCCAGGGCACATCCCACAGCTGGGTGCCTTCAACTCCTGCCCATCAGACACTGCCCTGCTTTTCCCCCTCCTGTTCTTTGTGGGGATCATCTCCTCCTGGTGGGGGGAAGGCACTGTGTGCTCCCCAGCTTTGTGGAGCCTTCAGTACTGCCGCTCATTCCTTCTCTCGGTATCAGCTCCTGGTTGACAGCTACAGGGCAGCTCCAGTGCTCAGGAAGCAGAAAGGCAGGTGGTGGTGGAAGTCAGGAGTTAAGGCAGGATGACAGCTAAAGCCATTTTCCTAAAAAGCCAGCAAAACAGATTTCATCAGAGGTAAAAGATTTCAGAGTTTAAGAGATTTAGCAGAACTCAAAAGCAAGTCCATAGGGCAGATAAGGAAGCTGCTAGGAGATGTGAAATAAATTTAGATAATTCCCCTTCACCTACCAGGAGGAAGAAAACTATAAAAAGAAAATACTGCATAGCTTTAAAAGGCATTGTTAGGTTATATAATGGTTGACCATCAGCCACTTTCACATTTTATCCTCAACAAAGCACACAATCTTTTTTCACAGTTGCTGGTCCTTGATAACCACACGCTTGCATATTCATTCCGATGTCTGCCACAGACCCCATCTCCCTTTTGCTGAGCTCAGAGCTATTTGCGAACTCAGATCCAGAGAATCCAAACACCTTTACCTTTTAGGTGGCCTGTTTAGCATCCATTATTTAAAATATAGTCTCTACTTATAGTCTGCACTGTTTAGTTGCTCTCTGTTAAACCACATGGAGGGCCTCAAACACCAAAGCTGATCTCCTGCCTTGTCAGCTTTTCTAAACCAAGATTTTATGTGCACCCACACATTTCCCCTATTACAGGTTCAGAAGACAATACCTACAGCAACACCACTATTGTATCACTACACAACAATCCTCTCTCAGTAACTGTAGTTTCCCCATGAACCAACTACACAGAAATCACATTTGGGTATTCAGAATTCTTCTGCCAAAAACACGATGCTTTTCTTGGGTTGGGTTCAAATACATGAGGTTAAACTGCACACCCATCTCACCAGCCTTTCTCAATTTCAGGACAGTAACAAAGAGGGTTTTTTCCTAATCTTACTGTCAAGTGTAAGATCATAAAACCTATGACTGCATTGCTCTGAAAATGCACCACGTGCCTGAGGTACTAATCCGCTCTGTATTAGATTAGGCTTCCCTTCTGCAATTGCTAATTTGTACTTTTAACACTGCTCACAGAGCAGGGCCCTGAGATCCAATTGTTAATTGCTCATGTTTAGGGTTTCTTTCTTGGTGTCACTTGAATCACTCTTGCTGTCACAATGGCAGCAGAGAGAAAATGTCCATTACCTTCGTTTATAGGGAAACATTACTCTTCTGAGAATGTTCTAGAAACCACTGACATTTAAACCCAGTAAACAGATTTGGTTTAGAAAAAGAAATAGTAACACAAGTGCTGTATTGTATAGGTGGCAGTAGTTGAAGTTTATTTTGGTAGAAAATTTAGGGAGAAGCAGGCAAGGAATACAGATAAGTCCTTTTGGGGACCTAAACCACAGGACAATAAAGTGACCTCTAAGTTTTCCTTACTGCTCTTGTTAAAACAATACACATACTGATTAAAGCTCCTCTCCAGAGGAAGAGATTTAAAAATCCTGTGCTAAAACCACAAATGAATATTCAGAGATGGTCTTGATGGGACTATGAGGGTGATAGAGAACAAGTTACAAAACAAAATTAACATAAATGAGTAACAAACAAAATGTCCCAGTAAAGTCAAATTCCAGAAGATTCGTTTACAGGGAATAAACATCTCCTTGAAACAGCGCAGGGAAAAGAAAAGAATCAGTTCTAAAAAGGACAGATCAGGTACCAGTGCAGCATTAGGCAGCCTCCAAGAGTTTGATCCTTGCATAGAGAAGCCAAGGAGCAGCAAGATATTTTATATAGGAACTGTAAAACAGATGTTATAAGCACAGTGATAGTCATCCTACACTAGCTGGAGATAATTTAATATCAGGAGCATCCCTGAGAAGCCATGCAGTCAAATATTATGAGGAAACCCAACCAGGCCTGTGTTTAAAGGGAAGTGCTTTAAAAGCAGTTTGAAGAACCAAAATTAACAGTCAAAACCCAAAATTAATAGTCAAAATGCTGCATGAGTTTTAAATTTTGAGGTTTGTGCACAGGGCCATAATTTCATATCAGAGTCACTGATAGGTAGATTTTCCCCCCCACACACTCTTCTCAACATCTCAGTTCTAGAAAGACATCATCTGGTTTAGAAGGATTCAAACAAGACAAAACCAAATGCCACTTTGGAGCTAATGACTTCCACAGAAGATTAGTAAAGGCAATAAAGAGTGAGAATAATAACACTGCTCAGGTGGATTTGAACCATATAAAGAGAACAACAGGACAAAGTGCCAAGGGAAACAAGGGCTGTATGCCACAGCAATGGCCTGACAGCAGGCTAAAGAGAAATGCATGCATGGTATCAGGAAAAACTGTATAAAAGAGTTTCACAGAGGAAAATGTGAAAGTTTTGTCACTTGAAAATGGTCTGAAGATAGCATACCCAGCTGGAAGATAGCCAGTGGCACAGACAGATACAGAGCACATGACTTGATGGAGCTCTGTCCATTCAGGGTCCTCAGCCAACACAAGAACCAGCACAGCAGATAAATGGGAATTGCCCAGCCCAGACTTTCTTTTTTTTGGTCAAGTTTGAGATGCTCCTTAGTAGAATAATAGGGGGAGAGAAGAGTGAAGCTCAGCTCCACAATGATAGAGTTCCTGCAGCTTCAGATAAAATTAAACATAAATATAGAAATTGTCCTTATAAACTTTTAAATGAAAACTCAAATTTGGGATTAAGACATACTAAGCCTTTCCCCAATTTTCTGCTAAAGGAGATCTTTTCAAGCTCAGGCGTGTCAAAATGGAGCTATCTGCCTCTATCACAAACTAATTTGAGCCAGCATTTTCAGCTCTGTCTAGCACAGAGATTAGATAGGCCAGGCAATTTTTTATAGCAGGTCCCAAGCTGGAGTGGTCCGATTGCTCTTGGGGAGATTTATGGGAAGTCATTACTGATTAGTATTACTGATTGACAACGATTAGTACTCCTGGAAAGATAAGTCTTATTCTACACTACATGGTTACAGAATATCAATTACAGGCAGGGAATGGGTGGTTTTACACATTTTCTTTCTCGTTTCTAGATGAAGGAGTGAAGCCACATCATTCACCACTAGCATCCTGAAAAGCTGAAAGGAACATTTTGTGGAACTTTGTTGCTTCCACCAAATAGCTGCATTTCACTTTTCTGTCAGTTTTGCACAACTTCAGAGGCATCTGAAGCTGTTAGAAGAGGTAAATGCATCAGGCTATAACTTCTATCCTAATTATAACCAGCCCAGGAACTCAGAAAGGCTGCACATTTGTCAAACAGGAAACTACATATCATGGTGTAGGAAACAACCCTGGTTGGAGACATGGACTGGCTCAAGTGGTCAGCTCCAACATTTCCTCACTCTGTAATAATGTCATTAGAACTTTAATGCCAGTTCTTCACTGGGCACAAGTTCACGTGCTCCATGTGACACCTGCAGGGTTGGGATGTGCCACAAGAGCAGCTCATGGATCACCTCAATATGAACCATGTAGTTTTGGATCTGCTAGGTTAAAGAAACTACTTAAAATGAAAATGGCCCTGAGCAGGCCCCAGAAGCATAATTAGTTATCTACAGACTTAAGTAGCAAAAAACCTTAAGTGTTTAAGTGCATTAAGCAGGTCTGAGATACCAGCAACAAATTTCCTGAGAAGTTCTGAATTTTTAATATTATATCCTTTGTGGAAACAAACACACTCTTTAGAACAAACTGAATGAACATTTGCAAATAAATTATTTACTTGTTGTTTTGGACAGGAAAACAAGCAAACTAAATGTGGTTCAGTAACAAGTCATTCACATTCTGCTTCCAAAAGGCAGAGCAGCACCTCTCTCTGTAAAAAGGAAAGGATGAACTCTGCTCTTCCTTGGAATAGAACAAAAACTTACTGCCTTATCCATGAACCTTTCAAAATGTGGATCTAAACCTTTCTTCTAGACATTTAGCTTGCCAAAATGCTCTTCCAAGTACTAACAAAATGAATACAATCTATTTACATGAGGGGAGGTAAAATGTGACTTTGCAAGCTAAAATGAATTGCAAATTCTTTATTTATTCATCCTCTCACAGGAAAACCATAAGCCCGTAGCTTACACACTGTGCTTCACCTTGCACATCCATTTGAGTTTAAAAAGTGCAATGTTGGCAAAAAAATCTAATCAGGACTTGTTCTGCATTGATTTTCTTTTTTCTAAGGTCAGATGCCGTGTTTTGTGAACACAATTCTAATCATGTCACGCAGATACATACTTTTCTTGGTCTCCAAAAGAACTTCAGTGCAAGAACATGAGGACAGCTGCGACTACTTGCTGTCTTACACAAAGGAGGTTATTATTCCAAAGAGGAGATTTTTACTCAAACACACCCACATTATCCACAGTCACATATTTTCCCATTTCTAATAATTTGCTCTGAATCACATAATTTTTTTTTCCAACTGAAAGTGCCTTTATAAGCACTTTGTACTTCCTTATCCAGGACTTGTTTATTCCTTTCTCTTCACTTTAGAGCCAGAATCCACCACCACATTACTGCATCTTACACACAATAGAAGCAGACAGATGGTCAGGTTCCACTGCAAGAAAAACTGTAGGTGGAAATCCCTAAAAAGAACAAGACTACAGCAATGAACGTGTGTTTTTCTGCATTTAAAGCCATGCATGTTGAGATAGGTGCCAGCATCTAATACACTGATATCAACTTCAGTTCTGGAAAACATAAGCATCTGCTCCAATGCCAGACCAGCAATGCATATTCCTGCCCCTTCTTATGTGCTCATCATTTTCTGCCATGAACATTTTGTTAGAATCTTTACACTGCTGGGCATTGAATACTGTCTCTTTCGAAGGGCCACTTGAAACACTCCAGGTTTAGCTTGGGTTCACAGTCCATGCTTCACTAAACTCATCTAAGAGAGAGAAAAGCCTTGCCTCCTCACGTTGATTTGGTTTTGATGAAAACCTTTGCTGCTTACCCTTGCAACCTTCAGCATTACATAGATGCACATTTACTACAGAGTCTTCACTGTGATTTAGCTGTTCCCATATAGGCAACCTGAAAAATGCTAGATTCCCAGCAAAAAACTTCCTCATTCTGACAGCAGAGAAGCAGCAGCCTCTAATGGGCTCCCAAGTTGCTCATGTAATTGGATTAATATCTGTCCCTCAGCTGCAGCAGTGCCTGAGCTATGGTGAATGGCAGCCAAACTGTGGTGCTATCAGGATGGGAGTGAGTGCCAGAGCCTTCCAGAGGAGCTCACAGCCACCCCAATCCCACTCCTGGGAGCCAAAGGCTGCTCCAGCAGCATCCCAAATCCTGCCACTCAGGTCTTGTGCTGGAAAAGGCTTTTTCATCCCCCAGATAGCAAATTATTGGGAAGGAATGGACATTTTAGAAGCAAGCTTGCTTTATAAAAGATGGTGTTTTTTAAGCTATATTAAAGCACTCCAGCCTGAGCCAGAATTTCCAAATCCTCTTTTTCATAATTATCTCCGTCATTTGTCACGTCATTTGTCATAATGCACGGCGTGTTCACAGAGAAAAACCCTACAGATTGCCTGCAGCTGATCTGAATATTAGATCTATTCACCCCCACAACACAGAATTTCTGAGAGCACTCCCTTACAAAATTCCGCCATAGATCCTGACTAGAATTCCACTGGAATCTCAAGAGATCAAAATAATTTGGTGTGCCTGTGAAAAGACAAGAGCATTTGTGTTAAGGTCTCACCCCTGGGCCTCTAAAAGTTTCGAAAGGCCCAGTATTTTTTTTTTTTTTTTAATAATTTCCAGAACGTAGAAAGAACGGCTTCCCTAATTCTCCCGTATCATGGGAGAAAGCTGAGGTCACCACCAATAGATTCTAGCCCTGATTGTTGAAATAAGAACTCATTGCTCCTGTATCCCCTTTCCTTAGGGCTGGAAAACACCAACACACATACATCAGGAAAGTTCAAAAAACTGAATAATGTCTGCAAAATGCCTTTCAACATGCAAAAAATGGTGTCTTAATACCTTCCCCCCAAAATATCACCATTTCTGAAGTAAAATTTGACAGATAATTAATTTTTGTGACTTGCCTGGCTGTGACACCCAGATACTCAGCATACCTGCTTCCTCGTCTGTTAGAAAAATTATACTTTGATCTGATGAAATTCAGTCCACAGAAATGAAAAACCTAACCTGCAGTAAATTTAGATCACTTCTTTATTATTATTCCCAACTGATTACATACTTGGGATGAGTCAGTAAAGCTCTTTGCAAACAACTTCCAGACTGCAAGCATATGGGATGTCTTGGAGGAAATGGTGCCAGGTACAGCCATATGTTGTGTTGCAATAGCGAATTTATCCCACACACGAGAATCCGTCATGGAGGACTGTGAGATGGTGGGGGTTTTCATTCCAGCAGCAGACCTGGAAGCAGCTGTGGCTCTTACTTTGTGAGTGCTGGTTTAGGAAACCTAGAACAGCTTAATCCTTTAGGCACTGACTCTGCAGGGCATTCAAGCACCACATGCCCTCTGTGCTTTCAATGAGTATCTCCCTCAAGACTAATGATATTTCAGAACACAAAATAGCTCATTTCCTTATAGCCATTTATTCACTATTTCATCTTCAAGTAGTCTGCAGATGTCTGCATGCCACAACCAGCACATGAAACCACTGATTAATCTTTTCTGGTTCTAGTATTTTGGATTCAGCAGAGTAGGATTCTCACTCCACACATCATCTCCAGAATTGATGTCACCCTTGTCACCACACCATCCCTGATCAGATGGTTGCATCTTCGTAATGCTCTGTGAAGTGGGGATGTGAAACATCTGTTTCCTGGTTGGATCAGTACATCATCAGTGCCATTATGTGGTTTACCCAGGGCTATGGGAGACATGCAATGGAGAAGGAAACAGATCTCCTCCCTCCCATTGCGGTGTGAGCTTCTATTAGAATCATATTTTGCCTTCCCAGCCAGGTTCAGCAATATTTTCCTACCCATGAATAGGTCATCTATTTAAAGGACAACCCACACACTCAGGCTCTCATCACTTCCACAGAGTACATCCACAGATCAAAGGCACATGCTCCTGAAATCTACTGAAATTCCCAGGTCCTGCCAAGTCATCATTACTCTCATTTCCACCTGGCCTTGGATGCTCTTAGCCATCATCTTCTGGGCAGTCCTTTGTTCCCTCGTGTCTACTGACACTAGGCATGATCCTTTCCAGCTCCTTTCCATGGTGACAGTGACAAAAGGCCTTTGAAGTCTGCAGACAAACACTTTGGAGGCCAGAAATCACATTTTCAGAGCCCCAGATTAGCAATAAGAGAACCAGATGTGAGTCTCTAGTTATATTTATTTATGGATGATTTTTCCTTTAAAACCTGACTGAGTGATGCCTCTATGTAACAATGAAGTAATTGTTTTCTCCTGACGTGCAGACATTCAAAATAAAAATTGAACTGTAAAGACCTTCCTAGCAGGAACATTAGGCATGAAATAATAATTCCTCTTGATTATTAATTAAATTTACAGGCTAGGAACCTGTATCTCAAAGCTAAGTTATATCTAATTCTCAAAAACCCATGGATCTTAGACAACTGCCTTCTAGACACTGCAGGCAATCCTTCAGTTCATTTCACTGATGTTTCAGTTATATTGCAATAGTAGTAAAAATTTTAAAACATCCTAAGGAAAATACACCATACTATCTGTAAATAAACCGTTCCAGTCCACAAACTGGAAAAAGCTATTCACAGGGTTGTCCGTGAGCAGCACTAATTACTATCAGATAATGAAATAATTTATTATTCCTTTAGCAACTGTACTGATATGGATCTGAAGACTGAGTGCACACATAAGCAGGAAGAAATATTTTATCCTGAAATATTTTAGGAAGGATAAAAGTCATAAGTCCTTGCCTTTCAAAGCAATAGAGCAAAAAAGAAAAAGCACACAGTGGAAATTAAAAAGAGAA
Source organism: Polioptila caerulea (assembly GCA_013397295.1). Taxonomy (NCBI): domain Eukaryota; kingdom Metazoa; phylum Chordata; class Aves; order Passeriformes; family Certhiidae; genus Polioptila; species Polioptila caerulea. The sequence goes on from VYXF01008403.1 coordinate 136,144, forward strand.
TGTCTCTAAAACAGTCAGTTCTTTGTTTAAATTGGACTTCTTTTATTTTTTACTATCTACGGGTGAAAGTTTCCCTTAAGAGTTGATCAGACAAACTTTGTTCGCCCAAAGCAGATAATGAAATCAGTGGGGATGTTTTGGAAGGTGGAGTTGCTTGTGCAAATACCACCTTTCTGATTACGCTTATTCAAGTATTTAACCAAATTTTTAGCTGCTGTCTTTCTTCCAAACACATTAATGCAGCACCCTGGCAAGGCCTTTATTGGTGTGTATTTCTTCACAACCCTTTGTACACTTCACAGAACTTGGAGCTGTTCTAAGTAAAGCAGATGTTGCTTTGCCCAATTGTTTTCATTAACACAAATGTTAATGAAAACAGTATAACAGTTCCTCTTGAAAAATACAAAACCAATTATGTGGGGGGCAAAGCTAGTTACTACTTCTCATCTTAAAGAAGGACAAAAACCAGGCCTAGAGACACGAATTCACAAATTGTTCCTGTGGGGCGTAGAGCTCTCTGATGCAGCTGTTTACACCAATATATTCACATACTAAATACTAAAATATTAAACCCCACAAAGTTTAATGTATGCTTGCTGCATTTTTCAATGTGATAGTTAAGATGGAGTCTTTACTTTCTAAAATTACCTTAAGCTCTTCTACAAACCAGAAATTTTATAAGCTAATACCATTATCACTGCCATTACAAAATTGCTTAAATTTCAGTGTATGAAATGCTACCAATTGTAACAAATTGCATATTTCTTTTAATGAACAAATTTCATTTAGTGAGCAGAATATTTTCAGGAGAATATGCCTACCTGGTTCAAATAAGCCATTTAGTTCAACTACATGGAATTTCCTGCCTGAAGTGCTTCATAATTAGCAGCAGTAATAAAAATGGAGATAAAGTGGAAGGGAATTGACTTCTCTGCTATGGTTTTGTTTGTATGTGCTTGCATCACATAGTAAGATTTTAAGGTGTATTCAAAGGAATGACGGAATTTTAGGAAAGAAAGCACAGTGTTCATTACCATGAAGGAAAGGGCAAAACCCTGGGTCTGAACTGCTCAGTTGCTCCCAGCCTCAGAGGGTGTTTCCTGAGCGGCTGCACACACAGGGATGGAGCAATCAGGTGTTCAACGATCCCAATAATTAATAGGAGTTAATAAAGCATAACAAACTCCGTTTTGTGACATCAATTATGTCTTTGGATGTAACAATGAGTAGGTTAAAATAACAGGCAGACACATATGGCCAGGTATTAGTTGCAGCCACTACCAGTGACCTCATATGCAGCATAATTCAATTTGGAAGATATTAATGGTTAAACTAATTCACTATAATTGCAGTCTGGAAATCATTTGCACTTCTAACATTAAGTCACATCTGTTTTTTTCAACAACAACCATTAATCATCATGATAATGCAAGAAGAGATCCTGTTTCATTAAGAGTCATATAAACACAGTTGAAATATAAAGATTAATTCAGGAATCACGATGTAGAAACAAGATAAATCATCTTTTTCCTATTTGTCACATAATGGGTGACAAAGGACAAAGAAAAACAGAGACATGACATCAGAACGTTTACTTGTTCAGTCAGACAAGGTCACTCCCAAGAAATCCAAACCACACTGCAAGTGCTCCACAAGACGAAAGCACACAGAGAACTTCTGGCTGGCTACGTGTGAGGAAACCACGCTCCTCTGCAGAGCATCAGAGGCTTCATTTTGGGAAGCAGGAGCCAAAGAACTTTGGAATTACCTCCTAACTCTCCTTCCTGTATTTAAGAGGTCCTGAGGAAAAGCAGAGAAACCATTTGCTTCCATGCCAGAGAATACCTTTGCATAGTGTTTTAATACATTAATCCACCCTGTCCTTCTCACAGGGCCTTCCAAAACAAAAGTGCAGAGTCTGCATCTCTTCACCATCCTCCCCTTGCCTATCTAAGGGGTTGAGATATATGGAACAGATGCCACTAACTCATTTCATATGCTCTGTAAGACTAATCTTTGACCCAGCACTGGATGTTTCCAACATCATAATATTGGAACATTTGTTATGCACTCCTAATGAAAAACTCAGAATCAGTTACTGAACTACCTGATCACCAAAACCTCCATTTAGGCTTCTACGCTTGAGCCAAGCCCTGACAAATTAGCAAATCATTGGCTATAAAGGAGTAACGTAGGATGACAGATACACACCTTAAATTTATACTCCTTTTCTTTTTTCCCCAAAAAGCTTGCTCTGCACAGGTATTTGCTCAAGTTCGTATTTAAAGTCCCACTGGTAAGAACTGATGTCTTCAGAGATCTCTGCTCCCTGATCCTCTGGCTTGACATAAGTGAGAATTATGAAAACTTTAATGCCTGAAAAGAATCACCCTAATACCAGCAGGGAGTCAAATCCTGACTCAAAGTCTGGCCTAATTGTAGGTAATATTTTCTGTAGGTATAATTTAATGCAGGTTTCAGTGATAGTTTCTCATATTACATCAGTCTCCGAGCCCTCCTACTGTCTCCCTTACCTCAAAATGTGCATTGCACCTTTGGAGGGAGTTCAAGATTCCCTGTACAACTAAAGTAGGTCCAGAAATTGCAACCTGGTGATTCAGAAGATGATGGAGAGGGTAAGCAAGGCAAGGTGATGGCCCATCTGTTCTCTGGGAAGGAGCCCGGGCTGATGCTCAGTGCCGTGCCTGCTTTTTCCCAGCAGAGAGCTCGGAGTGCCCGCAGCCCAACCTGGGACAGCCAAGCCTTTCATCATCACTCAGCACCAAGGGCATGGATCATCTCCCAGCATATCTGCTGCCTGTGAACTTCATTGTTTCAGCACAACATACATATAATAAGCAGATTATTTCTGCTTATGAAAAAGCAGAAAAAGCTTATAAAATCCATCCATTTGAAGCAACAAACACCACCCTACTCACGGCAATGGTAACTTGCTGATTACTTCAGTGGGAAGTAATCTTCAGTAATCTGAAGTGCAGATTTCATCTTAGAACATTTTATTTGTGTCTGGAAAGATTAAAAAACCAACCCAACAAAAATAATAAAATCCCCATATAAACCCACAAAAAATACCCCTCAAACCTACTGAGGAACAAACTGGCTATTGGAATGGGCAGGGTTGTTATATTGGTGGTTATAGAAAAAGTGCTGAAATAAAAAGGGGGTTTTTGCATTATGTACTTACATGCAAGATACAGAAAAGATATTAAAAGACATTGGAAAATCCCAATCAATAATAGTATCAGATATAATTTTATTACTGCCCATTTGGTTTTGGCTGCAGCTCAAAGAGGACTCTTTCCTCTCTGAGAAGTAAGAAAGACTGTTGAGATAATATCATTTTGGCAATCATTTACTGTGAGTGGGACCTTATCCCCTCCTTCACCTTGGAGCTGCCGAAACCTGGGAATCCTGCAGGCACAGTCAGCTACACAACCATTGGCGTGCCCCTTCCCTCCAGCCTGTGCCAAGCAAGGAGCGAACACCAGAAGGTGGCAGCAAGGACTTGGCTGAAATCCACGGAGCAACGCCAAGATCAGCGAGGATCCTCATCCCGCACACATTTTTATCTTACATCTGAGTAAATAAAAACAAAACTGTGACCCCTGCCTATCCATTCCTAAAGTACTCCCTAAAAGCTTGGGTGGCTCTGACTATGGAAATCAAATCCAATAATCTAAAATTGTATTTATGGTTACACTAAAGCTGTCTCAGGAATAATGGTTCAAGTAAGTTTAACAAGGTAGATGAAAACGAAAGCACTTAAAGTTAAAAAAATTATTTTTTAAAATTACTAGGAATCAGGAGATTATGCTCAACAGGAATATACAAGACTTATGCAACTGTTTTATATGGTAGATTTCTGTGCAATAATTTTTAAGTACTTAAGGAAAGAATTGAACTAAACTAAACGTTGTTAAGGAATAGAAGCCCAGTCCTGAAATATGTTGATCATTTACAATTCATAGAATCTAATTCAGTATCAGCAAACACACTTAATTAATTTCAAGTTTACAGAGGGGTTTAGCAGATAGAAGGCAGCAGACAGGAAGACATCTCCATTTTCCCTACCCAAATCCAGTAAAAAATGAAATCTGACTAGATCACATTACTTTTTAAATATTATTTCGAGAACCACTGAACCTTTTACTTAGGGTTTAAACCTAAAAGATGACAGCTCTATTAAAGACTCTGAGAAATTAATCCAATTTATCAAGTTCTCTGCAGAAGGGGTGAACAGACAGTGGCTTACAAAAAAGCAGATGACATTCTTTGGTACTGTAGAACCACTAATTCAATTTCAGGCACCAGAGAATTCCTATAATATTTACCACTACCAGTAAACAAAAAAATATATGAATATCCTGCTATTAATAACAAACAGCTATTGGAATAATAGTAATGAAGATCCCACACACCCTGATTTCACTTGGAATTTTCCTCACTTTTATTCTTGTTTGTGCTGTAGTAAATCTTAACAAAATGGAATTTGTTGCTTTCAGTGTTTCTGAACACCAGGCTTAGCAAATTTGGCATTCACCCACCTGGGTGGCAATTCTGTTCCCAGCTATCATCTATACTAAACTTTTATGCTGTCCGCAACTATCATAAAGAAGACTAATAAGATACATGGGCTATTTTTCTTCCTTTGTATCATTAAAAAGAATGCTTTTTGTACTCATTCAAGTATTTTAGCAAGTTATTTTGGAGTTACAATAGCAGAAAAAAGGATATTGCCTTTAAAAGCTAGTTCAGAAAACCATTAAAAAGCCAGGAAGAAAGTACAAATCTTAATTCAAAGATGCTTCTGGTTTTCCAGATAATTATAGCTGCCAATTTTAATTTCTTCTAGCTCAAAAGCATTCAGAGACAAAAAAATTCCCAAAACAACTCTGAAAAAAAGTATGCTTTGCTAAAATTTGCATATTTGGTTCAATTAAAAATGAATTCCTTTTTCAACTTATTTTTCATATCACTTTTTTCATACAGCGCATTTCTTTGTAGAAATTTGTTCTCTCTTGCAAGGAAAAAACTAATTCCAAAATGAACTGACTGATTGACTTATGCTGCAAAATCCATCAATCAAGATGCCCTCTCCTGTCAGGGAACCGAGTTTAGTCTTTTATCACTGTAATATAAATAACTGTCATGCTGAGGAAGAAATAACAAAAACAGCATTCACAAAGGTACTCAGATACCCTCACGACAAGATTCTCCGCAACATGATGAGAAATTTTATAGAAAATTGGAGGGGTCACAAGTGAAAACAGATTTTCAGTGTCTCAGCCGTGCCAAAGTAGTGACTACAAAGAGGCCATAACCCAAATTTGGATGTGCACCACACTGAAAAATGAAAGGCTGTTGAAAGTTGGAGCTGTTCAAGTGTGGGTGTACAGAGCATTCTCTTCAGCTTCACCCCACCACATGCCCCCAAAATTCCAGCAGCTGCAGAAGAACTATGCTGGGAACATATTACCAAATTTTATCAACAGTGGTATCAGATGAATGATGATAAATTTATGAATTGTGAAAGGCTTTGTCTATTTTGACTAACTGTAATTAACAAGGCACGAAGTAGAACTGGAAAGTTGTGTAAGAATGATTCTCAAGGGCCTTTTCATATTGAATATTATATAATATAAAATAAATGGACTCATTGTGCTCTATCCATTATTATCATGCATTTTTTTTCCATTTTCTCTGTCTACTTGCACTGAGAACAGAAAGTTGGCCCTTTGATCCCTTACAATGTGTTGTCACTTCCAGCAGCAGCATTTCCTGCATCCTTTCTGCTGCAGTTAGGAACTGCAGCCCTGTTTACTTGTTGCAAGAAATGACAGTGGAAGCTGACAGAGCAGAACTGTAACGTCAGTCCAGTGCACTTGTCCAAACCATTCAGTGTCCCCTCTCTTGTGCACATTTTGGCAACCTTGGAAGGCATCAGGGTCTAGCAGTGAGGGGCTCTGGCTCGAAATCTGAAAGAACTGGGTCACAAGCCCTGGCTGTCACGGGTGTGTTCCTGTTCTGTGCACATCAGTTAATCCTCTTCCTCTTCAACCCCTGGCCTTTCAGATCCAAAGTGCTTTGCATCACTGTCTCTCTCTGTTGCTGCAGTCTAAATTCCATCGAATTACATGGAAAATATCTCACAGGGACTCCCGCAGAGTCCCATCTTTCACACAGCGCTGATGCAGTGCTTAGCACCAAAAAAAATCCCCACCTCACCTGGGGTTAACAGAAAATATGGCTGCTGCAGGAAAAAACTACTGTATTTAAGAAGAAATGTCTTACAGAGAGTCTGGAAATAACAACTAAGAACACTCAAGCTTTTAATTGCACCTAAAGCACCACTCTCCCAGTAAAGACTGGTGACTGCACTAAGGAAATAAAGCTATGAGGATTTTGTTGGCTTTTGAAACGTCCTAAGTTAGGATGAATGGTGCTGTAGCCAAAACTCTTTCTCTGGATATCAAAGTGCATATCCACAGTTCTAGCGAAACAGACTTTGACTTTGAGGGGGGATATCAGGGAGCTGCATGGTGGGAACGATGGCAAACTACACCCAATGGCTAAGAGCTAAATCATGTCATTTTTGACTTGGGACATTTGCAAGATCAGCATCTTTAAATCAGCATCTTTAAATCAGCCTCTGTCCTCAGTTCTGACAGTGGAGCTCAGAGTTAAGGTCAGTTCCTTTCAGTGTATTAACATCTGAATTCACCAGGACAATTTATCATATGTTATTTTTTTCTGATTCTGGAATAAATCCTAACTTTACTATAAACCAGCATTCCACTAAATGGTATGTGTGGAAAGAAAAGGCTCATTTGAGCCCTGCTGAATTGTACTCTCATTTCATGAGATGTTGAAAAAACTTGACTCTGAAGTTATTCCTAACCAAAAAATTCTATCAGTCCTCTGAATTGCTGAATTAAAACAGCTTAAATAGAAATAATGTATTTATATGGGTTTTTTTTCCATTTCAAAGTGGATATTTTCAAGAGAAAATATCTCCATTAACTGTTCTAGTTTTGACAACTTTTGCATTTCCCAAAAGAAAATGCCTGTCAAAATTTTTCAATCCCCTCTATTTCAGAGTTTTTGGTAAATTCTATGTATAGATCAGCAATTTTTTCACTAAAAACCTCCTTCCTTGATTAGAGACGCAGAGTCAAAATACAACAACATTGTTAGAAATTAGTATAATGCAATCAGCTGAAAACCAAGCTGATCTCTGTGGCACATGCTCTGTAATGAGATGTCAATGCAGAGAGACACAGGCCAGTGCAGAAAGGAGGAGGAGGAAGTTCTGTAAAACTCAGGTTATTATGGATAATCTAGAAAAGGAGGGTTTGATCTGTGTGAAGGTCAGACTTTAAAGTGACACTCAAAGGATCAAACAATGAAATAAAACAATCACAACAGAAACAAGGCTTCTTGGAGACACCTGTTTGTGATGCGGGGAATTTTCCTTCTTTTTGTGGTCCTTCAAAAAATATTCGCTGAAGACCCAGACCAGACAGACAGCTCAACAGATAAATAAATACATTTTAAAATTAGGGGGAAAAAAAAGAAGCCTTGGTTCTGTCCACATTCCACTCCACAGTTTAAAATTATAATTTTGTTCTGTGAAATACAAAACAAAAAAATTTTCAGACTCAACGTTCAGAAAGAGGAGGAGGAAAGTTCATTTGCTATATAAACCATTTTCACTCCTGTTTTCCAACACCCTCTAGCAATGATACCAAAGAATTCAGAGAAGTTACACCACGCTGACTTTGAATTCATCTTTTCCCTGATGTTAGCACCATGTCATATCAAATGAAAGACACACATCCACTGTATGATTCCTCCATTTCATATATTTCCTTGTATTTTGCCTGTTCCCTGACAACCTCGACTTGCTCTTTTTCCCAGGCAATCCTGCACTGAGCCCTTGATCAGCTCTCCTGGGGGGATGTTCAGCTGCCCTGTTACCTGCACTGCTTTTACTCTGCAGTAGCACCACCAATACAAAGGGCCCTGCAGGGATAGGAAAAGATCTCTGAACCTGACTGCAAAAATGAACAATATCACTTAGGAGTTAAAACCAGCCCAGTTCTCCTTTTTCTTTCAGGATGAAGCTGACGGGGAAGAATCGAAGCCCTTCAATAAAAAAATTATTAAACATATGGTGGGAAGAATTTATTTACAAAGGAAAAAACGTTTCCAGATTAACCAAATACTGAAAAACTTAAGTACTCACAAATTTTATTTTAAAAAAATCCCAGAAATGAAATATTTTCAGATTACAAAATGGCACTTTGTTATGTGAAATACTCTTCAATAAAACTATTCACAGAATCACAAGGTTGGAAGAGACCTTCAAGATCATCCAGAAAACTTGTTTTAAGAAATNTTTTAAACACGTCCAGGGATGGTGACTCCACCACCTCCTCAGGCAGCCGATTCCAGTACTTGATCACTCGTTCTGTAAAAAACTTCTTTTTAATATCTAACCTATATTTCTTATATATTAAACACTACAGAATTTATTATGACCAAAAGCAGGGAGATTTAAATGTATGGTTCCCTTCCGGTGGTTATTTCAGAATGCAACTTAAATTTGTATTTTCAAATTCCAATGGCAGAAGCTTTTTTCAACTGTAGAATTTCTGTTTTCAAATTTCAAATTTTGCTTGTTTTAAAAAAAACTATATGGTTCTCTAGAGTTTAGTTGGGGTTTTTCCCTATCCTTGGAAAACTTCACTAGTCAAGGATCCATAGCAAGGGGAGTTTGTTTGATTTTTTTTTTTTTTTT
>VYXF01008403.1:149765-206817 GCA_013397295.1 Polioptila caerulea
AAAAAAAAAAAAAAAAAAAAAAAAAAAAAAAAGAAGAAAGTTTAGACACAAGTAGCCCAGAAGACCTTCAGAGATCACGCACAGCACCTGTAGGGCTCTGCTCAGCTGCAGCAAGGAGCAGATGAAATCCCAGGTGTTGTGTCCTCGGGAGTGAGATGGAACAGGAAGGTCTGAGGGATCCCCACGTGCTGCGCAGGCAGCTTTCATTTCTCAAAGCTATGTAACCTTTAGGTACAAAAAACTAGATCCTGCTTTCAGAATCACACACAAACACATCCATTTATGCCAGTAAGTGGCCACCCAGGAGCATAATTCTGTGGAATGAGCTAAGTATAGAACAAGAACTCTGTAATTGCCCTGCCTCGCCTGACTCCAACTCTTGGTGCTCTTTCCCATACCAGCCATTAATATTTAGAAAAGACAGATCAATAAAAATGAGGGTCAAACGTTCATTATGACAATAATCAATAATCACATTATTGACCTGGAAATACAATTTTTAAAAATTAAATGCAAGAAACTCTTAGTGCATCACTCTTTTTAATTAAAGTGCTTACTGCTATGTTCCTCCAATGCCATTTATCTGAATTGTCAGCTATTTTTACAGAATTACAGAAAAAATATGACCCATTTGTAGGTTTATCTGGAGTTTAAAGACATCATTTCTGTTGGTAGCAAAGAAATAACTAAAGTTAAAAAACCAAGAGCAGCTACATGAAATAGTTCTAATATCCCAATAGATTGTTTTATAGACTTTCTGAAAGTTTACCATCAACCTTTTTGCTTTGTCCTCTGTAAGTGAAGAAAACTCTAATAAAGAAAATATTAGACATGAAATAAAGGAAACGATTTGCAGCAAACTATGATGCCTATCTTTGCATGACAGGCACCTTCTTACTATTTTTTTCCACTTCTATTCTAGTCTTATTTGCTAATTTTCTGCTAAATCCAGCAGTTTATATATGCTTTATCCCTGTCATGGGTTGCAGTGCAAAATGTAACCAAAGGTGTGTTATTCTATCACCATTTGTTAGAAACTGGGTGGGGGGTAGTGTCATCTTCTGTCAATAGGCCAGCTGATAAGAAAACACCAAGAGCAGTTTCTTTATCTCTTCCACTACCCATCCTCCCTCCAGGGAGAGATCTTCTGCTAATGGCCCATTGAATCCACTGATAAAATTACATCATCCTATTGGAAAATCCCCCACCCGGGGGGAGGAGCAAAGCCTCTCTCCCTGGATAAAAACCTGAGATTTGGGACACCAAAGCAGCCTTTTCCACTGGACTCCCAGAGGAAGACCAGGCCCATCTATCACCACTGGACCTTCTGTGGGGGGCTGCACCTTTCTACAGGATCACTGCTTCCACAGAGCCACATCTGCCACTCCAGGAGGGCTGCAGCCACCATTTAATGGGACTGCTACCAACAGCCTGACCCACAGGGTGTCAGGCTGTATTCTGACTCTGTCAGTGGGTTTGTTTGTTTTGTAATACTGCATGCTTGTTTTCAGTTCTCCTAAATAAAGAACTGTTATTCCTATTCCCACAACTTTGCCTGAGAGCCCCCTTAAATCCAAAATTATAATAATTCAGAGGGAGGGGGTTTACATCCTTCATTCCAAAAGAGGCTCCTGCCTTCCTCAACAGACACCTGTCATTAAACCACGACAATCACATATGTCTCCACGCAAGAATAAAACACATTAGGAGTACTGTGCCAATTTTGATAGGCTTGGCTTAATGTAGTATTGTAATCCAATGGAGAAGACTGATGCTAGCCCATCACAGACATGGAACAGTGCAGAGTTATCAAAAGGTGCCTGAAGAGAGCCAGGTGAGAGTTACAAAGTGAGAGAGTGAGTTATAAAGTGCAACAGCAAAACAGCTCATCTGTGGAAGAGGCCTAAAGAAGCCACAGGTTATTTAGGAGATAAAAAACGGAAGATATTTACTGTTATCGAAATTTAAAATTGTTTTCATAAGAAACTCAGTCCAGAGAGAGTTCCTGAATAACGGCATGACCAGGTCACTACTACATGACTTTATATTCCAAGTGCACTGGCAGTTATTCAAATCAATTACTTAATTGTTTTTATGCTTCTGTCTTTGAATGCAGACACTCAAGGTCTATTTAAGAAATATGGAGAGAAAAATCTGTTTCAAGAGTGAAAACCAGCTTGTCCTGCAGACAGCCATACAATTTTCTTTTTTCTATTACCATGTCCTTTTCCAGCAAGGACAGGAAAATTACATCCTCCAGGTTTTTGGACTGCAGTACTCTCTGGAGGATATCTGAAAAAGGATACCAATTTCCATTACACTCAATACACAGGATTTTACCCGCCTTGCTGTTTTTCATGCCCTCATTATTCATTAACCCCATGAGCAGGACAGGGGTCCCAGCACTGAAGACTGTACCAAGCTCCTGGAAACCAACGAGTTGTGCCTGAACAGAAAGTGCTCAAGGAGAGCTGCATTCTCACTTTTACCTTCACACAACCCTGTTCCTCAGTTCCCTTTGAGGGTGCATGCCTGGCATTCATCAGGTTCCTCAGCTTCCCTCCCTAAATTGGCTGCCTGTTTTCAGGGGCAACAGTCCCCTCTCTGCACCAGCATAAAATGAGTTTCTTTAATAGTTCTGAGTATTTGCAGTGGCTGAACCAATTTGTCCCTAGGTAAATTTGGCTAATAAAGCAGTTTAGTAGTTCAGCAAGTTCAGCATATACTTAAACCAATCTGAATAGGAACACAAGTTCAGACTTTCCCCTTTCTCTCTTGGTAATCACAAAGTCATTTATCCCTTTCTGACTAGACAACTAAGGATTTTTCCTTCCCACTAATAGAGCTACTTTCTGGCAGTTCCCTGAAATGGAGGACTTCTGATCAATTTCTGTTAATTTGATAAATATAATCAAATAAGTCAAGCATTAAAAAAGAAAAAAAAAATGACAAAATGCATCACTCTAAGTGCAGGGCCTTAAAAGCTCATTTAGTCTGGGCACTCTGCCCACCACTGAACTGCTGAAAGGGGAATCAATTCCATGTACCTTAGTGATGATCTTCTCTCTAAAAAAAGCCCTTTCCGTGAGATCAGATGTTGTGCAATAGTTGCAGCTCCAGTTCCAAATTATGAAATTAGGTGTTCTTTCTTCAAGTGCTGGCAGGTCTGCATTATCTCTGTTTTCAGCTCACTCCTAACTCAAAACACTAATACAGATTCCCAGTGTTGAATATTATTATCACAGCAGCCTCGAAGATGTTCTAGCTGGAGTAAGGATGAAAGGGCTAAATGATTAATTGGAAACACCAATGGTAGATAATAGGATAGCAGTTCAGATTTCCTAATTGTATCTATAGCCAGTGTCTCTAGGATAAAGGAGATGGGAACTAACCATCTCAGACATGCTATCCACCCAGAGGTTTGGCGTTTTTATGATGGTTGTGCTTGACCTTACGAGCTATTAATGAACTCCCATTTATTGGTGCACATCAGACGTTCACAAACACAGAAGGTGAATCACCACAAAGCCCAGTGGAGGAAACCCTGCTCCTGAAAGATCCAGATCCATTAAAAACAAGCAAGTCTGCTCCTGCCTCCAGGAGGACTCCTGGCAGGAGATTAGCTGTGGAAGGGCTGCTCTCTGCTGTGTGCCACTGCTGGCACACGGCTGCAGAGAGATCCTGCTGTCTCAGGAGGCACATGGCAGCAAGTTACAGCGACAGCAGCCCCTCCAGCCTAATCTTTGTGTAAGCTGATTAAGTGAGGTTGTTCTTTCAGCTCTTCTTGTGTCCTCTAGAAAAATCTGTAATGATGTCGGCTATTTTGGAAGGAGTAAACAAACACCTTCATTTGCATCACAATGCAGCTGGAGCTGGGAGCAATTCCAGCGTGAATTGATGGCAGAGTGCACGGCCCTGAAGGCAGGCTGAACTATAAATTAGGGCTGAACTATAAATTAGGCACACCTAAGGCTCAGGTCCCTAGCAGGAGCCAAGGGAACAGCGTGTGGTCCCTCTGGAGCTTGGGGGTTATCTGCGGAGATGATACCTGAGGGTTCAGCAGAGAAAGGAGCAACAAGCAGGAATAAGGAAGGCACTGGCATTCCACTGAAGAGTCACTGAGGACTCCCTAGGAGTTTGACATATTAGTTCCCGCCTTAAACCCAAAATTCTTGTTCCTTTTATGACTTTGAACACAAGCTTTCACATGACATGAGACAACCCAATTTTCACACAATGGCTCAATAACCTAAGAGCTCTATGGTCAGTACAGGGCACAATTCCAGCTCTAACCTGAATGAACAGGAAAGACAAGGGGGCTGTTAAAATGTCATCAACAGAGAATGTATGAACATTTGCTCTACTGCTATTGACTGTAGATTAAGTTATCCAGGGTAGTGATATTTCATCTTAAAAAAAAAAAAAAGAGAAAGTACCACAGGAAAAGCTGTGAGAAACAGGTAACAATAAAAAGCTTGTATGTAATCCACTCAAATCTCAACAATGTCTTCTGAAAATACTTCACAGTTTGAATTTCAGTATAAAACAGTACCACCTCCTTTCTAAAATTTTACATGAAACCTAGGCTAGCCAAAATTATTCACCGGGAACTAAGAAACAAATATTCTGTGGGAAAACTTGATCTCAGGCTATGAAGATACAACCTAGAATAGGCACAAAGCTTTGATACAAAATTCTTTGAGGCAGAATTGAACAAGAGATGTCTTTGTTCTTCTTTTTTGCTGTCTAGTATATCAAGATGCTTCTAAGTGTTAAAAAATTAAAATAGCACTATATTAGTACCAGACTACTCACACGCAATAATGAATTTGTAGAGGTCCTGTAATTCTCTTTAGCTGATCTGAAGGATGCTTGTTTTTTGAAATGAAATCACATGCTTGAAGATATGACTGAATAATCTAAATATGAGAATTAACATTCAGTATTAAGGAAGGAGCAGCAAAATGGAACACTTAACAGTGTCACCTCTTGCTTCAGTTTACTCAAGATTTTGTCCTTCCTTGAGAGGATCAATAGACATTAAAAAAAAGCAGCAGATGGGGAAAGCCTCCACAGGCTCTGTTAACAAAACTGTTTTGGTTAGTCCCAAGGCAACAGAAGAAAGGAAACTAACACAAACATAAATTAAATACAAATACAAACTCTCCACTGTCAGAGCTGTGCCATCAATTTAGTCGGAATAGCCTTGGGGAAATCAACTTTTTGTCAGTCAATGCTGGACAGTTTGGGAACTCCGCTTGATCATGGGGCAATTGCAGAAGCCGAAATCATCATCTATCCTTCAAAGTGTCAGGGAGGCTCAGTTAACCATCTGGTGACTGCTACCAAGGGCCCAGGCCTTCACCAGCACTTACTCAAGGTGTGCATTTCAAAAATAAATAAGAGATTAGCTGGATAGAAGGCACTGCAGAAAGAACCAGGTTCATGCCTGGCTTTGCAGATCCTGCACAGTAACAAGAAACTTGAATAAAATTGGAAGAGAAGCTTTCCAAGAAATGTCCTGCTGGTTTAGTTTTCCAGATACTTACTTTGGAGACTCGTTATGTGAACAGCATTCCTTTACCATCTTCCAAGAGTGACAAACTGGGTTCCTCAGCTAAGCCTTCCACAGCAATAACAGACTGAACAAGCAGGTTGTAGGAATTCCTTCTTATTTTACCTCCTCCAAGGTTTAGAAAGGCTGCACCCGTTGATCAAACTGTATTACAAACACTGTTTTGCTTCTTTTACAGAAAAGGTATAAAGTATATACGCAGCTCCTTTACAGTTCTCCCCTAGGCCTTCACATCAAGTGTGTTTCTCACCTATTTTGAAACATTCAAAATTAACAAATCCACAATCTCTTTCCCAGCCTCATTACGTATGGTAAACATTTGATAAAGGCCTGAGCAGTAACACTGATACTGAACTCAGCTTGCAGAGACTCCAGAACCTTAGGACAATTTTCTATTCCCAATCTCTCCTATGCAAAACAAGGACAGAGGAAAATTTTAAGAGTGCATTTGGGAAGATATGTCTCAGCTACATTAATTCAAAGTTTGTTCAATTTTAATTACAACATTTGAAATGAGATAACACAACACCATAGAGACGAACTCTAGCAATGTGCCAAATGTTTTTATAATTCACCACAATATCCTCACATCCTGCTGTTCAGCTTACAGTGAGTTTTCGTTTGCCAGCCAGTAATACCACTCTAATCACCTACTGTATTTGAATTTTCCCCCTAATAACTATATATTTGATATTATTAGCACTCCTGTACAGAGCTGTAATAATAGTTCCATTTCTTTAATTTAATTTTCTAGCTAGGAAAAAGGTATTTGAATGTGCAAAACCTTACAATAAATTCTGGGAATTGGGAGTTCAGAATGAAAACCCCCACCACAGAGAATAATTTGCTCAGTCAGTGAATTATTTGCACATTTCTGTGCCTGAATGCCAGCAGGGCACCAGCTGTGATCTATCAGGGTGATCTACGTGACCGTAAGACAAAGGGTAAGAAAAAATACATGTACAAAAATGAGAAAAAAATGCAAAAGCAAAGCAAAAGAAAGGCTCATCCCCTCTGAGTTTCCAAATTGCTTAGAAGAGAATTAGGAATCAGGACCTTGGAGAAACTTCTGCCCAAATTCTGTGCCAAATTCAAAGTTATTACAACTTCGCAGTGTCACCCAGCATTTCAAACCTGAGCAGTGCCTTTTGAATTTATAGAGCCTTGAGGAATGATGGGTCTTGCCTTTTCACAAGTATTGTCATGATGGGGAGGCACAAAAGTTGTGCTTAGTCTGCAAAAATTTCACAACTGTTTCACTGATTTTGATAGGATTTTTTTAAATGTTGCATTGCAAAAAGGCTGTACTTTTGAAAATGAAGTAAAACAACAGAAATTTTACAGTTCTTGGTCAAAAATAACATTTGACAAATTTGGTGATACACATCTGGACAATAAATACAAATGCAGGGCATTTTTGTCTTTCTAATGGTGTGGTCCTAGTATTGCCCATTTTACATTACTGTCTACCTTTCTGTCCTGCAGCACAAACCCAGATTTCATAATTTTACCACTTACAATTCCAGCTGCTGAATTCACTTCCAGCTAAAAGCTCTTTGGACTGCTTTATCAGCTAGAATCACTGCTTGGAAATATTACATGATCTGTGAAGCACTGAACATTGGTTCTGAAATATAAGCCATCTCTTAGGGTCCTTGCAAGATTGTCTGTCTTTTTTTTAGTAGCTAAAGCAGTTTGCTTTCCATTTCTGAGATTACTGCCTCAGTCCTGAAACAGAAAACACTGGTCTTTGCTCCTGAACTGGCAGTGTTGTTCTAAACCTTCTAAACCCAGTGTAAAGACTCAACTTAAAAGGATGTTGTAAACATCCTACTAAACTCATTACTCTGATACAGAAAGTAGTGAAAGGCTTAGACCTTGCTTCTTCTGTTTTTTTCTTTATTAATTATTCTTGTTTATTACACAGGTTTTCATGCAGTCTGAAGTACAGCTGGGAGAGACATTCTCTATTTGGTTAAGCTTTTCTAATTATCTTCAGCCTTCAGTCATCTCCACTGATGTCAGTAGAAGACTCTCTTAACCTCAAGCACTGGATTTGTTCCCTAATTATCAAAGGCCTTTAGTTCAGTTGCATCACTTTACTTAAAAGACTCCATTCACCTTATATGTGCTGCCAAATCCAGCTGGCCCCAGTTCTTTAAAATACAGGTTATTTGTCTGAAATGTACCTTCTCCAATTTTTACTACTCAAGGTGCTTGAGAACAGGTTGAATATTTACTTTTATTAACAAGAACTCCCAGTCCTATTAAAATACTCTTGAGAAGTTATTCAAAGAATCATTTTACCTAAAAAGAAAGAATTGAAAATGTGTTTCTGCCATAATATGGCAAGGACACATTTTCAGATGATTAGTACCAAAGGTACATTTAGCTACAACACCTGAAATTCATTAGGACAAACACTGAATTATATTTTCGGATTCAACAAATAACTTATTGCATATGCTCATATTTTCAAAATACTTGAGCAACTTCATGTTACATAAATATAGCTCTCAGCTAGTTGTCTTTCTCAGGATGAAATGTAAATGTATTTCTCATTACACTAATGAAGGCAGTGCTTCAGTGCATTTGAAGGGTTGCCAAAATGCCAATACAGGCATTGAAACAAAATCATTTGTCAATAGCATGAGACAAGGGCATGGCTGTTATTAGTAAAGATAAATGGGTAGAAAGTCCTTTAGCTCTGTCCAAATCCTGATAAAGACTTACTCCAGAAACACTACATGGTCCTCTCCTTCAAGTCCTACCAGGGCTTGTGGTGTTTGATTAATAACATGGGGTTTATAAATAGAAACTTTTGGGCAAAGTCAACTGAGAATCACAGCCTGATTACTTCTACCAAAAATTTCATTGTGATTATTTGGCAACGTAAAATTACCTTTTGGAAATATTCCAATGATTACTCTATGCAAAGGCCAATGGTTAAGAGGAGTTAGGACAATTTGCTGCTGTCAGATTCAATTTTCTACAAGAGAAACAGCAAATAATTCCTAAACTCAGAACTGCACTGAAACATTGTGGGGTCCTTTAAATTGCAAACCATTTTGTACTTTTGGGTTTGTCAAGGAGAGCTTTTAGGATCTTTAAGTGAGCAAAATTCCACAATACCTTAGGGTAAATATGGAATTTATTAATGATAATAAAAATGGGCACCACTAAACACCATTTATTACTATAAAATGGAAAATACCATTTCATTTCCTGCTAGCACTGCATAATGCAGTCCTAACTATTTTTTGTACATGGGTGCAATTTCAACCCTGGCAAAGAATGAAGTCTTCCATTTGCCCTTATAAAATAAATATTTCCTACGGCAGATTAGCAGAGGATTGCTGGAAATACTTCTTTATTTTTCCCTTTTCTGCAACAGTAGAAAAACTTCTGAAAGAGGAGGAGGAAGAGTTATCTAGAAGGCATTTGTCAGCTACAGTAATTATGAGAGTGCTCCGGCACACCATTTGAGCCCCAAACACATTTACAAGGAAAATGAAAAATGATAACTAAAATTTTGTGGACCTATAATACCTGTTTTTATTATTTAATATATGTATCTTGTAATAAATCAAAACATTGAGATATCACTTAGAAAGTCTACTGCAAAACAACAGTTCCTATTTGGATTGAATTATATCTGTTCCAGCTCCCCTTGGATATATTTGACCCAGGCTTAAAAGAAATTGAATAGAGTTTAAAAGGGATGTATCTTTGAGAAGTAATTTAATAACAAATACCTGTGTTGCAGTAAAATTTCTGCTACTCAAACAATGAGTGGCCTCCCAGCTTTTGTACAAATACATAATACCACAAGAGAAACAAAATCCTTATCTTAAATAATTTAAATGCCAATTAATTTCTAACTTGAAAATCCAGAGTTGGATAGAGACACCAGCCTCAAGAAAAATCTGAGGTAATAATGAAAGTACACTGATTTACACATAACATTACAAAACCACTCAGCTGCTCTATAAAACATACTCAGTACAAACATTTCTTGTTTGGTAGGAGGCTGTTATTAAACTAGATTGGTATTGACAGCTCTCTCTGTGGAGAGTCATTATAGGTGAATTATAGTGACAGTTTTTGTTGAGATTGACTGTCATTATAAAGTATCTTTATTCGGTTGATTAAAACTCCTTGGATCTCCCACTCCATCACATATTTCCCTATTGTTCTCAGTATCAGCCTAAATATTTTGAAATAATTTAAGCAATTTATCCCCAATAGAAAAGATTATATTTTCTCTTTTTTTTACAAGAGTCTGTAAAAGTGACGTTTTGGGTTGCTTTTAACTTGTTTTTAAAAAGGGAGACATGGACATGACACCTGGTTCCCCAGGATTTTCTGCCACTTAATCCACATTTGTAAGGACCTGCAGAGATACACAGAACTATGTCATACAGAAAACGACAAAGGTGGCAACAAACTGGAAAACATCCTTGTCAGCCATATTTACAAGTCCTACCAGTCACCCTCAAAATTTGCATTAACACCTTGTCAGAAATGTAGCATTGAAAGATCTTTTTAAAAGTTCAACTTTCCTGCAGAAAACACTCTGTCTTCTTGCATTATTTACAGACATTAAAATATGTTATTAGAGAAGAACAAATCAAAGAGTGGCAATTTCATTCCTTTTAAAATTTGTTGACTATTATTTTTTCACTTCCTCTCAACCTCCTTGCACTTGGATTTATGATTCAGTGCAACTCCATAAAAATTCTGCAATTTCACGTGGAGGAACTATGCTTATACAAAACCGTGCAGCGAGAATTTCCTTAAAATTTGCAGCCCAGAAGACGTCAATGAAGGACAAGTATGAGATAATATAATAGCATACAGCCAGCAGTTCCTGAGCCTCACCTGGGCCCAACTCAGGCTATCATAAAGGTCTAAGAAGACCATTCCTCTGTTTATAAAGAGAGTTTATAACTAAAGTGTTCTACACGTAGAAGCATACTATGAAATAGTAAAATTTTAAGTTTTAAACCGAATTATTTCAATATGGTTTGTCTGNGCTAAAGTGTTCTACATGTAGAAGCATACTAAATGTAGTAGTGAAATAGTAAAATTTTAAGTTTTAAACCGAATTATTTCAATATGGTTTGTCTGAATAAGGAATAATCTCCCCACTCAAGATCAGCACCGGTGTCTTTCAGCAGACACCTCCTGAGGACTGCAGGTGATGGAACTCGGAGCAGCCCTCCCCTGTTCATCTGGCAAACGACCTGGAGCTTCATCTCCTCTGGCTACAGGCAGCAAAACACAAAACTTCGAATTAAATCAGAATGCACCAAGCACCCAGACCGTTTGCATTTGCCTTTTCTCCTTTTTAGCTCTCCCAGGAAAGACTTCACACTGAGCTGCTGAGATGAGTTTTCCACAGGTCACCCCTGAGCAAAGAGTGTTTCACATTCCTAGTAATCAGAAATTCAGATTAATCAGTGGGATTTCAGTTCTGAGGTAGGAATCTGTCAATTGCCCTGAAGCTGTTTATGCAAATCCCTGGTCGTTCACACAAGTGGTACCCTGAAGTCTGACTGCTTTTGCATGACAAAGGGAACACGATTCAGCCTCTTTAGATACATTTGTTTATGTGGAAGGGAACCCACAACTCTCTCCCTACTGCACAGATCCTCTGTGGATCAGCACAACAAATAATGACCTTTTGGGGAGATTCAGAATTTTTTTATTAGTGATAAAAGTAGGCTGTACCACTCCAAGGACTCCATCTTCCATAAGGGGGACCCTGCAATACACATTTGCAGAGTGATGGATAAATAGTTATGGATCTGGACACTGGTGTCCTGAAAATGGTTCATTTGAAAACCCAACTATTAATAAAAAAAGCTCCATATCAACAAACCCTGTATGTTCATGCCATCAATAAAAGGAAGCATTCAGAGGTTAATTATTTAGAGCAGATACATCACTGAACTTCAGTGAAAATTGGCAATGGCTTCACATTGGGATTTTTGGTCACATCCTCTGATATTTATTTACCTCTAAGGTATGTTTAAAATGATGACCTGTCTTACCTTATGTTGGCTTTCTCCCACCTCCTCTCATGGAAAAGTGAGAAATTTGTATTTTTCTTCTCAAGTTCACGAACCAGTTTAGTCACAGGGACCAGATAAATAAAGGGATGAGACAAGGCTATCAATGATTACTTTCCCACCAGCAGGTCTCTGTACCTCCTAACTACTCAGCCTTTAAGTTAACAGCACTTTCAATAAACCAAATACTAAACATTTACTGAGAATTCTGATATGCATGATTACTCTTGGCAATTCAACTCTCCTGTCTGACAAACATTCTACCTGAGGGAGAGGTTATAGGTGAAATATATATATATATATATATATATATATATATATAAGATTGTTTGTGTTCTGTAGAGCTTGCCCAGGTCCATGCCCTTCCCTATCCAAATATCTCCAAAAACAGTAACTGAATGGAACAAATGAGAGCGTGTAGCATACATTGTTAGCATTTGATGGATGTCCACAGGCTTAAGTGAAATAGATTTGTGGTCCCAGGAAATTTCCAGCTGGCCAGAAGCCAAGCTGTAAAAAGCCATGACCACAACAAGCACTAAGTTGCTTTCGCCAAGAGGCAAAGGCTAAGAAGGCTATGGCAGATCTCAGGCAGTCAGGAGAACATGCTCCTTGCTGCTAAATGCACCATTTAATTATTCAAATAAACCCATGAGGTTTTATTTTTGTGGTTCCAAACTTGATTTCCCCTTCGGTTTTCAGCGCTGTACATCGCAGGTACTTCCCTTCCCATAAAGCTCATGCTGGATTTTCAGGATTCCCCAGCAAAGCAGTCCTGCCAGAGCTGGTTTCTAAAACTAGTGAGGCTACAATGAACATCAATGTGAAACCTCCCAAGGAGCTCAGTGCTCAGGAACAGGGACATCACAAGAGGGATGTGAGGATAAGAGGGCAGATGTAACCCCGAGTTCAGAATCTGAGCTGGAACGGTTTAACTGGCGGTATTACAAAGTCCCTCTGACCCCAGGTGCCAGGAGCAGGAGGCTGATTCAACTACAAAGAGAATGATGAAACAAAAAGCAGAAAAAGCCAAATGAAATGACTGACCGCTGTGCAGGAGATTACTTTATGGACCTGGAGCTGCTGTAGCTTTGAAAATAGAGAAGTGAGACAGATGTTTTGATAGGTAAAATAGAAAGGTTTGCAGTTTGATACAGAACAGGTATTAATTCTAATCATTGCAGGTGCAGAGAGAACATTGCAGCTACCTATCCTAATTACTTAATAGCTAAGACATGTCCATTTGAATGCTTAATACATGTTTCTTAAGGAGAAAAAAACAACCTAAGGTTACTCTTAATAGCCCTGGTCCTTTCCATGATCAAAAGGCAGTTTGGTTCCAAGGCCCATTTGCTATTAGTAATTATATTTTTGTCATTTAATTAGCATTTCATTAATAAAATGAACAAACAATTCTAATTTGCAAACACAGCTCTCTTGAACAGCACATAATCCTAGATATAGACAGAGTGACAATAAGATGCAACTGATGCATTACTTTGTCACTAAGTATTCTTTGCTATGCTGGTACTCAACACTCCTGCTGTTGTGATGAAAAGTTTTCTCCATTCCCATCTAATGACAGGGTACCCACAGCATAACATCAAAGAAAGAGAAGAAAATTAAAAGGCCAAAAACAAGAGAAAAAATATGCTTGGTCTTGGTCGTTCTGTCCCAAATTGAAAGCTTAATTAAGCAGCAGACTGATTATTCGAGCAGGTCATACAGGAAAAATGAAAACAAATTCACAAACCCCACAGGTTTTAATTGGATGTGTTCTTCCTCGTTTTTCCAGAAAGGCTGCACTCCAGCCAGGGACCCTTATCCATGACAATCCAAAAGGAAGTGCCCGGGTGTGGTGGTTAAGAGCTGCCTTTGGCAATGTCTGAACCCTGAAGTGCGTCCCTGTCGTTGGGGAGGGGCCCAGGAGAAGCGCTGTGGGCAGCCAAGGGCTGATAGCACTGCCTGCTAAGGGGTTAACTGGCAAGGATGCCAATTTTTGGGAGCAGTCTTTAACCATGACCTCCTTGAACAACCCCAGAGGTATTTCCCAGCCCACACATTGCAGCACACCTTATTCCCTCCCCCCAAACACAAGCTGCATTTTCTGCAGTGACAGTGGTCATTGAAGCAGAGGCTTGATAATGCATCCATCAGCTTTTCCACCTGGGAAAGCTGATGAATTGTTACTTCAAACGGGATCAATTTATCTGTCAGAACACAACATATATATATATATATTTTAATGTTATTTATGAAATTATAAGCTGCTATTTTATCACCTCTACCAGCTGGTGAGTCTGTCACAGAGTCATCCTGAATGTTGGACCAAAAGAAAAGATGCTGGGATTCCTGGCCTCAGAAGCTTGGCTGCCACTGATATATTAAAGGAGAGATTTGGAGCAGCAATCAGAGGAAAACAAGAAGCAAAATTAAAATCTCTAAAATGCAAACAGTAATGTAAAAGCTTTCAATGTAGATTTCTGAAAGTGGTTGGTATCAAAATTTTCATAAAGATAATCCTATCTGCTGACATAAATCGAAGTGTAATATTCACCTATGTTCCTGAAGCACATCTATATCTGGATACCTCACAAAGCAGGCTGGAAGCAGTTTCAATGCTATTTCTCAATATATTCTAAAGCTTTTTTTTTTTTTTAATTACTTAAATACCTCCAAGTTCTTTATAACATGTTAATATTCTGATTTTAAAGACATAGAAATTAGGTTCTCGTGCTTAGTCCCCATATGATAAAAGCACCCAGGTACATTTTTTAAAAAGCACTAACTCTCCAGTTCCAAATAAGTTTGAAGAGTATTGCTTTAGGCAACCCAAGGAACTTCAGACTTCAGGCACACAAGCCCCAGCTTCCAATCCATTAGTATTTATATTTCAAACTGACTTGTATTAAGTGACTTGACAGGTAGCCCTGATATAATAACTTCCTAATATTCTACTATTCAGCACTTCTATTTTTTTAATAGTTTTTTTTATTTTAGATTGTGCCTATCTGTCATCAAAAGGGAAGTGTTCCTGCCCATTGCAGCAGAACCCCCTCAGCAAGGGTCAGCAGCAGAGCCCAGAAGCTGGCCCTGAATTGGAAGTGGCGTTTGCGGAGCTCACAATCAGTGGCACAGATGGGGGGTGGAACCACGGGCAATTCCTGTCACTGTTCCAGGACACATGTCCCCAGGTGGCCAGCTGCCAATGGCACAACACAGCTGAGCACCCTCTGCTCCCACTTATGCTACGGGACAATCAGCATTCCCTTGTAAGAAGGTGAAGCATGGATGAAGTGGTAGGGCTGCCACAAACACCTGGAAGCCCCCCTGAATCACCTTTCCCACTCTGAGGGTGCATTTTTTCTGCCAGAGAGGACAGATGTTGTATTGGATAAAGTGATTTACCCCTAATCATCATCAAGATGGAAGAAAGGCTGATGAAGATGTAAGTGCATGTGGAAATTGTCAATCAAAGACAGGGAGTCTCAGTACAGAAGGGTAGCAGGATGCAAAGCTCTAACAGGCACAGTCTCTTCCCTTTTTTGTCCCTTTGCTGGTGAGCTGCAAAATGTTCCTGTTAGGGTCAGATGACCTTGTCAAAGTGATATATTTATTACCAAGGAGTTCATCCACAAGAAGAGTACACAGATGAGGCCCCACGATTAGTGGCAGCAAAGAATGATTTGTTTCTATTTTCCTACAAGCTGTGGTGGCAGGTAGAGCTGTTGCACGGCTCAAACCTCTCACCAGCCCACACATACCTACTTCAAAAGAGCACCATTTTTAATTTTAATTTTTTTTAAAAAGAGAGAGTAGGCAAATTATTAGAATATTTAGCAGAAAATGTTGCTGACTCATTTACATGGAAGCAAAGAGGGAAAAGGGAGAGCTTTGGGGAGGACATAACAAGTATTGAGAGATAAAAGCATAAGGGAGGGAAAGAGGGCTAGACTATAAACCATCTCATGTACATTGGAGGAGAAGAAAAAAATCTTCATTTGGTGTTTGGCTGTCAGTGAAATCATAAAAACTCAGAGAGCTATATAATCTATAATAAGGTGGTTCATCTTTTCTTTTATAGCTTTGCTGACAGGTATAGCAGATTCAAATCTTCCCTTACAACAAACTGGGAATAATTTTACAGCTATGCTCTCTTTTCTTCCTCCCTTTACCTTGACACCCTTTCTTCAGTTAGTGCTGCCACTGACATTAAAAATGACTCCCTTGTCTAACCAGCATCTCCTCAGCCATGGAAGGGGAGAGGCCAGAACCCCTCTGAAACTCCCTTTGGAACTCCAGCCCTCCTGCACCACCCACCAGTCTCCCCTCTGCCAAGAGAGCTCTCTCTCAAGCCCTCTCCCAAGCCTGAACTTTCCATCACCTTTTGTTACTGTGTGGCAATACGTCTCTAATGCAGAAAACATTTCCTCTAAGCTTTTCTTGCGTGTCAAAATAACCTAAAATAGTCATAACCAAAAATAATGGGCTGGTGACCTGTTATTTTATTTAGTACCCCTAAACAGTATATTCAGTATCCCTCCCCAGCAGTCACTTAGCAGTCTGTCAGAAATTATGGTGCACTAAATGCCTGGATGCCAAAGGCTTCATTGTGCAGGCTGAAGTTGCTTTGTCCCCCTCTCTTTCAAGAACAAGGCAAGCACGTTCTCGACTAAACTAACCAAGTATCTGACTCCAGTCCATTCTTGAAGATTTCATGCTTTGTTATGATGCTGATAAGAGAATTGCTTTTCACTTTCAAGGAGGGCTGCACTGCAGGGAGTGCAAGAACAAGAATGTCACATAGGTAAGCCACACCAGGACATGCTTTTATCAGACTTCCTATGTTCAGCAGGACAGGGCAAAGAAGTGCTTCCAGCAAAGATGACTACAGGGAATCTGATACTGTAAAAAGGAAAGATGGCATTTACTCATAAAACTTCTTACCACTGCTTACCACACATCTCATGAAAACACACAACAAGGAAACGATTTCATTAAGTGTTTTGGAAAACAGGGATTTAGATTTACTTTTTCTCAGGCTGTACCACATGGCCACAACTGGTCAGCAAAAGAGACAAACTGTCTCAAATATTTCAATATTGTTAAATTAAACTGAGAACCATATTATAAACCAGATACATAGAGCATGAGGTTTTCAAAATATTTAACAGTATGTTCATTATATTTTGGGGTAAATCACTGCACAAGTGGAAGTTAAGTAGAGGGCAGTTTAACCATTGAAGAGAAAGGTAGAATTTCATTTGTTACTTGTAAGTTCTCTCTTATTGTAATCTGTCAGAAATCCAAGGAAGGGAACAGAAAGATTTTTTTTTATCATAATGTTCATAAAATCCATTCAACATTGCTACTTCCTATGTTAGAGAATGGCATGTACTTTATTATGGCTGATACATATAGGGATTACACATTTTTTCCTGACAAATAACAACTGGTGATGCAAATTTTGGTGTTGTTAGTGAAAGCAGCTGGGAATGGTGAGAGCGAAAGGGAGAGAAAGAAGAGGGTGGCGAAACACTTCCATCCAAATGCTACTCAGATCAACTTCAACATGATTTAACAAGGAGTGTATAGGGCTGCTTAGTGACCAGCATCGTGCCTTTTCTTTCCAAGAGAGTCAGGAGAGGTGATTTTGAAAACGAGAATTAGAAAAGCTTAGAAACAGTTAATCTATCAAAGTGTTTCAGACAGGAGCAACATCACTGAAGAAAGCTGGAAAGGTACGTAGGGGACAAGGAGGCAAAGTGAATAGAAAAAATACTGGAATTTCAAGAGGGAACAGTCATTACATGGTGTTACAGGTGAAAACTAAATATTTTTATGTGAAAACCTTACATTAAGTATCTTGGAAAACAGTACCTAATGTTGAGCTGAAATATTCCCAGTCAACTTTATTTTTACTACATCAGTCATTATGCACTTTTTTATATTCTTTTAGCCAAGCAAAGCCATTGTCAATAAATTCCAAAATGATAAAAGTGTCAGTTACTTAAGAATAAGTGTCTGTAGCTGCATATGTAAAAATGAACAACTACAAACACAAGATATGCAAGATGGAGCATGTATCAAAATGGGATCATTGGCAAAATTTAAAAGAGTTCTCCACACTGGCAGCAATAGTTTTCCCATTTGTTAGGTGGTAGTATACCCTTCATACTGGTATAAACTAGGTAGTACCTAATTACCACTTGTGCTCACTTCTATTACAACAGAGTCTGTGGAGAGCACTACTTGCAAAGTTATTGTCACATCTCCAGAGTCCAGCTTGAAGAAAGGCCTAATTAATCTCACCATCACTTTGAGAATAAGTGCAAGAGTTGCAGAACAGTGATGAAGGCATGAAAAAAGCTACAGAAACCTCAAAGCATAACCTCTCCCTACATTAGAGATTTAAGGTAGAAGGCAGGTTGAATACACCTCTTCCTCTCCTTTTTATTTCTGGGAGTAAATAGTTTATCCCTAGATACACACATGGTAGCCCTTGGAAAGAGGAGATAAATCCTGCATCTTCAGAGAAGCTGACAAAATGGGGATTAGATTTCTGTGGGACTCTGCTGTTTTGGGTGCTTTATCTATGATGGCAATTTCTAGGTTCAAGATCAATTCCTTTCACACAACTGAAGGATGTTCTGCAGGGAAAAGATTTCCAGATATGGATGTGCTAAAGGAAATTAAAGGAATACTTTTAGAAACATTTGAGACAATACTCAGCAAATGCACACACTGACAAAGCCCCCCTCAGTGTAAGAGGGAAACAGTAATTGAAAGCAAAGAACTCAAAGTGGCTGACTCAAAAATACACAATGAGAGAAGTGACCCAAGGAGCTACACATGGGCACAGCTTCCATGTCAACCAGAACATGTTGCTATAGGGTGTAAAACCTGGGCTCTGTGAGCGAGCAAACCCATTGGCAAAGTGACTTCTGACTTCAGTCGAGGGTTCATCACATAGGAACACCGTTACCAATTGAAAACATGTTTTAACACACCTAAATTAGGCACAAGCCACAGCATGAACAGTGTATTGCTATGACTGACACACGTCAAACGTCACACATTTACCAGCACAATAGGTCAGGGCATTATTCACAGCTTTTTATGATGCATGTTTGTTATCAGAGAAGCCCAATAACCCAAATATGATTGTAACTCCTGTGTAAAATTCAAGCAATGTTCCTACCTGACAAAGACATGTCCTAAATAAAATAGTAGCCTGTTCTAAGTGGCACACTTAGGAGCAAAGACCTCAGTGCAGGAAACATCCAGACCTTCACCCAGACAGCTGAAACAACAAAAGATGCCCCTTAGGAAAGCTGACATCATAAGAGGTTGGCCGAGCTGTCATCTGAGTGACCCACCTGACACACAGCAGCACTTCTGCTTGCTTGCAGAGGCAGCCAGGGCACAGACCTACCAGACACAGCCACCAGCCAGGATGGGCACTCACTTCACTGCTAGAGAGGCCTCTTTACCCCTTCCTCTCATAACAACAATCAGGGACAACAACAACCAGCTAACAAACAGTGCTTGTGACAATTAAAAGCTTGGTACATTTGCTCATTTGTTTTGAGCTGCCTGCAGTATTAACAGAAACCACTATGCCATTATTCAGCTCTAAACCAGACTTTATCACTACTGTGACATTTGATGACAGCACTTTCCTACTGCGAGAGTTTTATAGTGGTGCAATAGAAGCCACTTATCCAACCACAGAACTTCTGTTCTGTTATTCAAATGTTATGTTGTTACAAGTTGTTGCAATGCTAGTTCACCTAGCAATAATAACTATGTAAAAGAAAAAGCAATGCAATTGAACTAAATCAATCACTCGAGGATTTTTATTTTTTATTGTTTTGAAAGAATATGTGGGGGAAAACAGCCCAGATGCTAAACAAAATAACTCAGGGAAAGAAATTATGAAGGCCATTATACAGTGATGTAGACTGTGAATCTGACTTTAAATTGTTAGAAGACTTATTCAATTATAAAACTGTTCAAAGTGAAGCTAAGAATAGCTGTAGAAAGATAATTACATTCTCATGGTTTAGTGCTGCCATTTGATTATTTGAAATGTCCTTAAGACTTTCAAAACTGATGCAATATAAGAACAAAAACACTTATCTCGTGCTCAAGTCAAAAGTGCTTTTCAAATATTACATGCTGTATGGTTTAGAATTTATGTAACAGTTAAAGATCTTATTGAGCTGGAAAATAAAGACTTTTCTTTTCCAATTTGTTCTTCTGTTATTTTCCAGTCAAGTAACATAATCCTACTTTAAAACTTACAGTCAGTAAAAAGCAGTTGACTGTTCACAAGTTTTCAGCAGTACAAATTGACAGTTATATTCGATAAAATATGTGGACCTCTGAAAGAAAGTTGTTTTGACAATTTTTAAAACATGAATTATGCAACTTCATGCATTTTGTTGTAATATTTTCCTGTAACTGTCTTTCATGTCCCAAACCAGTATGTTTATATATTTACATGTGTTTGTGTACTAGAAAAAATGGTATTGGTTTAAGTGGAGAAAGAAATAGCATGCATACAAAAATAAAACAAGTCCACGTGTTAAAGGAAAATTGTGACATTTTCTTAATTCTAAATAAGCACCAAGCCTATACTGTGTATCACTGATGTAGTCAGCATCACCTGTGGTAAAATGATTAATATATCATAAATAGTTTTAAATTTTATCTGTTGTACACATTATGGATAAACAGACACAGCAAAATACATGTCCAAGCAGTGCAAGATCCATCTTTGCTGAAAGGTTTCGTTTCAAAAGCAGAACGTCTCAGAAACGCGTAAGTTTTGGCAAAGCTTTGAACACGAAGCTATCCAAGGTGAACATTCCCTGGTTACTCCTCACTGAGAGACTCAAATTGAAAACTTGACTTTTCAGACTGGTAATAGACACTTCAACAGTTCCATTTCACAAAAATATATACATTCTTTTGTTTCATTCTCACAAAGAATGCTCACCAAAGACAGCTGATGCTCTCTAAACATCAGCAGTAAGTCATTTTAACAAGGATTATGTGATATTCTTTACTTTTTAACTTTCAAAAAAAGCTAACTAATGGTAGGATGATGTTATTTGGGTTTGGGTTTGTTGGGGTTTTTTTTGGTGGGGGAGACATTGTTGGGAGTTTTTCTGCTTGTTTAATAAAAACAACTGTAAAATTCTACACTGTAATTTTATCAAGTTCATTTAAAATAATTACTCTCCTTTACATTGTAGACACACATAGTCCTATAACCAGAAGAAACATAATCTCTCACCAGCTATCCAGGCAATTAAAAAGGTGGGAAAACATAAATAAAATTTAAAATTTGAGTTATTGTTCTCCTTTTCAGTAGGAGTTTAACCTAATCACATCACTTTCCCAGAGACTCAAATGAGGCTTGCTGGAATGTGAGAATTCACAACACCCGTGGCACCCTAGGAAAACACTATTTAAAGTACTCTGGGCCTTTCACTACCCACCCAATTCCTCAGCCATTTCAAGCTGAAATGTGTATTGTACATTCAATTAATGCAATACATTCAGCTGTCCATTCCTGAGCCCTTTCACATCCAGTTAGATCGATATCATCAGGGGGTGCTGCACTCCTCTACAGGCAGGGAGCAGCTGGCCGATACTCTCCATAGCATTTCCATTACTGCAGCCAAAAAGGCAAAGCCCTCACACCCACAATCAAAGCACAGCACAAGCCAGTCTTTCATGTCAGAAAAATAAAAACCTCTTTCCAACACCAGTAAGAAGTTTCTGAAACAGTAAGGGTCTATTAAGTAACCCAGACCTGAGCAGTGTTGTGAAGCTTCCATGGAATAGCTACTCAAAAAGGATGAACTTGAACTTTGAAGCTGACAAAGCCTTCATCAGTTTTTAAAGGAGTTTCCAGGAAGAAGAAAACATTAATACAGTTTTTAAATACTAGGAAGATGAGGTATATATGGTATACCATCATAAGCAATCTAGAAATTCTAGTACATCTTCTTTTCTTCAGCTGAAAGGAAAATGTAAAGTCCCTAGGCAAACTCTCAGAACATAGGATTCAGACAAGAAAGATGTGCAAATATTTATGGAGAGGAACAGGCTCCTAGTAAAGACAAACCAAACCTTTACACAGAATGGCTAAAAGAGTTGCAATTACTGTCATGTCACATTTTCTGTGTCATGCACCTCCATTGTCTTCTTTTAGGTCAATCAAATTTCAGTAGGCTTCTGTTGCCATGTTTGAACTCAGTTTCAGTTTCTTAGGTACATCCTTGTAGAAGTGTAAGATGAGACAGATTTGAAAGATATTTATTTGCAAATGGGATCCAAGAAGCCACAGATCTCCCCCTAGCCATGATACAGATATATAGATATATGTATATATTTGTATATGACATATGCACAATTGCACATATGCAATTGCATATTGCATATATATAATTGCATATACTTGCATATATGCATAAAATATTTTTAATACATTATTACACATACACACATTGATCTCTATTATGAAGTCCTAAGCAGAAAGATTTCACTGGATAAACAGCTAAAATAAATTACTATCAAAAGATTTGAGAGAGTGGGACATGAGAAAACAGCATTAGCAGCCACTTCCCAAATAATTCCCACAACTCAAGGGACATTCTTTGAAAGCAAACTCTGAGTATCCTGCACCAAATTCATCTGAAATGAACACAAACCAGTTCAGACCATCCCAAGGGAAAGGGATGGTCCAAACTCTCTAAGGAGAGAGGTCATAGCTGATCAGGAACCCATCCCCAGGTTCTTCTGCTATTGCTTAAATGTCACTCTGTGAATGAGCTGAGACTCACCAACAAGCCTGTTTTCAACCTCTATGAAACAATTAAATATGATACTATTAGCAGCATCAATTAAGGCAGAATAAAGTAATAGTCCAATTGAATGCTCAAGGAAGCTAATGGCTTTGCTTTCACTGGATAATGGATTGCACTCCCTACTCGTGTGCTATAAAGCCAGACATGGGATCAATACTTCCTTCTGCTTAGAAAGCCCGCTTGCCTGGAGCATAATAGATATCTAATTTAAGATTCTTTGCTCAGGCTTTCTTCTCTTAATCAAGGAATAATATATCATTTTTTTTAAAAGTACTTTTTTTAGAGGTGTAATTTCCCCATCATTGCATTTTAAGAAAGTTTTAAGTAACTTCCTCAGCTTTAATTCCATGGAAGCAAAAGGTCCATTTATCTTAGGACACATTCCAATGCTCACTTGGTAAAGGAGACTCTCCTGAACAGCCCAGCTGCAGGAATGTGTCTGTATCTGGAGCCTCATTCTCCCAGAAGGGCTCTTGAGGGCCTGCAGAATGCAGAGTTTGCATGTTTACAATTAAATAAATTGTGGAGGGAAATCAATTTGGATCATTTAATTGTTTTTCTTGTTCAAGAAAGCATATGGGTTTTTTCTTCCTCGAGGAAGGCTAAAATGAACAAATTTTGTAGCATTCCAACCCTGAATCAATGCAAAGGAGAACTCTCAGCCCCAGAATGTATCAGGAGACTGAACACATCCCAGAAACTATAGCATCCCAGAAAATATAGTATATTATACTATAATTTAAAGCTCAAATTTTCAAGGACAATAAATACATATTTGCTATTGATTGCTGGAGAAGTTTGTTGTGAGCAACATAGAAAAACCTTTCAGATTATTGTCAGAGCGAGACTTTTAAAAGAAATGAGTCGTGAAGAAAGAAATAGTGACCTTTGCTACATTTAACTGAAAAGATGCCTGTATTAACAGAGAGTAGCCAAACAGACTAAATGGGTGGAAATGAGGTTTCAAAATACTAAACAAATAATGGCATAATAAGATTTGCATTAAGCACTGAAATCAGTGAGTAGCTTTAGTGAAGAAAGGCTTTTTTAAGCTGCTGGTTCTGCATTTACCAGAAAAATCAGAGCAGTCACGCTCACAGGAGTGAAGGTATGAAATTTATTAAGGATAAGACAAATCCAAGGTGTTGCAGGACACTGTCCATTCCTCAGAGTGGCAGTATGGTGGGTCTCTGGTGTCAGTGCCTTGTGGTGGCCAGCAGGGGATGGATCACACTCAGTGAGCTGGAAGCAGAAGGAGGAGCAGGAAAGAGCGGCTGCTGTTGCCAGGTGGGAGGCTCCAAGATGTGCTAAGGAGGGCTCCCAGAGAAGCACTGGATAAAACAGAATCCCAGAGCACATCTCTCTGAGCAGAGAGACAAGCAACACCTCCAAGGAACCACTGCCAAGGGGAGGGAGGCTGAGCTGTTTCAGGGACAGAAGGCAGTCACCGACTTCAGGCAGTGGTTATAAATATTCTAAATGGGGTTATGTAATGTCATTTAGCCACTGTCATCATGGCAAAGTGTGACTGGAAAAGTGTGCATTGGAGACTAACATTGTATGATCCAGAGACAGCTGGAACAAACACAGAATGAAGCAGATCAAGGTACCGGGCCCCGGAGTGATTTCTAAAGACTCTTCAACCATATGCTTTTTACAGGTATGCAATGCAATATGCATTTCAAATATCTATTATTTAAAGCAGCCCCTTCAAATGACTCCCTTTGTTACTCTGAATTGACGAGTCTGCATTATCAGTCATTCTCTTGAGGAATTCCCAAGCCCCTTCCACTACTGACTTGGGTCTGAAAAAGCTCCACCTCAGTACTATCTGTATTAAATCCAGAGACTTAGCTTGAACTATAGGAAATGCACATAAATAATTTCTAATAAGATTTAATTTCTAAGAAGTAAATTAATCCAGAAATTTCACTGTGAAGACTTTCCCATACCTAAAAATTCTGCTTTTATTGCATTACCTTGACAAATTTCTAAAGTAAAGAATGGTTAAGGAGAGGTTTTAAGTGTCAATACAGAGCAGGTTGGCAACACTTTCTCAAATATCAATGAGTATTTATATATCTTTCTAATACAAACATAGTAATCCCAGGAAATGCACACTGCTTGTAGTGTTGCTTTTTACTTATGGACAACCCAAGAAATCCTTTAGAAGTTCACTTAAACTGGAAAATAATGTGCCTGTTATTGGAAGGAAAAATGCAGACAAAAAAGCCAGATATAAAACCTGGCCTCATGAGCTCAGACATCACATTTCTGATCTGCACATCCTGTGAATGGACACTTGCAACACGATATTCCATTTCTAAGAGTAAAAATGGCCTCGTGTCAGTGCAGAGAACTCTGCAGAATTAGAATGAGAGACAAGAGATACAAGCAGAACTATTTTATTACCATTCAGCTCTTCCCATAGGCGCCCAAATTCAAAAATTAGACCTTCAAAGCTTGTCTCTCCCCAGCCAGTTTCTTGAAGTTCTTCAGCACATAAGAGTTTTTCAGTAAGCTCCCAAGGTTTGCTGAGACCTCTCTGATTTCTGCAATCATGCTCTAAATCCAGGATTATTTTGCTTTCATAGTCCCTTCTCTGCCTGTCCATGGCCTCCAGAAATGTTGTGTTAAGCCATTATAAATCAAAAGTGAAGGAGGTTTTGTTTTTCCTCTGCCACCATCCCCCATTCCTCTCTGCACCCAGTCCAACAGCACACAGGCAAAACCATCCATCATATCAAAGTGTGCATTTGTATTGCTCCTCCTTGAGGGAATTTCAGTTCCCTGCTCACTCTCTGCAGACACAGCATGAAAGGAGTATGGGCCTGCTTCTGCACTCGGGCTACCCTTTCAAACTGGAACCAGGTGGGTATGGACTGTCAGATCATAGAGTAAAGCACTCAAGACTGCCCGGATGAGAAGGTAGGATGCTCACTGGAAGAAGGCAGACAAATTCCTGATGTGACCGAGTGAGTTGTCTAAGTGACAAATTGAGGTAAAATGAGAACCAACACCACTATCCGAGCTTACTCCATGAATATTTCTTCATAAAGACATATTGCAGAAAGCCTGGCTAAATACATCCTTTGCCTACTTTGAACTTAGCATTCCCAAGACACCAGCTGCATGTCATCTATGAAGCATCTTGTAATTCTAAAATTTAATTTGATAATCAATTCTGTCTCCTCTATTAACTCTAATGAAGCAGGCTCATTAATTTTCCAACAGGTACTGCTTATTTCATCAAGCTGATATGTCAAAGCACAGCAGTGTGAGGAGGGTATTCCCCCCTCCTCCAGGTCTGAAGAAATTCACTCTGAAAGGCAATGTGCACACACTGGATCCAGTCCAGGGTCTGAGAACACTGTCAGACTTTGTAAAGTCTTGCAGAGTTATTACTGCTGGAACTGGGGACAACAGTACTTCCTCTGACACATGCAAGGACATGAAGGCAGTGCTGCTACTCCTCTCACCCCTGACAGATGCATGAGTACTCAACAGAAAAAATCAAGTCGCTTCTGCTGTCTTAGCACAAGACATATTTAAATGCTTAGGAAAAGACACCAGCTAGCTCTTTATCTCTTACATGTCTGAATCATCTCTGGGTAGTTAAAAACACATACATAAATCCTGTCATTTCACCTCAGGTAATAAAACTAGTGCCACCCACTAGTCACCCAAATCACAGGAAGGGGGAACAGTGACAAAAAGTGCACCAAAATCTCAACTACCAGCAACACCACTGACAGGAGAGGCTGAATTTCCAGGAAAGAACAAACAATGGACTGTGGTTGCATGCTGAAACAAAAGAAATGTTGTTAATACAAACCCCTGCAAATCAGATGCTGCCAACAGCTTTGGAGGTTTTTATAGGAAAAAAACCCCCATGCTAACTGGAGTTTTAAGCATATAAAATGGAGACTGAGAGTGCAGCATTCTGGAATTGGAAAGGCAAAAAAATCATCATGCTTCCTATAACTAGTTATGATTTCTCATTATACAAATGTGCCTTGAAGAGTCCCATTACCGCAGGGTTATTACACCCAGTAACTACTGACCCCTGGGTCACAAATTAAAATCAACCAGATCTACAACTCTATTTAAATTATAATACACCTCTCATTTCATGGAGGAATCTCATCATGAAGATCATAATTGCAAATTGCCCACCACACAGATTAGGCAGAAGTTGGATTTATTTTAAATTAAAAAGTAGCATTTCTTATACCCCACCAGCATACTATAAGGGTCATTAAAATATTTTGGAAAGCTCTAGTTTTAGTTTGCCTTCAACTTTTCAGTGATAGAAAAATTAGTTACTTATTTGAATTAACATTCTTGAAACATTATGTTAACTGCTTCCTGTCTTGTCTTTTCTTGGGTTATCTGAAACAGTTAAATTTATCCTTCTACCATAGAATATCAGAAGAAATTTAAGACCCTACTGTTAAACATGGATTTGAAAAAAAAAATATTTTGATCAGGTTAGGCTTCATTAAAGTTTATGCTGCAAGGAAAGGAACATCTGCATCCAAACAGGTTCATAAATTCATAAAAAAGATATTAATGGCACTGACCATATGTAAACTGTGTGATAATCTGAAGTGTGTCAAGATAGGTAGAAGTTTTCCACGAGACGTGGCTATAACACAGAACATTTCAGAGAACAAAAAATTTCAGTTGGAAGGGACCCATAGCAATCATCTAGTCCAACTGCAATATATATCACCTGTCATTTTTATCCCAAAAAAGCTAAAAACGTTTGTCTGACTTCATGCATAAGAATCGCTTAATCCACTAAAATACAGCAGCTAAATTAATTAGGGCTAGAATTGAAGAATAGGGATAAAAATTTGAGAGAACGTTGTCATTATTTAGAGTCTACAACATTTGTTAAAGGACACAAAAACCAACTATGGAAGAGCACTTTAAAAAACCAAACAGGAAAATAAGCACTAAAAATTAGATATGAAACTGAAGCAACATAGTCTGGAATTCAGTTCCAAAGCATTGGAAGTGAATCAGTACCTAACATCTTCTGTGGATTATATGTTCAATTTTCAGCAATACAGTGAGACATTTTTGTAAGTATGTACATTAAAGAAGCAGAGCAAAAACTTATTTTTTAACATTTAAATGTCCGGAAAATTCTTTTCCATCTCTGTTTGGCCCAAACTGAAAAACATCTATGCGACACAGCAGTTTGACCCCTCAGAGTGTGCAGGGTGTGATCAATTTGTCTAATGCTATGTTAACAATTTTTCTTTTACATTAGCACTAGAAGTGTCAAGGAAACACCATATCCTTGTCTCAGTTCTCATGGTGTAAAATGACATGAGGTACAAAAAAATTCAACATAAATCATAAATACTGAAACATCAGGCAAGTTCAACTATACGGGTGAAATTCTCTTCTCAAAGTACCAAAAAATTCTGAACAAATCCTAATGGAAAATGAACAACCACGAACTGTTAGCTCAATCCTTTCCTGGACAGGGATTTTTTTGTGAATTGCCCCTATGCTGCCTTGGACAAAGGTAGAGAATAGATTTCTCCCTTTGAGCAGTCAGCCTTTAAAGTGAAGGGCTACCAACAGGAACAGAAACCAAACCCCTTTACAACACACAGCAAACAGCATTGTCCAGAATTTCACTGCAGCAGCCCTTTGCCAGCAAAGCATGGGTTGCAGACTCACCACAGAACAGCCATTAGGGGAAAGCAGAACCAGACAGAGCTGATTACAGGGACAAACTGGAGTGGTACTGGAAAATAAAGAGGGACACAGATCATCAGGATGGACAGCTGACATGTATGCAGGAGAGTCACTGTCAGGATTAGAACAGTTTAAAAAGGTGTTTGAAAGGATGAAGTACAGGCGTTTCTAGAAACTTTGTCACACATAATGTGGGGTCAAGATGCTGAAAAAGCAGACAGAAGTGTATGTGAGGAAAATGGACCTAGGCAGAATTCAACCTATGGGTAAATGACAGTGTGGAAAGGGAAGTAAGGTCCTCTGAGGGTTGAGTTAAAATGTTTGATGTGAAAGAAAATAGGGAGCCTGCAGAGGAATAAAAGGCAAAGTTAAAAATTATCAGAACCACCAGCAGCACACAATCTTCTGGCAGTGTTCTCAAATCATAGATGAATTTGTTACAAAAATTGGGACATTAAGCTTTGAAAGTCTGTTTAGGGAGCAATAGAGCAAAGCAACACCTTAAAGATGCTTTAGAGAAAGAATCTGTAATGGTTAGAGGCACCCGAAAAGGTTAAGATAGAGCGACCCAAGAAAATCTGATAATGGAATCACAAAGCACAAGAGAAGGAAACCAGTGCCAGTGCCCCTCAGAGAAAAGGGCAGAGACACAGTAACCTGTCCTACTCATTCTGAGATGGATCTAATAGCAAAGGGACAGGCAGTGGGGTAGACAGATCGAGACGTTAGCTCAGAGAGAAAACAATTCTGAAACAGAGCTGTATCTAAGGGGTGTTCACATGAAGAAAATTACGTGCACATGTTCACAGCAAGGTTTTCCCAGAGCTATGATTCCAACTCCGCTCATCGGCAGCAACACCTGCCTACAACAGATCTTACTTTGAGACACTGAAATTATCTGAGTTCCACATTTCCTTTTCAGATGGCACATACACCTCATCTAGCTCTCTGCCTACAACAGCACCAAGGAAGGAAGAAAGGACATGGACATCTAATTTCCAGGCCCTCTGCATAAAATACACCCCCCAGAGCTACAGCCCACAATGGCACCAGGTCTTTTTTCTTGCTCAAATTCAGTAAATAGCAAGCACTGGGCAGACTGCATTTGTTTCATCTGCAATATGAAATTTTGCAAAGGTTTTGAAAGGTTTCTGTTGACCTCAGAAGCTGTGTGTTCACATGGATGTCAAACCAGCACAAATACCCTTCACTCAGCAAGTTCAAGATTCTCAAGCATGTATTTTCAAGAGTTCAAACCACCCTGATAACCACAGTGTTGATTATGGTGAACTGTTTTCTTGTTTGATTTCCTGTACTCTGAAACCATGGCACCAACCTTGTCTGTAAATCTGAACGTTCTTGGGTTTTAACCTTGAAGATCTGTGATGATTTTAGGCAAAGCTTGAAGCCAACAGAATGCTCTGCTCAAGTCTATTTCCAAATATATAAAAGACACTTGTACCACTGCTTTACAGAAGCACCAGAAAAGCACATACCCTCCTTCTACCAAGGCACAACACTACACATGCACCAACTACCACAAGTCACAGGAATAATATTCCCTTCGAGTATTTCCTGGTTCCATCAAAGTTTAAAAAAACACAAAGCAGATCACAATATTTAGCCTATTTTGTCCCTAAGAACATCCAAAAATTCTTTCTCACCAGATTTCATTCCCATCTCAGCTTGGAGCATCTTTTTCCCTTTTTATTTTCTTCCAGTTTTATCACTGGATGACAACAGGATTAAAGAAGGCTCTGATCTCTGCTAAAGTACCAGGCAGACAAGTACTCGAAGTCTACAGGTGAAACATAATTCTTACAGTGCTTGGGGTTGGCTTGATGGTTGGTTTCTTTCCCTTAGAGGGGTTGCTGGGTTTTGGCGTGGGTTTTTTAATTGTTTCATTTTTACTTTTCTTTTTAAATCCAGCTCTTCACATTCACACGTTTGAGGTAATGATTTTTAGGAAATTTCAGTGAGTTGTCTAAATTCTTCCAAAGTTAGTTAGTTAGGTAAGCAAGCACTCAAATGCAGATTTCAGCAAGGCAAATGCTTTAGCTGAAAACACAGACAAGACTTCCTAAGCAAGTTTCCTGTGCAAATACTCAACATAAGGAAGCCCACATAGACCGAGTTGGTTTCTCCGTCAGGCTTTAATCCACACTGAATGACTGAACTGTGGATAACTGAGGTGAGTACTAGATAACACCCAGAATTATTTTACTTTGCTGCATATTTGCTTTTTGTAATTTCCATTGTTGAACCAGCTAGACTGCCAATCTAGATACATACCTTGCTTGGCTGTATACATAAATACTTGGGTTTCTGTTTTTATGCAGCAGTGTTTTCCAGTTTACAACCAACATAGCAGGCAGCTGACCAGAGGCTCAATTAGTGCAAATGTTATGGCCAAAGATTATCAATAAAGCCAATGCTTCAGAGCTCTGCAGATTTCTGTTGTTGGTATCAATATTCACTGTGCAACACAAAGTCCACCCTAAGAACAACCAAGAAAACTCAGATATTAGATATTTTGCTATTCATAACCTAGTCTAATGATTTAAATGGGACTTGAACTGTTTTCATGATGAAATGTCTTGTCAGTAACAACCACGGCATCAAATTCAGTTTTATTTTCTCTAGAGGAATGGCAGTGAGCTGTTTCAATTATAGTGAAATTGTTTTGTCAGCACGCTGTTTAAAAGAGCAATAGGGCTGTGCTGTACAAAAATACAGATGCTGCTTACTGTGAATTACTAAAAAAGAGAAATTGCATAACCTACTAATCTTTTCAGAGTGCTCAGTACCATAAATATGTCAAAATTTCTGAAATCTCCATATTAAAGTATTTGAGAAGGTAGAATGCAAGTAGACGACATTCACTCAGATCAAATTACCATGAAGAGCCTTTGGAGCTACTTTTTACAATGTCATTCAATGAAAAGCTAATAGAGATTTTTATCTTTCCATGATTACTAGATCATTACATTTAATAAATGTAATGGTGTTTAACCCTCTTGTAAGTGAAATGTTCTTCCAATGGCCTGAGTCATCTTTTGCCTTCAGCCTCCTCTTCAAAACACCACTTGCTTTGGACTGACCATTGTGATT
The DNA here is from genome assembly GCA_013397295.1 of Polioptila caerulea. NCBI lineage: Eukaryota > Metazoa > Chordata > Aves > Passeriformes > Certhiidae > Polioptila > Polioptila caerulea. The sequence goes on from VYXF01008403.1 coordinate 181,127, forward strand.
TCATCTACAAATATTTGAGAGGAAAAAAGCTCTGTTCCCAGTCAAAAAAATAAGCAACTTTTTACACTGAAAAAAACACAAACCTATCCTGTAATGCTCCCTAATCTATAAATAATTAGATCTCAAGTGCTTTCTAAAGGTCAGTGATATTATCTTTTCCCTCCTGAGAGGCCAAACAAGCATGTAGCAGAGCAATGTGGCTTCTCCAGATCCACCCAGTCAGTGACAGACAAAACCAAAATCAGGTCTCCAGAGGTCTGATGGACTGCTCCACTTGCAATCTTTTTCATACACCAGATGTACCTCAGGTATGTCAGTGGCTTTAGAGATTAAAGGAGTCAGCTCTGACTCATGTAACTTTCAGATTAAATGGAGCATGTGAATTAAATGGAATACCTAAAACATTTTGAACATGTAATAAGAAGCAGTGATTTTAACCTCTTAGAGATGGAAAAATGGCAGGTGAATTTTTGTGCTCACTGTTAGGCAGAGATTTAGCTGAAGAAATTAAGTTTGTAATTGAACAAGGCACAATGATGCATACTCTTAAACATCTCTTTAAAACATTTGGTTTCATTTAAATCAACACTCTTTATTCCTCCTCTTTTTTGCTTGTTTTAATTATTCAGAAGCACAGCACCTTTCCAGTTCCCTGTGCTTACCTTGACCTCTCAAACCTGACTGGCAAGGTCTCTTAAAGCATAGGCAGGCCAGGTGCTCAGAGCATGCAGTTTTCACTCCATGTTTGAATTCAAGACCAGCCTTCTCATTTGCAAATTTTTAATTAGATTAGCACTTTTTTTTTCCCCTTTGGATGCAGAACTCTTAATGAATTAGCTTGGTTACAGCCTCCTCTCTAAATTTAAGAATTACATCAGGATGGTTGGAACTGGATGATCTTTAAGATTCCAATACTCATCAAGCCCATTTCCTATCATGTTGTACTTTCTCTCCCCAACTTGGCACCTGAAGTGACACAAGGGGGTCTAAAACACATTTATCTATGGCTTGGAGATCTCTGAACTCCTGAGACAGTTTAAAAAAGCAAACCCCAGAGCAAATATGGATCATCTAAGGAAAATAAAGTCTGAAATCAGCTGCGAAACAATATGACAGAACTCCAGCAGAAATCTGTGTATTTCAAGTATCTCATAAAGTTGCCAAAAAAAAAAAAAATTCTCAGCAGGTCATTTGCAGAAAACATTGTTATATTAGTACCAGAAGAGCACAATGTACTGATTGAAACAAATTCTTTTTTTAAAAAAAACAGCAAAATTCAAAATGCAGAACTCAGATTGTTTTTATCTCATTTTAAGCTTTCCTTTTTCTCATTTCAAATTCCCTTGTTCCATTTATCTTTAATCCTCCTGTATGCATTGATATGAATTATTCAATTGCAGCAAAAAATTATGTTTTCCAAAGTTCATTTGATTATTTCAGCCTTTCCTTGAAATATTTTGAGACTTTGATTTTTCACTACTTCAAAGTGAAACCACTAAATTGCTGGAAAATTTCCCTGTTATTTTTCCAGCTCATGAAATAAGAACATTATCACTGGGGAAAAAGCAAGAGTATTTCCTCAACCAGATAAAGATCAAAGAAACAGTGTAGAAACAAACAATTTCAAAATAAAACCTACATGGTTTTCTAGCATGATGAAAACACCAGACCAGGAAGGTATAGGCCTCCCATGAGGTCATGTTACCTGAAGTTCAAATAAAAGCCAATAACGTTATGTGTTCATGTGTGATCTTCAACATCCCAGGGACCCTCATGTTGTGTCAGGTTAGGAGGTTCACCCAAAAAGCATTGCTTTATAGGATACTGTGAGGAACTCTACTACAGGGGTTAACCTCACATAGCTTAAGGGCAGATGCCAGTGAAGCACTGTCACCACCTGAGGTGAAAATTCACCTCATTTCCTTAACAAGCCAACCTGATTTACATCCTTTCATTTTCCTGGAACTCTGTAAGAAAGTCAAGACCTGACCTCTCTGAACCTGCTTGCTGAGGAACAGAGTGCCATTTTTTCTTACTGCAACTTTCATCTCTGAGATGAGGAAACAACCACTAGGGATGTCAGTTTTACGGCATGTCCTGGAATGATTTGAGACAGGAAGCTCCTTTTCTGAGATGAAACGACAGTTTTCTACTGAGTGTCCGAGGCCAGCTGCAGGAAAAGGGTTATTGGTACCAAAAAATCATGAATGGTTCACAACCTTATTCCAAAGTCAGAAACAGCATCCGGAGTTATGAGTTACAAATGTTCTTAGAGGCAAAGGAAACCCAGCATCCTTTGTCTCTATCATTCTACCTTTTCTTCTGGGAAAATATGTAATAGAAATAAAATGCATAAATGGGAATGGAAAGGCTGGAGTTGCCCTTTCTTTTCATGCAGGGTTTGTAGCTAGGTATCTACATCATAGACAAGTGTCATCTTTAATTATTACTATGAGCCAGGACTACTGCTACCATATTCTGGCAATTTCTCACACCCCAAAGTCCATCCATTCACCCCAAGACAGCTCCTGACAGAAACATCCAGCTTATGCTAAGAGAATTTGCATGTGCAGGCTCACTTCTCTGCAAGTTTAGCTCAAGCTGATTCAGGGCCACCTGGATATCCTGTCAGATCCCTCGCTGATGAGAATTGCCAAATTAAGCTCTTCCCTTCAATTGTCACGAGTGCCTTAGTTCATCTGCAGCCTTGATTGCCCCCTTAAAGTACACCAGGGAAGTACTTGCTGTGCACATCAAGCAGGAAGATGGAAGAGTACAAAACACAGATCTAGGGTGATTATCCAAAAATCAGACTGCTGAGAAATGAAGCATCATATCAGTTATAGTGTCACTAAAACAGAGTTATGAGTATAGTCAGGTAAAATACTTGATAATTGCTTATAATTTTCAGTGTTTGGAAAACAATTTCCTGGCCAGATGTTTTCACATTGTATTAGATGTTTCACTCCCTGTCAAGTGTTGTACATTTTCCCTAGTTTATGATTCAAGGTGTTAATCATATTCAGTCTTTCAAGATGATTACCTGGTAGCATTAACATACAAATGTACAGTGATTATCTCCGCTTTTCAGAATTCTTTGCATTTTGCACAAGGAAAACAAATAATAAAAGAAATAAATCAGTCTCCTTCAACTTGCGTGATGCCTATTACAAAATGAAATTACTATGAATTCAGAATCTATGAAAATTAGGTATTAATCAACTTCCAAGTACAGAAAACTTTCACCTAAGCTTGAAAGGAACAACACAGTGTTAGTCTTTCAACAGACTGGAGCTGACAGGTATTACTGTCTCATAAAACAAACACATTCCTTACCTCCAGGGATCATACAATGCTTTCATATCCTGTTGATCAAACTTACCAAGTGCTGAGTATCTGTAGCCATTTCTGAGGCATATACACCAATTTACAGTACACAATCATACAGAATTAGGACACTATTTCAGAGTGTAGAGGAAAATACTATCCAATCTCCAGGTTTCTACCATCAAACAGTAAAAATTATGTAGTTAAATTGGGTCATGTTCAACACCACCTGAATCTAAAAAAAATAGAGGTTATTTACAGAGGAATTTGATAAAGACAGTATGATGGGAATACATCTCTAGTTTCCACTGATTTCACATGAAGTATCTAGATTTGTTCCTAGTGGATTAATACAGTTATTTTTCTATGTCTGAATTCATCATGTCCTGCTGCTAAAAGGAAATAGGGACTATCACAGCAATAGCTCTGTGTGGAGTTATTGCTAGACACGTTTATGCAAGATTTGCATTTTGAACCCTTGTCTTGCTAAATTTCCTAATGAGTTCATAAAATAAACTTTAATGTCCATAGCATACTGTCCTGCAACTATGAGATATCCAAATGGCTCATGACAGGTATTCAGAGGGATAGAGCACAAGTGCCCTTCACTGCCAGCATGAAACAGTGGTGACTCCAAGGGACCACAGCCTAGGCAGGAACACCAGATTCAGATTTACACACACGCCCCACTAATGGCCCAACGCCTCGGTTAATTCCTGGTGCTGTGCTCTGCCCATTGCTCTTGCTTCTGTTTTTCTGTTGGGCCTTTCATGTTACAGCATCAGGATTGACTGATTTAAAATGAAATAAATCCGATAAATCTTTCAATCACTTCAGTTCATTTTTTATTTCTTTATCCTTTGCTCTTATAGTTGATACCCCCCCAGTCCTTTTGACCTCTCCACAGTTCGCAGTTCTGGTACTGAAAGATATTCCTTTCAAAGAATATGGGAGAAAAAGCCAGAGGGAAACATCAATGCATCCATATTTCCCTTTGTTTTTCTTCACTAAACTCATATATATTGGTACTGCAGACTAACAAATAGCTTCTCTTATCAGGCAGGAGCCAGGATCACCTATTTCAGAGTTTTTCACTATTATCAAAACACCTGGACTCAAAACCAGAACTGATAAATCATCAAAAGCAGCAAATGAAGGGAAATGTTTCTCTAGGTTCATAAGAAAAAATATAAATGGGAAAGTTTGTATCAAACCCATTACAAATGAGTTGCAGCATTTTGCCAATAATTTATTAGTCCTGATTTCAGTATGATGACAGTGCATCTGCTCCTGCTCATTTCTAGTACTATTAGACAGTTTGCTTCTTCACACTCAATGGGATCTTTCTTTGCAAGCAATGCCAACTTGGCTGCCAAGCCAGACTTCAAGCTCCAATGGCTCTGATGACTCCAAGATTTCTGGGGTGAGGTGTCATCTACAAGTTCTGGAAAGCCAAACCTGTGCCTAATCACACTCCTATTCTTGTGTTCCAGGCTGGTTCTCAGAAGCTAAGGCAAATTCCTGGTACTTTTGCCCATTTGCTAGTGATTTGCATGGAAACAGGATGTCACTTTAAATTTTGCACCTCAGAGCCTCATTAAACATAGAATATGCTAGTGAAAGAAATACCATAAAGACAGTAAGAGCCAAAAGAATGAATCCTGCATTTTATTCAAGCCACAGGCAAAAGGATTACAAACTTCATGATGTGAAATGATGTCTGCACAGAGGAGGAATGACAATTAAGAGCTGGGCAAGGGATTTATATTCAACAGGCACAGCAATGACTGTCTTATGTCTTCAAGCCTACATTCTTAATACATTCCTGCATTTAATATTAATTTTACTTTGCTCTATATCAATTCCATAATTTATCTATATACATTTGATTTTCTTTTTTTTTTTCCAGTTTCTTTACAGTTTAGCTAAAAAATAAAACCTATGCAGAAATTGCACCAAGCTTTGCCCCTGGTGACTCACCAAAATCCCTCAACCGTTTAAGAAAACCTCCTCAAAAGCTTATCAGCCCACAGCATGTTCTTTCCTTGACACATGGGCTTTTAAACTTTTTCTGGTGCACACCAGTGTGGTCTATGGAGTTATTACCTTAAAGGCAGTATTTTCAATGAAGGAGACTAACTTTTGCTTGGCTATAAGGCTCGTTAGTTGACATGGGGGAAAAAAACCCACACAGTGCTTTAAGGGCACAAGCCCCTATCACTGCTTTCCTAAACCTTGTTTTCTCTTCCTGTGTGGGTTCCTAGAGGTAAATTAGCATCCAAGGAAAAGATTGAAAGAATTTTTCTATAAAGGTACCTCAAAAGAAGAGCCACTGATTTAGCACATATTCTTCACTCTCCATGTTCTCCTCACGTTCTGAATTATGCATCTTTTACTCCGTATGACTTTTCTTTAGTTCTACGAGTGGTATCATGTAATAAAATTGGAGGCAAACAACCTTTACCTAGCCTCATTTTAAAGGAATAATTATTTCAGCACAGAATTTGACTTAGAATTTCAAGCACATTAATCTATATTTACACACGTTGTCATTCAAGCTATTTTTCTGTTAAAACTTTACTGATTATTTAGAAACAGTGAGCCAAAGTGAGCGTTATTTCTGGAAAATTAGCCATCTTTCAACACTAGCTAAGAGAATGTCCCAACAAATGTAATTGTTTGAGGAGTAATTAATGCACTTGATGTCTATTTTTATTGCAGGACTACATGATTAATGAGCTGTCATATTCTTAAGGCATTCCCTGGCATGTTTCTGTAAGCTTGTTCAGAAAATAAGCCTTAAGAGATGAATGAAGCATGTCCTGCCAGATCTGCTGGGATGATTTTCTTGTACAATAACCAGGGGACATGAAGCATTTCAGCCATTCCTAAAAAAAAAAATATCTGTCTGCTCATTAATCAAACCCTGTCTCACACTGTGTGAGTGCCATGACGAAGAAGAGAAGCACTTGACAAAAATGCACACACAGGACCAAACAATCTGGACTCTTCAGTTGTGTGGGCTTCCCCAGGTGAAGGAAAGTGTATACAAGATGTTGTCAGCCCTGAGAGATCTGGTCCACAGTGTGCAATGACCATCACACCCCAGATAATCTCAAGAGAAAGCAAACAAAACTTAGCTTAACCTGATCAACCATTTTCCAGGATCTCTGGGAGCAGGACTTCTGCTGGGGCACAACATAGCCCTCCAATCACTGTCCTTTCCTGGGGCCTTACCTCAGTATGAGTAGGTGCAGACAGGACATAGTGGCACCACTGCTCAAGGACTTCCTGACGAGTAAGTTTTGCCCTAAAGCAGGATCAGGGTGGTCAGTTGTGTACTCTTGGCAGGTTTTTCTGTAGAGACAAAATCAAGAGGTCATAGATAGTATTTTTTTAAACAGATGCATTCTACAGCAAACACAGTGTGCTTTTAAAGTCTCCTTGTGGGTGGTGGTGTAGTGTTTTGGCTGGGTTTTTTTCTTTGTCTTCCTTCAAAATATAATCTGAACTATGACTTCCCTGACTCAGATATTGCATCTAAAGCCACATGGACAGAAGGCACTGCCCAATAGTCTTTGCCATCTTAAGTTATTTGGCAAATTCCTGAAATGCACCAGCTGATATTAGGAAATTATTTGGATGGTTTTAAGCAAGTGTGGAGCTAGGCATAGTGAGAGCTAAAACTTATACCCTGATGCTCCCTCTGTATCTACTGACTGAAGGAGAAAGAGTGCAGCAGAGAAGCCATCCCAGGATCTATAATAACAGCTCTCAGTTATTCATCACTAACACCAGCAACAAATGCAAAATTACCAACTAGAAGTGAAGCCCTATCACCTCCTGGGCTTCTTTTCCTTGCTGTCACAAGCAGAGCTTTAGACTGCCTGAACAAAAAGGATAGCTTGTGATACAAGCTGTAAAATTTCACATCACTGTCACATCGAATGAACTTAGAGAGAAGCATCTCTAGACTACAGCGTATTGCGAGAAAGTTGCCAGGAAACAAAGTATTCCTTCTTGTTTAGGTTATGTTTCTCTAACCCGGTTTTCCTTTCCCTGTTCCTATTCATCAGAAGCAATGGCTTGTCCATCTTATTTTGTACTATAATATTTTGACAGACTACAGCTTTTTGATAGTCAGATGGTAACTGGGTTTACTAATTTTCAATTGTAAAAGACAATAAATCCTAGAATAGCCAGCATTTCTTATAACTTGTCTCTTTTTGTTCTATTTCTTTTATTTGCCAAGCATAAAACAAAGACCAAAACTAGATTAAGGTAATTTTCACAGTTTGCTCCAGCAGAGCAACAGCAAGTTATGATGCTTTCTCTCAGTTCCTAAACACCTAGAAGACAGGATTTGGTTTGCATGATTTGTTGTTGTTGTTTAGGGTTTTTTTGGGTTTTTTTAACAAGAATTAAAACCTGAAAGATTCATTTGAACAAAGAGGTTTTCAAAACAGAAACAGTTATTGTAAGGTTAGCTGCAGAGAATCCTGATATGGGTCAGGGAAACTGGATGCAATTATTACAGCTCATCTCTATACTGAAATCTAGGCCAGAAACAGAAAAATAGAATCTTCTAATTAGACTGCTACTTTTGCAACAAAACCATCCTATGTTGGTACTTACTAAACAGCAAAGTCTGTCCACACCAACTGAATGAAATAGATTTCTAATACCTGAGGAAATAAATAGAGGGGAAATCTCTTCCTATTCATTTTTCAGCTAATTGGGGGAATAAGCTTGGCTAGAAACATTTTTGCAGTAACAGGTATGGCTTAGTATGTGATTTATTATAATGCAAGGGAATGCACATCTAAGTTTACAACAGGAATTAAGTCCAATATTATCGGATAATTAATGTGACATTGACAAAGCAGCTCGCTGTATGCGTACATTACTTTGCAAGCCTGAAATATATTTGTCCTTTCCCGATAATCAGCTGTGCAGTAAATCACAGAAGCATTTTTGTATAATTCTGCAAACTACAAACTTAAGGACTGACAGCATTAAGTCAGGTAACTTCTAGCTCCCAGGATCCATGCAGTTTTTCTGAACTGGGCATGGCCTTTATTGGAATTTAACCATGGTAGGCACCTGGGCCTAAACACAGCAAAACATGGCACCATACAGGCGACCACAAAGAAAATTCCCTCTATCCAGCCCTAACCAGTACAACTCCACAAACATGTGATGGCAACACCTATCAAACAAGGTGGTTTTGATGCCTTAAGTTTTAGCTTTTATATCTTTTAGATTCTGTGCTGTTTTAGTGGGCAGTTTTAGGTTTCATATTAAGGACTACTAAGCTCTCTTCAGAGAGTAGATAGACAAAACTATTTATTTTCTAGCTTGCTACCTAGGACAATTTCCAGGCCCAAGAACAAAAACAACAGTGACGTGAGAAGAAAAAACAAAGAGGATGGAGCTTCATAACCTGAGGCTGTGGTTGGACAATTGACTCCAATATGCTCATGGACCAGAACTTATAAAAGTGTGGGACCTCATGACTGGTCATCCATTTCTTGATCATTTCGGGGCATCTTAGATGTCATCCAGCTGGGCTCTTGTGCTGCCCAGGTGTACCCATTGAGGCCTTTTAATAAATACCTACTTAATCCTTCTGCTCTGTCTAGTCTCTGTTCCAGGACAGCTTTTAGAAGGCATAAGTTTCAGTTCTGAAACCTGAATAGCTAAGAGGCCCCCAGAATATGAGAGACAGGCTCAAGAAAACCAACCCCTCCTTTATTCAAATGACAGACCTAGGGGGATTTTGTGTGTGTGTGTGGGAGAAATAATGCTTTGTAGTCCAAAAAAGAAAACATGAAAACAAATACATGGAAATATTGCTTTCTTTTTGGAATTTACAGATGACTTTTGAGTAGGCTGCCTTTCAGCATAAATTCTTATTTCGACTGAAAAAATAATCAGATGCTGGAGTCTTAGGAAGTTTTTAAAAAAATCAAAACCAAAAAATTAAGCCAAAACATTTGCCTGAAAATAAAACAAGTTGCATCATTTTAAGAGGATAAAATAAGACAAATCTGTCTGGGGTATACACAATGAGAACACTGTTTCTGTAACTCCTTGGAGCAGGGTTAATCAGGACTTGTCACCAGAATCACTTCTCAATCAGCACTAATGTGCTACATGCAACTCAGACCATTATGAGGAGAATAAACAAATGCTGGGGAAAATCAGAAGCTTCTGTGTCAAGCTGCCTGGAAGGGTCACGTCTTGTTCTGCCTTGAGCAAGATCACACGAAGTCTGCTCCTAAGAAAGCAAAAGTTTGAATGCGCTTGTGGTTGCTGTGCTCCACCCAGGTTCAGCTCTGCCATACGCAACCGCACACCATGCAGACGGTAAAACTGAGTTTATCACACGTTGTACCTCCTTGAACCACCCCAGAAAAGCCACTGCCACCATAGGGTTTGCTTCTGGTGCTGGAGCACAGGAAGCCCAGGGCTGGGGCCAGGCAGGAAGTGGAGCCGTGCCGCAGGCTTGGAGCCGGGCGGCCCCGCAGAGCCCCCGCGCCGCGGGTAATTAAGGAGCCCGCAGTAATTGAAAATAGCCCCGCTTCTCCCACAGTAAGTACTCGGCACTTCTGCCTGATGCATTGTAGCTACTGACAGGTGACAGAATAATTTGTCTTTTATTCAACTCTAGCGCTGAATTATTGCAAGCTGCAGTTGTCTGTGGCCTAGAGGGAGACATTGCGCCGGAGTTTCATTTGCTGTTATTGAAGGCAAGAGGTTTATAAAAGTTAATGAAATACAGCCAGCAAAGAGACTGCAGAGGGTCTCAATCTCAGCAGCAGCACACAGACGCCTCTTGCTATTACGCAGGGCAGCAAAAAGGCACCAGTCTTTCCAAGCTATGATGCCACAGAAAATACTTACCGTTTTCATGGGAAGTGCTATTTTTCTATCCTTTGACTGACTGCTACAGCTGTTAATTTTCCTGTCATTTTTTAATATTTTAAGTCATGCATAGCAAGCTTATAGAACAGAGGCTGAAATGAAGACAACAGTCCAATGCTAATAAGTATTTTCATGCTTTAAGAGACTCTCAAGCAGTCCACAACTACAATTAGCACACTTCAAAATCTGCAATTAAAGATGTGTCCTGCACCAGCCTGTTGTTAGGGACATGATCTTTGAACAAGCTGCATATGGATTCTCACTACAAGTGCAAATAATTTCAAAAAAACTTTCTGACAGTTAAAAATTTAATCCTATATGAGGCACAGAAAGTCATATAATCCTAGTATAAGATGAAAAGCACTTTGACAGAAAAAAAATTAACATTACTTTAGACGTATCACCAAAGGACTTAACACCTGTTTATAAGGCTTGGTTGTGTGGGTTTAAAATAAATCTCACTAATACTTTGGGAAAAATCATGATGCTATTTGCTTTCTGGGATATAAAAAGAGATTAAAATGTCAGAAAAAGCATCAAGTTTTCTAAGATGCACCATTTACTGATAATGGCTAAATAACTTTCTCTCATTACAAAGGAAAATGATTCTGTAGCAAAATATCCATGGATATCCAGTCTGATGAACTCTATCTTTAAAGCAGCAATGCTTTTCCACTAGAATAACTTGAGAAAAAGAATTGTCCCCACTCCTCTCTTTTAAATGAAACAAAGGCAAAAAGATTGACCTTGAAAGAAAAGATTCATTTTTACTACAGCAGCTCCTTCAGCTTTGTCATAAAGCTCTGAGGTTACCAGTGCTCTGGAACCCAATTCCACTGTACCTGACCAGCAGCGCCGTTCCGGCTGCTGAACCATTTCCTGAGCGGGGCAGGGAAACATCAGGCAGGCTCCAAAAGTTTCTCAGGGCCTTACCTACAAAAACTCAAAGCCTGTCTCTATGATATCAAAGCCAGAACAACTGAGCAGTGTCTCAGGGAAGATCCTCCCCTAAATTGCTCAACAGTGAACTACTTTTTCTTCACCTCAACTCTCTCTCCATAAATCTTCACACTCTGCCCCTTCTACAAGTACCACAGCAGAGCTCCTGCTGGAACACCACTTAACCCCATTCCATCCCCTTCCCTGCAGCTGATTTGCTAGGGAAGTTGAACGTTGCAGTCATTCTTGTTCTGCTTTTGATCCTCTTAGTCAGAGAGGCAAACAAATAAACAAAAAAAAAATAGTGAAAATTCAGGGACAAGTGTATAGGAGCCAAAGGGGACTATAGAAGAAAAACTGCTCAAAAGAACCAAGAGAGGTGAGAGGAGGGGAGAGTGAGAGTGTCAGAGTGAGGGGAAGGAAGTGGCTGGGCAGCACCTCAGGTAAAGGTTTCCTGTTGCTTTAGATTCCTGCTGTGAGCAAAGCTTCTCACCAGTTAAAAAATTAGCTTTTTCAAACTGCTACAGAATAAAGCCGTACCCACATAACCCCCTGAACTTCTCATTCATCCCTGGGTGATCTCTTAATTCTACTGCAGCCAAGTACTGCTGTACAGCACCTTCCAGTCAAAACCCCTCATTCATGTACATATATAAAAACATAAAAACAGCCCCATATTTTCAAATTTATTTACAGGTCCCTTCAGTTTTCCCTCAGCAATAAGAGCAGCAAGATATCAAGCATTATGGGTTTTAACTTGAAGGCTTCTGTATGTGTGAGTAGGCACACTCTTACCTTTAAAAAATTGGATGCTGTTCCTCACCTGATAACATTAGGCCTTAAGCCAGGATGAAAATTTCCTTGCAAAGAAGTTCTGAGGCAAACAAGCCTTACATAACTTACACAACTTGCAGAAAGTTAACAGTGCACTCAGAGCAGAGAGAAGTGAGAATTTTTCTACTGAAAACTGATGTAGGAACAAATAAAACCTGAAGAATAACTCTGATGTTCTATAAACTATTTTGTTTCATCGCTATGCTGTGTTTCAGATTCATTTAGTACATACCAGCTACTCTTTGCTCAGTGGAAATGTAATCCTATTCCCTCCAAGTAAAACAGGTTGTTTGGTTTTTTCCCAAGAATAAGCAGGATTGCACCCTTGCAATTACATCCCCAAGAGTTACCAGTGTACATTAAGCACTCCTGTTAGAAGTAGTTTTATCAGTGTGTCTTTTCATAAAAGACTAAATACTATATAAATCCCTGGAAATTATTGTGTCAAACATTTTAATACTCTCTATACTCCATTTTCACTGCACTGAAGAATGCTGCATGCATATTTGCCCACAGTGCTCTGCCTGAAGATACTCACTAGTTCTGCACTGGTGGAGAAACATGCTCAGGTTTCTTAAAAAAAAAATGTTTCTCCTCAAAGTTTAAAGCCTTTTCTTTTTCATTCTTGTTCTTTGATATATCATCTCTACAAACTACCTGCTTTTATGCTGCTCTCTAATCTTTTTCAGCATTTGAACAAGTTGATTTGAGGTGAGGTTTAGGGATTTTTTTTTTTGTTTTTTTCTTGCTTTGATCAGTTTGTTGTATTTTTTTAGAAAATTTGTTTAATTGGTTTGGGGAGTTTCTAGTGTGTTTTTCTTTGTTTATTTGATTTTTCTTCTACTATCCCAGATTTGGATTATTTATTCCAAATTATCTAGGTTGTCTTTTCTCACATTTTCCCCTTTTTCTCTATCCATGGAACCAGACTGTCATCACGTTTTCCAAATGCCACAACAGAGGCTCTGAAATCATAGGAGACTCCCATGGAAGCTTTTGCAAAATTGTACAGGATTGTGTTTGCCCTGAAGAATACTTTGTTAAAAATTCTGAAGGTTAGAATGTGCTCAAAGCTGATGTGATGTCCAATTTTTTTTTCTGCTAAGCCAAGCACAAAAACATTGAAATGCTTTTCAGTATTGAGAAAATTGATAGTCTTCAACAAGCAAGACTCACCTTTCAGAACCTCACTATGAAAAAAAAGCCCTACAAGATTCCTATCCGTTTAACTTTGTTTCAAAAGCAGGAAAAACAAGTTTCTATTGCAGAAACACAGGACACAGCTTTTCTGTCCTTCTAAAAATGACACAGGAAAATAACAATATACACACAAATTTGAATACTTGTCATCAACCAGACACTATACACTGAACAAGCCATGCACAAGGGATAAGGTTAATCCTATGTTTCTCATTTAATCTCATTCCACTATGCTGATGTGTAACTGTGGACATCAATCGGAAAACCAGAAGAAAAGACAGAAAAGACAGAAAAGACAGCAAAATAGGTAATAATAAAAAAAAAAATTAAAAAAGGTTTTATTTAATGTTTTCAGCCTTTTGGACTGCCAAGCAGTTTGTCCATTTCCACCTTTGCCCTGTGCCTGAAGGAGCTGTTTAAGGGGAATGTTTGGTGTGCCATCCCTGTACACGAGGATGGCAGTGCAAGGTTTCAGCTGGAGCACTCACTGCTCCCTGTGGCTAATACTGACTGACACTTCTCAGTGCTTGCTGTTGATGATAGTTTTGCAAAAGCTAAACTGGTTGGAGTGTAATAGTCCATGCTCGACAAGTGCCTCAGGCCAGTATTTCAGCTGGAAGCTCCTGCTAGAACAGCCTGTCATTTTCAAGAAACATTGTATTTTTCTCTTCACCTTCTTTGCCTTTCTCCCCACCCTGGAAGTCTTTGTTTTATCCATACTGAAATACAGCTATTTTTATTCAGCTATCATCAGATTTCCATACACATGCTCAAGGCACTGGAGTTTGATGGTGTATGCTAAAGGTCACCCAGCTACATATTCAACTAGTTTTTATGTCTATAAGCATTCACCTATGTAGAGAAAACCCAAGTGATTTTTTTTTTGTTTGATTAGAAGTTTTGAGTTTACTGTCACTGATTTCCCAAAGCACTAAGCTTTTTAAAAAATCCACATGCACTGAACATACAACACCTTGAGGTTAATCAACATTATTTGCACTTGATTCTCCCAGGAAATGAGGGAGGGTGTTACAGAAAAAACTTCTGCATGATCAATAGAATCAAGCAGAGCTGCACTTATATTGCACAAGTAACATTAGTTCCTAGTCCCCACCTGGATATGTGTCAGTGTTTTGGTTTAACATCTGTGTGACTTGATGAGTCCTGGAAGAACTCCACTGTGGCTGCAGAGCAGCCACAGAGCAATGGGTGCTCACAGCTCTGTTTCTCTTTCCTCTCGTTTCTTTCTCCTCCCTCCCTTTCCCTGCCCTCACACCTCTGCTCATTTCACCCTCCCGCACTGTATCCAATTCCAGGAACAGACACATCTGATAATTCTGCACTAGGAACACGGTGATTCCACACAGCCTTAGTGTCTCTCTGCCCATTTTTGCAAGATGGAGGAACTTCAGGATCCCTGAAGGCAAAAAGGTTGAGAGCAAAGTCAGAAATCAAACAGCCAGCAACACTGTTCTCTTGTTGGACTTCTGTGTACAAGTTCCGTCACTGCACTGGCTTTTTGATTCTTCCACACCTACTGCCTGAAGCAGACACTGGCCTTGTGAAAGAAGGCTTTTCTGCAGTCCACACATACATTAATTATGAGAAAGATTTCACATCTTTATTTCTCAGAGCAACGTAATGAAAAATACCTGAAGATTTTCATTAAAACATTGCCACAAGGGAAAAAGACAACTGGTATTTCATATTCCACCAAAAAACGTGCTAGGTTTCTCTTTTGTGGCATGCAAAGAGAAATCACAGAACAGTTTGGGTTGGAAGGGACCTTAAAGACAATCTAGTCAACCCCTCTGCCTTGGGCAGGGACACCTTCATTTAGACCAGATTGCTTCAAGCTCCATCCAGCCTGGCCTCAAACACATCCAGAGATGGGGCAGCCACAGCTTCTCAGAGCAAAAAACTGGTGAACACCAATAGAACTGCAAAGTAGTACACACACATTTGCAGAGCAGTCATGAAGAAAACTCTCCCCCTTCAAACTTTCCATTAAGTGCTACACCTAGTTTAATTGAAAGCGAGTCTCCCACACTATAATGGGCATTAAATTTTCAGCTACTGTAGCTTTTAGACTCCTTGTCACAGGAGGGAACTCTCATGACAGTCATTCTGTGTGGCGTTCAGTGCATTTCTATTTTAAATACAGCCATTGACAAACACCACTATAAGAGTTTCTGAAGTGGATGTCCCTGCACAAGAGAAACCACTGTCGTTTTGGCATTAAGAAAAGTCTTTAGCTTCAGCCTTGTTTAAGATGGGAAGTACTCAAAATTGCATGACATGCCTTTCTCTGTTATGGGCATTGTTTCAGGAACGTGGTCAAAGGGCTGTCAGTTCCCATCAGAGGAGTATTTCTGCTGCAGTCTGCTTGGATCACCTCCTTTCACCAGGAGAGAGAAAGGAAAGGATCAGAAGCAGACACAAGTTTCTTCCAGCAGCTTTCCCAGGCAGGGATTTGGAGCATTTTATCACCACCCATGACTGGTTGGGTTCAGTCAACACTTTGTACTCTGGCTCTCAAAACTGTATCCAAAAGTGAGAAATCTGCTTTCTTTAGATAAAGAGTCATTTTGCTCTGTCAAACCCAAGGCCTTGTCCCCGCTGTGCACAGATCTGAGACTCAGCACAAAGTGGGGTTTGTAACATGATCTGACCACAGGGAAGCCAAGCTGCTTTCAGAGAGACCCTCAGATATGGGAGGCTGTGAGCCCAAGCAGCCAAAACCTTAAAGGGTCCTCCCCAGCACCTTCTGAACTGATTTACAAGTCTGACTTGACAAGTCCCCAACATGCATTTACAAAGCCACTAATAACCCTTTATGGGATGTGAAATGGTGTTACAAAACCCAGGGTCCAAACATTTCAAGGCCCCAAGACAGAGGCTGGCTGACATAAAAGAAAATTTCCTATAAAAAAGGCTTTAAAGGCTTTCAAAGCATGCAGTAAGTTTTTGCATTCTTTCCTTTCCCCCACCTTACACACTTCAGTGACTCAGTCCCCTGCAGTTACTTTGTACTTTAACTACTGTATCAACAACTTCTTTCAGAAAGAAGTTTCACCACCATCACACAAAACACTGCGTCTTCCAACACCAAAGTTTTGTCTAGGCTTATACTTTTCATTTCCTTTTCTCCTCATTTTTTTGTAGCTACAGCGTCAGACCTAATCCTTATCCCTCTTGCTTGAGGCAACACTAAAATTAAGGTATTTCTAAGCAGATGTTTGCCAGTTTACAGAAGACACAGAACCTCCCAAAGAACTTAGAAGTACTTGCTTCCATTAGATAGTTCTGTACCTATGAGTAAGAAGTGGGCAAAAATGTAACTCAGACAAGACACATGCAATTTGGTAGGTTTGTGATGAAAAAACAAGCATGGATTTCATACAGAGTAACCTTCAAGTCAACTGAAAAAAGAAAAACCCAAAGCTGCTTCAGAATTACCCAAGAGAGTGGCAGGAGCTTAAAAGCAATATAGCTAAAATGTCATATTTATTTTACATAGTAAGCCCCTCTGAAGAATGTTTTAGTTCTTACTTTGGGAACTAAAGGCTGTCTAAGAAAATATGTCAATACAACTGTGCAAGTTTACCTGACAAGAACTGAGGCAATGGTAATAAAGAAGCCAGTATAAAGGAATTCTTAATTAGTCCTGTGCCCTTACAGCTGGAAAGGGCAGTCTGAGTGAATACATGGGCCTGCTTTTATCTTAGGTTCACCTGAAACACCTGCTTGGCACTCGAAGGCATTTCATCTCTTGCCTTCACAGCAGCCCAAGCATTTCAGTATTGAAACTGAAGATGCCGAGCTCGGACATATATACCAGAATTTACTCAGTACTCCTGACTTCAAATAAATCAAAACATAAATAATGTTTTCTGTCACTGTTTTCAAATATACTCCACACATACAGTGACACATAACACAGATACTTCAGGGAGCACAGACATTTTGGAAGAGAGATGTCAGGCTGCCCCAAGGCTGAAAGACACGCCAGTGCCTGTGTTAACTGGGAAGTGGAAAGAGAACCAACTAGGCTGGTCAAACGTGAATTAATGGCATCCTCTCTATACATTTAACATCTCATATGCACATAGCCACATTTCTGACATAGCTATTCTGCCGTTAAGACACGTTGAAGTGGGAAAGGGGGAACCAAAATTTCAGTTCGAAAGCAAAAAAACTCACTTTAGCCTCCAGGGAAGGAGACAGAAACCACATCAGCCCAGACAGCCCCAAGAGACCCTGAGGTCCTGTCCCCACCACCTGGCAGCCCTGAGAGCCCCTGCACTGTGGTACCACAAGTCTGTACCCACCAGAGCCCACCGGAGAGGCTCCAGAGCACTCAGCACCGAGCCTTTAATGGACTCCCCATGGCAACCCTCCTTCCCTGAACACTGGCAAAACTCACCTTCCAGGCTAATCAAACACACATTCCTTCAGCACTGCAAAAGATCCCGTCCATCCTTGTCTCTCCTCTGATCAGCTCCCCTTTCCCGGTCCCGGAGACATCCCTCGGCGGTGCCCGCACCGAGGCGCTCCGCCTCAGCGCTCGGTCCTGCCGCCTTCGCACCTTGTCCCGCCCTCAGCCTCGCTCACGCCGCCTGATTGAAAGGCCAGGGTTCGCCAAGGCCTAGCGAAGCTAATTGGGGTGTTTTAATACTTGCATGCACCAAGCTGCCTGGCGTCCATCTCTTACCCTGGAGGTTCTTACAAGTAAATAAGACTTTACACAGCTCCTTCCTGCTCACTCCCCGCCCCAACCATCAGGCGCCCTCGCGCGCAGGATCCGCCGTTTCCCTCCCTCAGGCTGCCTCGCGCTCGGGATCTGCCATTTCCCTCCCTCAGCCGCCTCGGGCCGGGGCTCTCCCTCAGCCGCTCCCCCTCAGCCGCTCCCGGCCCGGCGGTCCCGNTCGCGCTCGGGATCTGCCATTTTCCTCCCTCAGCCGCCTCGGGCCGGGGCTCTCCCTCAGCCGCTCCCCCTCAGCCGCTCCCGGCCCGGCGGTCCCGGCCCTCCTCCCCTCGAGTGTACAAGGAGGCAGATCAGTGAAAAGGTTTGTGGAAAGGGGAGCCATTAAAGACCACGGGCAACAGCGGTGATGGAGTAGCTGCGTCCCTGACCCCTTGCTGTCAGCTGTAGCCAAGGTTGCACAACTTGGAAAATAACCTGAACAAGCAGCCAGGGTTGTACGGGCTGTACTTGGTGTGGACCTGTACAGCCCTGGCCAGCTGCTTGTTCAGGATATTTTCCAAGTGTGCTGTCTCTGTGACTTGCCGATTTTGGTGGGCAGGCTGCCACAAGATCTTTGAGATCTTAATTGTAATATCAGGCAATATCACCAAAATGTTTTATTAAATCCCAGTTAGATATTTAAGATCGTATTTTCTGGACTGTTATACTATGTGGTCATTAGTAATTACAATATTCTCAATCTTATTACCTGTAACCTCACCCATATAACCTGATGAGCAATCTCTAATTGAAATCTGCTAAGTGGCAGCTGATTGCAAAAGAATTGATAATCCACTTAAAAATCCGAAAGGTCACTGTTATAAATAAGGGCCAGGAAACAGACTCCTGTTTGATGCCTTTATTAAGAGCCTGCTCTGGGTGTGAAGCCCCAGGGGTCGCGCACACCCACCACTACTCCCAGAAGTGACGTGTAAGAGGAGGTGTTCAGCTTTGCCACAGGACACAACTGGGACCTCCGCCCTCACAGGAGTTTCCAGGAGGATATATGTTGCAGCATTGTCCAGGGGTCCCATTCCAGTCTGATTATTTTGCAATTACTGTGACGCTATCCAGACTGTAAATGTGGAATAGAAAAGTAGTCCCACTTCCTGACTGCCAAGACAGGTCCTTTTTTAGTCCTCTATTATGTGTTGGCTTGTTATTTTTAGGGGTTTTTGTTTCCCCATAGTACCTAGTGTCCCCTTATTTGCATATGGTAATGCACACAGGCCTGGGCGCCACTTTGGGGGAGCCATGGAGGACATGCCCAACATTACCAACCTGAAGGGAGTACAGGTACAAGATAAGAAGAAACAACTAGGGATATTTAACAATTAACAAGAACTTTTTAACAACCAGGTAACCAGTAAACATTAGGAAGGATTAACAGTGACCAACTTTGCTAAACAAAAACTGTGTATGTGTTTATTTACTACAGTCACCATGCAGCAAAAGGGCTCATGACTTTAAGCAGAGAAAGTTTGGGGAATTTGGAAGGGTTTTGTTCCAGTGCTAAACCTGGTATATTTTGTACTGTGTACTTTGCAGCACTTTGCAGCACTTTGCACATTGAAGAAGAGCAAAATTATTACCAGTTCCCAAAAGTTCCATCTTGGAAATCAGTAGAAAAGCTAAACAGGATTGCATAGGCTAAAATAAACCTGAGAGAAATGTGTTACATGAAGATTAGAAAAATTAGGCCCAGTTTCGAAAGAAAGCTTTACCAAACCTTCAATCGATGCTTTTCATGGCAGCATAGTTTTTGTGAACATCTTGAAGATTAGCTTCCCTCAAAAGGCCCATCCCATTTCTTTGGCGATAAAGCTGATGGGATTAAGAATAAATCCATTACTGTGAATAATGCATCATATGATGAGTTATATTGGTTGAGTCTGAGTAACCTCTCTGTCAGAGGTAAATTTAGCGCAGGAAACACTGCCTACCCACTTTGCAGAATCCAGTTCAGTCACATTAAGCTTAATGTGTTACAGCAGAAGACATCAGGCATGGCTTTTCCAGCAAAACACCATACAGGAGACTGCAGGTTATGAATGTTTCACAGAAGTCAAGTTAATTGTAGCATTAAGAATCATCTTTTTGTTGGTACAATGTACCACAGTCAGACTTCAGCCTGTGCTGCCCTGGGTGTTGAGACGTGCAAGGAAACACTCCATTAGTCAGCTCCCAGTGGGCCTCTGCCTTGTCCCTGTGTTACAGAATTTTCAACAGCCTATTTCTAAGCACAGCTTTCTCCCAGCCTTCAGAGCAATACAAATTTGGAAGCAAACCAGGAGTTCAGGGGTTAACAATAATTGGAGGGAAAAGATCACCCACTGTAGTTGCTAAATGTGGATTTGTTTAACTTTATTCGCCCATTAGTGTTGAAACATTATTTGTGTGCCTCTATATAATTTATAATATATAGCTTTATACTTAATGCCTATGTTTAAAAGTGTATAAAGTATAAGCATTTGTAATTCATAATGTATAACAATATAATCAAGTTTTGCTTCTGAAATTAACAGTTCATTTACAGTTTTACCAGGTACCTTGCAAAAATTATACAATGCTTTAGATTAGCCTGGTCCATTTTGACTCAGCTTATTTATGGAATGAATAGAAGGCAGCATGTATCCCCAGTGCTGTGAAGTGCAAGGAAGGATCTAGCGCACCTCAAAGTGATTTTGTTTAATTCATGCAAGTCCATGGGTCTCAGGAATTGGTTTAAGGCTTTCTTCATCTCATTTTATGTAGCTTCTTCCCATTGTATTGTGTTACTGTGCTCGAGGGGCCATAGCTCAGGGAAAAGTGGTTCTGTTCTGTTCATGGCACTTCAGGCTTAAGGCCAAATGGAACTACACAGGTGTAAATAAAGAGCAGATTCAGTTCCCAACGTCCCTTGTCCATGATTTGAAGCCTAATTCATAAGAGAAAGGAGAAGGTGGACTGAGTTTGTGTCTTATTTAATTCCCCTAATAACTACTCCGTTCTTTAATTACATTTATGTAATTGCAGAACCCAGGAAAATATTTAAATTTAGTCCATGTGACTGGAGTTTGTGCTTTTAAATTTAGATCACTGACTCATTAAATACATCCTGTAGTGGTATGGCCAGGAACTGACTTACTGTTAATCTGTTTGACATTATAATTATTCCTGTCATTGAGTTTACAGCTTCTCCTTTGAACAGGACACTTCAGAACAACCCCTGCTCAGAGACCTTTCTGCTAGACAGGGCTATAGTTTAGAAGGGCTGCAGTACTGGTGATATATGAACTAGCAATTAAGGTCTGATAATGCATGTACTGGAAGCCATTGACTCATCTTCAGCAGCACAAATATACCAAGGTGTAAGTCTGTGCTAAACCACATGATGGTCCTTTTTCATGGATGGGCAGAGTAGCAAATGTCCATTTATTTTTCCCAGATGGAAAAAGGATATCAGGAGAAACAGACTTTTTTAGGTTTTGCCTCCCAACTACGTTTGACTTTTCAGTTTCAGAGAACTGATCCTGTTTTTTACTGAGGAAAGGAAGTTTAAGAGCAATCATTCTACGCCTCCATGCAACTTATCCTTGTGCCAGGTTTTGGTTCCACTAAAGAAGCAAAACATTCTTGTATTTTAGAATTTGCTCATTACCCAGAATTATAAGATAGCAGACTGAACTTGAGCTGTAGAGGAAGCAGAAATGGCTTTGACAACTCCCACTGCAGCAATTTTGCTCTGTGGGTATTAATTAGACAACGTGAAAAAATTCTGCAGAGTTCAGGGCTGAACTTTTCTTGCCCAAAGAAGTAATTTAACTGTGAGAGCAATTCATCACATTTTCAAAACTGGCTCCTGGTTGGTACAGTGGAAAAACACCATCAATATGCTCTTTAGCCAAAAGGATGTAGTCTGATTTTCTAAATGTAAACTCCTCCAGTCCCTATTGAGCAGGTACCCAGACTGCCTGGCATGAGAGCACATGAACTGGTTGTAATGCAAGACATTACATTACTTCATCCTCGTGCAAAGTGTTAATATTTAATTTAGGCATGCCCGGTGAGCAAATACGTAAGTGTATTAATTCCTTTGCAGTCTCCTGATGTATACAGCAGCTCTGTGATTTGATTTGAATTGATTTTGCTGCTAACTCTGGTGACCTCCAATAAAAAATTGTTGCATTCGCCACAAAGTGATTTATGATGGCAGAACTCTCTATTATATAAATACTTTCCAATGCATTAGTCAGAAATCCACTATCTTACTTCATTAAACCAACAAATACAATCAATTCTTACCTGATTTACAGTTTTTATGCATGGAAAAATTATTTTACCTTTCTGCCAAATGGAGTTGAAATGTAGATCATATAATAAGAAGTGTCTCTGCCTCAGTGTGTAAGTGCCACTAATCAAAATCAGAGCCCGCAGTTCAGGATTTAAGCTCTGGCTCACACATTACAGGAATGAAATGCATATGCATGTTTTGATAAACAGTGCTGAGCAGTAGCACTGTGCCTTGCTGTAGCTTAACACCCACCTAGTTTTAATCACAATGGGAAACGAAAGGAATGTCTTGAATACCAGCACGGAACAAATGACATTAGGAGACAGTATTTACCAGCAATACATTAGATGCGTGCCTCTCCTCTCAAAACATCCCCCAGTACTTTAATAGCTATCTTATGTATGCTGATATGTGTATCTTAAAAATATTATACAAAGGAATTGGACTTGAAATGCATATCCAGGACTTGCTTCCTATACGTATGTATGCAGAGTAACACATTTTCAGAAGTAATGCATCTTCTAATTTAAAGGGATGGATGTACTACTGGATCTATGGCTCCTTATTACAAGACAGAGTCAATAAAAAGAGCTCTCATCCAACTGCTCTGCAGACCATCGATAATTCTGCCAGAAACACTAAACACTACATTGCCAATAGAGTCTCTCTGTCCCAGTTATTTGCATCATAATTCTTAAGTAAAACTAGTTGGTGCGAGGTACTTGGTCGTTTTTCCCACACTGACCCTAGCCTCTGGTGTTTAGAGTGTGGGGAACAAGGAAGGTTTTAAAGAGCAAAAGCAGAGAAGGAAAATAATTGAACATTTTCTGTGTGTGAGTGATTTAGTACTGAGATACTTGAAAAGATGAGTAGCAGAGGGAGAGTTCTGTGACGTGTCCTCTTCCTTTGTGCTTTACCAAGAACTGGGTGAAACCACCTCAGCCCCCTGGAGATGACCTCCAGGCTCAACCAAGGGAGGCGGCACTTTCTTGAGAAGTAGCTTAAACACAACTAAGCTCAGCACCTCCGGCACTTCTGATAGCTCGCGGGGAGTGTGCGCTGGCCAGCCTGATTTCAGGGGCTTCTCTCGTGTGCCGGCTGTGCTGCATTCCTCCAGCAGTCAGCCAAACGCAGCGCTTGGCTCCTGCTGCCATCGCGGTGAGGCGCAGCGCGGGCACGGCGTCGCTGTAACCTTGCACTGTCTAGAAACCCGAGACAACCTGCATGGGCTCTGAATGCTAATGCCAGGGCCCGCTACCCAAACGCGAGGCGCGCTGGAGCCTAAGCCCTTGTTAAGATTCTATGCAAAGATGAATGATTAATAGCAAATCCAAGTCATGCTCGAGGTCCTGCTGATGCGCAGCCCTCCCACTCTCCCATACTGATGGAGGAAAGGGCCCTGCCCCTGGCTGCTGCTGCGAGGGCTCTGCATTGCTGTAACATCAGCTGCAGCTCTGCAAAGACACATTTCAACTGCACGTGGAAATGTGTGTAAGTCTGGAAGAGTGAGCATCTGCTGTCTGCACAAAAACCTGCTCCAGGCTCAGCAGGAATCACCTGTGTGACTTTCAGCAACAAAAAGCCCTGCAGCCCCAACATCTGGATTAAGGAACAGCTCACACACCGATCCATTGCTAGCATTCCTGTTCTTTTTGGGTACAGATCAGACATCAGTGGGGGGACTGTTATCATCACACTTAGCATTTCATAATTAGCTAGACAAGTAATTTTTGAGCTTTTAGGACCCAACACTTCAGTTCCACAGTAGGCTTTTTTCTGTAAGGAATGGCAGGACCCTGTATAGATGCCTGGAATGTCATGGGACATGCACAGAGGAATGAATCTGTCTCTCTTTGAGCCCCTCAAGCTAGAGCAGTAACTCTGTTAGCTGTCAGGAAGTAACAGCTCCCTCTCTCCCTCTGAAGCAAAACATCTGATCTTGATCATAAAGTCTGTGCCCTATACCATTAATAGAAAAAAGAAAAAAAGAAAAAAAAAGCAGGCCCAGGAAACACTTGATAGCTGGGAAGGAACAGAACCACAACTCTTTGTGGCATCTAAGAATAGTTTCTGTAGTGTCTATGATGCAAGGACAAGAGGGAAAGGATAAAAACCACTGGTATCAAAGGATTTTTCTTGTCAGAAAGGGTGCATTATTGTCCTTGCTAAAGGAATTCAAAGTGGGTTTGATTCATCTAAACAGTTCAGTGATATCTACACCTGTCATATCCTATGGACTTTTTCCAGCTAATACATTTTTTATCAGCAGGTAAAGTGTTGGTGTGTCTTCCAGGAGTTCCTAAACACTAAACTGCTGTTTCTGGAAATCAGAGATTCTTTTATACTTGATACAGGAGGTTGGATTTCCACTAGTTCTAAGAGACCTGCACAATCACACTGCAATATACTAGGAAACCATCTTCATAAAGATGGAACTAGGAAAGACATCAGATGAATTACATAGACAAAACCTGACTTCCCAAACCAAAGTCCATTTAAGAAGATATTTCTCCTTGGCACAGAGATTCCTCAGCCTGATGCACTGTCAGAGCATTTTCCTGTAAGACTGCATTATTTTTATGTTAACTTCATGCACAACTGAGTGTATAATTCATAGGTCAAAACTATTTGTTTCATATTTTGTTACATGCTCCTTTTTCCCTTTGCCCCCCTGTTACACTGTGGCGTGCTGCGATGTCACACGGGTGTGACAGAGACCAGTGTGCTGGGGTGGGACAGAGACGAGTGACACCTTCTTGATTACAGGGTACCTGAGGAGTGGGCCAGGTATAAATGCAGCATTTTAAGGGCTGACATCTAGAGAAAGGTCAAAACAGAAACTTATTTCTAATTTGGCATCCCCAGTTTTGCAGTTGAGTCCTCTTGCTGAATGGTAAGAATAAAAAGCAATGACATGAGGAGCCCCCAAGGCTCTTTAAGCTGAGGCTGACCAGCTGTTTCAAACATAGCTGCTCGCAGGCAGAGGGTAATGAAGAAAAGGAGAATTTTATAACTGTCACAAAAAAGCCTTGATGGTTGTTCATTTGGCTTTACTTTTCACTGGTGGAAATTTGGGCTGGGGAGGAACGAGTAGTGCCTGAGCTGAGAACCTGACACCTGGCTGCCTGTGCAATGGCACTTAGTCTTGGGAATTACCCAGACTGGGGTTAACAAACCTCCTTTGGACAGAGTGCTTTTCTGGCTGTGCATGTGCTCCAAAATGGAACTTGGAATTAATAAATGTTTGGAAGATCTTCTTGGTTATGAAAAAAATAAGAGTTTGTGTGTGTTTTCAATAAGATGAAGGCTTATTTCTTGCCCATGTCCCTGCTGAGAGCCCAGTTGTGGGGATGTCTGCCCCTGCCTAATCTTTCCAGAGTGGGAAAGCCACTTGGCTTGTATACTTAAAACATTGCAGCAAAATGTTGCAAAAAAAAAAAAAAA
>VYXF01008403.1:206847-281497 GCA_013397295.1 Polioptila caerulea
AAAAAAGCTATGAAATACATTTGATGTAAGTAGCAAAACCCCAAGTATTCATTCTGTGACTAAGTGAGAAGCTTACCTCAGCAGGTGCAGTGGTCTTACAGAGAAAAATGGTATTTTGAAATTACAACCCACATGCTTTCTTCAAAGCAAATAGCCAAGGGTTCAAAGAAGACACCTCAGTGAATAATGAACCTCCTGTTAGTGGAGAGTACCTTGTGTTTAGGTGTTTGGCTAATAGGGTGAAAAAGAACACCTCCTTTGGTGGAGCTATCTTAGCCCAGTACCAAAAAAGTCAGACGGAAGAAACTTAGTGGTGGCCTAATAGTAGGCAAGCCTTGCTTAAATGATATTTTGCTGTGTGAAATGTGTGTTTTAGGTATTACTTGTAGATGTTTCTTTCAAACGTGTTTTCTCTAGAAATATTTTGTCCTCAGAATGATGTGAGACTATTTATCTATGAGTTTCAGGCCTATCACACAAAATTAAGCACCAGAATGCTCAGTAATTAGAGACCTCACCCTGGAAAATGGATAATGACAGAGTCCTTGAAATCAATGAAGGTTAAAGCTGCCTGTTTATAACAACACTTCTATAAACCCAAGATAAGACGTTGATTAGGATATTATATCAGCCACATAACAATTATATTTAATGCTGTAGGGAGAGTTTATTTTGAGCATTGCATGACCTCACAGATTTATCCAGCAAATACCCCCCCTACTTTGCAAAGACAACAAATATTGTGTTTTGTTCAAACTTGTCCCGTGTCCATACACTTCTCACAGATAATCCATTAGGGACATAAAGTACACGTGAGATGTGCCTGAAAAGAAGTGTCTGCAGAAAATCAACAAGTCCAATTTTTTTCCTAATAGGAGTGTGTAAATGAGCCATATGTCAGCCAAAGCTCAGACCAAAGTTCCCAATAAAATAGCTACAAATTGTATTTAGGTCAGTTTGGGATCTACTGATTGTTAAAGTAAATAGATGTGTTTTCCTCTTGTCCTGCCTGAGAGGCTGCCTAGCAGCTGGCAGATATCCCAACCCTGGAAACATTCAAGGCTGGGCAGAGTTCTGAGCACCCTGATCTAGCTGAAGATGTTCCTGTTCAGTGCAGGGCAGCTGCACTAGGTGGTCTTTAATGGTCCACTCCAATCCAAAACATTCTGGGATTCTGTGACCTTCCCAAGGGACTTACATGGATAAACAGAAACTATTCTTGACCTTTTTCTCATGAATTCTCATTATTAAGTAATTACAGCTTTTGGAAATATGTTGGTTTTAGTTCTGCTTTTAACAGAAGTTTTATAAATATTTTATGATTTTGCTTTCATACAGGAATTTTAATTTTATAGGCAGTAAGGTTCTCCAAAATGATCTATACAACCTCCTATTTACCCCTGAGCAAGAATTCTCACACAGGCAGTACCTAATTCAAGGTAAGCCCACACTCTAATTTCTCTGTTTGTGTTCCTGCAGTAAGACCTTAAATGTGCCCTTAAAAAGTTAGGAAAGATCAGACTTCCTTAGAATTTGATGCATGCTATTTATAATGAGTGCAGGATTTCAGGGGAGGTGGAGTTGTTTTAGTACTCTTCAGGACTTACAAGCATTTGGGTGTTTACAACAAGATGTGTTTTGTTTTTCTGGTCAAGAACTGAAAAATAAAATTATGAGGGACGAGAAAAAATATCTGACCTTCTCTAAACACTGCAACTTTTGTCACCTGAAATCAGATCTACCTTCCATTATGTCCACACAGCGCTGTCAGCATGTACATGACTAGAAAAATGAGCTCTAAATCCTTCTGAAAAATTAAAGTCTGCAGGTTTGCAATAGATCTTCCTTTGTGCTCTTTTGTCTTTAAATTTGCTCTCATAAAGAATCCATGAACTATGGAATTTTGATATATTATTTCTCACTTCTGGCTGCATTCAGCTTCTAAAGTCGAGGCCCTGATCTAATTTTAGTGGTTGTGAATAATTTCTTTTACTGAAAAGAAAATCACCAGAGAATTTTATTGTATTGCCCTGTCTCCTAATGAACAAAGATAGTGCTGCTCTAAAAAGTTCCAGATTTCAAAGACCAAGGTTTTGAGTTTTATTAGTCCATATTGGCCAGTCAAAAACTTATTTCTGGCAGTGTCAATAACCTCAAATGCTGCAGATCTCTAAATTATGGAACCTATTAGATGAGAACTTACTATGGATTATCTGTTATGATAATACTTCCCAGCTCAGCAAAACTGGTATTATGCCTTGTTTATGATCTTTAAGCCAAGGCTCATCTGGGATTCTAAAGTGAATGAAACTCAACACTTACAGCTGGACAAGAGGGGAAAGTTTCTGCACTGTGCCTTGTTTCCATGCCAGGGACTAAATAACCAAGGATTTCTTTCGTAGACATCCCCTGTGGAAGGTTATATTGTTTAAATAACAGCTTTAGACCCAGACATACAATAAGACACATCTGTTATTTTTTCCTCTTAGCCTTAGTATCTGGGTAATAATAAGATTTATTCTTTCCGCTGAGCCAAGGCAGCAGGCTTGTTTCTTGTGATTTTTCTGCTTTTGTTGGTAGGTAAGTTAGCAGCATCAATTGTATTAGTGTTTCTGTCAATACCCACATTAAATATGTTTCTTTATGGGAGACATCACATTCCAGCCTACTCTGGACATCTAAATTTATATCTTTCATCATGTCCATATTGAAATCCAGCTACCACCAGGATTCCTGTAGGGATTACTTAGTCAAATGTTCAGAATATTTCTGTTCCAAATATCATATAAAAAATTAACTGAAGTTTATATTTAGGCAGGACAGCCAGTAAACCACAGACACTTTCTCTTTCACTTCTATCTTTCTACTTTTTTGTAGTGTCAGAGCAAATTCCCATAATCCAAATCAGAATTTGGTACATGCTATGCTTTTTTGGTATTCCTTTAAGCTGCATTTATTTTCCCTTACTTTACAAGTTTAGAATGCCTTAGTGGCACTGCAGCCCTTTGCACGCTTTTCCATGTCCTGTGAAATTTAGAAATGGGTATGTGAATTTCAGTGGGGTTTTCTGGGATTTTCCTCTTGTATTGACTGGAGAGCTTAGGACAACTATTTCAGCTGAGGGCTGAATTCCCTGATGTCCGTGCAGCCTCTGGTCTGCCTTTCAGCCTTACTGTAAATAAGGAAATATTGTAAATAGGGAAAAATACACTGGGTTTAGGAGTTTCTAGATAACACTGAACTCAATAGCCACACTTCCAGAAATGCAGATTTTTATTTTTTTTTCTCTCCAAGTTATTCACATGTTTCAGAGTGATTCTTGTTTCTAATTTTACTCAGAAGGTCTCACAGGTTACATTTTTCTCATCTTCCATTATTACAACTAGAACACAAATATCACATTTATTTCAAAGGGCATTTTCATAGGGGCAGGGCACTTTCTTCTGGCAAATAGTCACAGTTTCTACTGAAACAACCTCATCTAATCACTGAAATATACTCTGTGCCTTCCTTTAGAGTACAGCCATGTTTATGGATCTACAAGCAACAGAAACCATTATAACAAAATTGCATTAACCCCTGCATAACACGTTAATTTGGCACTGAGATCAATAGCTTCAGTCAAGTGCCCCTTGGCAAAAATAATCAGAGACATGAACCAGTGAGGGAGTTACTTTACCATTCTCCAAGTGAGAAAAAAAATATATCTATATATATAATTTGGAGTCTTAAAAGTGTATTTGCATTTGAGTTTTGTGAGCGCCAGATTTTAGCCATAGTTCTTGCTTTGGCTTTATATCCTCTTTTAAAGAACACTGTGGGATCAGGTTTCTTTTTTTTCTCTAGGTACCCAGTTATGTTCAGACCCTGCTCTTAGGACTTTAGGGAGCGAATATGTACCATGTACCCCCCTACAGCCATCTGGGGTCTATTCTTTGCATTTCACCATAGGCTGTTACTACTTCTGTTTCATTGCAGGTGCCATTTATTCTTCAACTTGAACCAAGTTATCTCATTCATCTAACATAGCCACAATTTTTGACCACAATGATATACAGACTCCAAAACCAGCTCCAAAGGGAAAATATTGCTGCATATATTTTTCTTTGCTGATTCCGTCTAGGTTTTTGTAAGACAAGACACTTTGATTCAGGCCAGGGAAAGCCATGACAGGATTGAAACCAAGGTGTAAATTCTATAAGCCTATTAAAATCCTAGCTGAATGCAAAATTTAGCACATGCTTAACTTTAAACATTTAAGTAGACTTGTTTTGCTGAACTGAGGTCTAAAGTTCCCTGCTTATAATGGACACCATAATTTAACTTGAAACTCAGGATCACTGTGAATGAGCTCATGCAGAAATCAATGATAAAACCTAATGGAAAGTGAGAAGATTTGAAGTTTCCCATTTTCTTTTCTTTCCTTTGAATAGAACTATGCCCTTTTAGTGCTGTTTTTCCCTCAGTCCTTCCCACCTACTATGGCATACCTATAAATGCACATTTAAGAACACTAATTAAAAACATATTCAAAGCAAGAACAGTAGAAGGGTGGACACACAAAAAGAGTTCAAGCACCAAAGAGCAAATTAATACCCATAAAAAAAGAAACAAAAACAGGAGAGAGAAAATGAAAAGGAGAGAAAAGAAGATAGTTTGCTCTGTGCCAGTAAATAAGCTGAAAATTGCATTCCCAGATGGATACCAATAGCCTTTTCTGTCAGCACTACACCAGTATTACTGCCACATGATTGAACATTATATATATTTCTTGAAGTTTACAGGACTTTATGTAAGCATCTAGCAAAATAATTAAGGAGCCGCTCCGAGCTTCACCCATAAAAGTGCTGTGGTATCTGGTTTTGCAGAATAATAGGGTATTAAAGCATCCATGGAAATGCCTATTTACCTGCTAAATGGATGTATGCAGCCCTAAGTGTGGATACAAATTCTCCAGGAGCAGCTTTCCAGCTGTCACTTCAGGTAATGTTTGATAACAGCACAGTATGACTGGGCAGAAGCACAATTGCCTTGAGAAGGCTGAACAGATGTGGGACACTGACTACAATTTCCCTTTTGTTAAGGTCAAGGACCAAAATTTCTAATGTAAAAAAAAATTATTGCAGGTAGCCAAAACATCTTAGTCATTATAAACAACACATCTACTGCTCAGGAATCCTGATGAAAAAAAATAGTCTTTCAATTATCTTTGAACACTTGCTCTAAAGTTTTGTTCATGTACACAGGTATTTTTATTCAGGTATGTTGATTTGCTACCATGGGATGAGACTGCTGGATCATGTGGTTATTAGCATTTGGTTAATGGAAATATAAAAATGTGATGGGAAGAAAGCACAACCTCATTTGATCCTATTTGATTTCAACTTTTTTGAACAAGCCTGTCCAAAAGTATGATGTGCCATAGCTTAGCCACGTACGTAATCCAAGGGATTTCATCTCAATCTTTGTTTCACATGAGATTTGGAGGTGGAAAGTAGCATTTTGTTATGAGTGCCTGGCAAAATGCCCGCTAGCAAAGAATTATAATGTAGAAAGAATGACTCCATGTTCACACTCACCAAAGTCAGTAATGGGTGCTTAAAAAACATTATTGTTACTTGAAATGCTTTTGTGGTCTCCAAAACAACTTCATAGTGACCATCAAAAATTTATTAGCTATAACAAGATGAAATGGAAAGTCAAAAATTAGTGGATTACCTATAACAGATTATGAGTCTGACCAAAATAATTTTGCTGTAAAAGGTTTTAAAGCATGCTGTCCAAGAAAACACTGAAGATTTGGTAGCATTTGCCTAATTGCTAGAGCTGTGAGCTGTCAGGAACCCCTTCCACGTAGCCCTTTGTGCTTAAAGTTCCTTTAAAATACTGGTGTAGCCAAAATAACAGCGTTGGCTGAGTTGGAGCTGTGTCCTCAGCTGGAATTGAAGCTGGAGGTCCTCCAACACTGAAGGAGTTTTACTTTAGTCCTAGTTTCTCTGGGGAAAATGGATGAGTAAATTGCCTTTAGGGCAAGGACACCTATAGGCTGAGCAGAGTAACTGACCTTACTGCACCCTATTGCAGCTAACTTGTCCAGGAATGAGCTTCCTAGGGAATGCCAAGCCAAAGCAGAGACCCTGCCAATGAAAGTACATCCCTCCTTACTGGTACTTGGCATTTCCACCACTGCTGTGATATGTTCTAGCTCTTTTTACAGGAACTGACACTGTCTGCAGCAAGTGAGTGGCTTTGAGTCCCAGAAGTCTTGATGTTGTGAAAGCCTTTCCAAAGTGCTGAGTGTTCATTTCATAAAAACCAGCTACTTTGAAAATGCTCCAAGTTGAGGAGCCAAAACCATAACTGTCTTAAAACTTTGAGTTTGTCATGGTGAATGCCAAACACAAAGCTTTTCCAATCTCTACAAGGATTTTTTTTCCCCCCTGTTGTATTATATGCTAAGCCTGGCTTTAGAGAGCCTGTAGAACATAGAAACTAGCTAAAAAACAAACCCTGATTTACTCCATGTGTAAGTTGTGCTAAATCACACTCTGAGAAAACATAGCATCTCTAGTATTTCCAGACTTCTTGCAGGAGATACCAAGCTGCTCAGTTCAAAGTCAGATATTTAATATTCTGTCTTATTTGTTGGATAAAACATTTAATTTCTTGGCTTCAGATTATTCACAAGCAAAGCACATGCAACATGAAAAACATTTTGATGAAACATTTGGTGCTCTCAATATAGGTTGCTTCTTGATTGTGTGCAAGTTCTTAGAAAACCAGAACCATGATGCTTGCATTCACAATTCCAAATTTAATTGCTGTAACTGTTCTGCAATTGCTTTTAAGGCTCCAGTTTGACTAATGCTCATATTCCCACAAGATGAACTAACAGGGTTCAAATACAAAAGAACTTGGTGATGAAGGATGAGGGACAAAAAGCTCTCTCCATCAATTTTCATGACAGATTTCCACAATGAAAGTCCAAGGGTCATATGCACCAGGGCTGGCACAGGAAATCACATCCAACAGCTCCAAGGACAGACTTATCTCACCTGCAGTGTGCACTTTGCCTATAACTCTGTTTTCCACTTGTGAGCACCTTTTGCTCAGACAGGGAAGGTACCCAACTGATCTGTCCTTTTGCACTGGAAGCTGCTCTGTCTCATGTCTGAGACAGCAGAAACTTCTCTGCCTAACAGTTTTTCAACACTCTTTCCACCATTTTTCCAGCTACCTTTCCTCCATTTTGAGATTTCCAGTATGAACAAGGCTCCTGTTAGCTACTGGAAAAGTGAAATATCATTAGATAATTTTGCTGGATGGCAATCAGCCATACTTCTCTCTCCCATCACTCTTCAAACATGCAAGTAAAGACAGAATAATTTGGAATAAAGATCCTTTATTTTTATTTTATTCCCCCCCCACTCCCATCATTGTACTTTATTGATAGGTGAAAGGCTAATTTAGTCTCAAGAGTGTTCTGTGTCTAACCCAACTATTTCATTTCAATAAATAACCTTGCTGTGAATACATTTTAATTAGTGATTTCATACTTGGAATTGTGCAATTGTAATACAGTAGGCGTGAGGACCTATTGAAATAGTATAAAAAAGCATAATTATTTTCAAAAGCTCCATTGGAATAACGCAGGTAAAAAATTCTCCTGCTGGCGTCTGTTTTCTGTGTCCAATGTATCATTAGTGCTTCACATTCTCGCTGTATTTATGAAAGGGTAGACTACAGGTTATGCAGGATGCTCCCACGGTGCTGGAGATTTTTCATTCTTTGTTTGCTGTTCCTTGCTGAGATCATTATAATGAAGACAAGATTTTTACTTCATTTGACAATTTCGGTCTAATTGACTGAAAGATATTACAAAGAAAAATGGGAACAAAACCCGAAGATTCAGAAGGATTTTCCTGACTCTATGGGCCTGGGATTCTTTCATGCAATGTGGAAAAAGTAAAGTAGGGCCTAAGAATAAAAATCAAAACCTTGTCATACATGTCAGTGCTGAAGGCAGGCTGACAAAGAAGGGCTTTGAGCAGTAAGCAGAAGAAAAATCTTAAAAGCAGCATATGCTCATTTCAGATCTGAATTCAAACTTGCAAACAAGATGCTGGGCTAGAGGAACTTGGTATAAAATTAAGGGTCGTGATAATGTCTAGGATGGGTTAAATCAGACACTGGTTACCTTTACTAGGATGCAGCTCAGGATCCTAGTGGATCCTTTGGCCATTGCTTCTTCACTCAACAGTGTGGCACAGAAGAAAAAGAGCAATAAAGGCCAACTGGATTTTTAAAACAGGCTGCATTTGATTTAAACGCTCCCTTGAGGGCTCTTGTTGTCTTTTATGCAAAATTATCGTGTTTAAAAAACCTGCCAGAACTTCTCTGGCATGTCAGTGAAAACAAGAAAGTTGTTCTTAAAATGTAGGCAATTTACACCTACTTAGAGTGACTATAGTTAAGGAACACGTACATATAAGCTGTCATATCTGCTCCCTTCAACTCCCTCATCATGTTGCTGTGGACATTTTGGCAAGATTCCTGACCTGCACTCAGTCTGGGGGGGTGGGCTGCCTTCAGCTGTCATGTGTGCTGGCATCTGAGCCAGCTCTGCCAGCCCTGGGAAGAGCAGGGCCTCAGCAGCACTCAGTCCCTCTGCAAAGAAGGGAGCAATGGGGTGTTCCCAGGCTGCTCCTCGTTTCTGGGCAAACTACAATGCTGGTTATTCCCACCCTACCTTTGTGTTCCCATCTGCCTTTGGTTTTTGACTTCCAGTCTCAGAATTAAGAGAGGAAGTAGCTGCCAAACTTGGATACAGTCCATGTCTAAGCTCAGCCCTTGTCTTTGGCACGGACACTGAAGGCTCAATGGGCTCTTGAGCAGGATGGCGTTTCCAAGAGGGAAACTTGCTGCCCATGCAGCCACATTTGCCTCTGCAGAGGGAGTGTGGCAGTCCTTAGCTCTGCTCTCCCATGGGCCTGGAAGTGGCAGCTGCCACTTAATGGAGTGTGGTAGCATCATGTAAAATGCAGCTGACTCTACTCATGTTTTAGCCAGTGGCAGGGCTGCTTTGTCAGAGATTTTGTGTTCACAGCTCTGCTGAAATACCTAACAATAGTTAATAGGGAGAGAAAAGCTGATGGTCTCAAAACCAAATTCATAGGAAAAGCAGTGAAATGGGAGTGTTGATGCTCCATTAGAAACTTTATTAATTCAGAAAACAAGACTTTTAAAATCTTGTAAAATTCACAGATTATAAAAACAATTCACTGAACCTGCCGTGCCTTTGAATGTGTATCTCACTGAGAAGGCTGCCAGTGTCTCTGCTTTTCCTCTTGCAATGCAGACCTGGCCTCTGTGTTATTCATCCCTCATTTGTGTTCAATTGTTTCACAATTTCTCCTGACTAGCTCTTAAATTTCTCAAATCTTAAACATCAGATGAGAGTAGCAGGACTGAGAGAGAAAGAACTTGCTTGTGTGTGACCTCCTCAGCAGCATCCCTCCCTGTGGCAGCAGACTGCTGCTAATTAATTACCTGTACATGGCTCTAGGCAAGAAGGTGCTGTCATCAAGAGCACCAAACAAATAGGAGTCCTGTTTCCAGAGAAACCTCAGGGTAAATTATGTACAGGTGTCATGAGATCGCTTGCCTGAATTCATCAATATTAAGGGCTTTGGAAAAGGAGGAGGAAGTTGAAAGGTGGGGACTGGGAGTTCAGAAAGCAGTAAGGTCACCTGAAATGCAGCAGCCCTAAAACCCAGGGTCAAAAACAGGGGAAAAGCCAAAAATTTAAAAAGAGTCCCAAGTATGAATGTTCAGTCAGTGATGCAAGAAATTAAGACTGAGTTATATTTGCCTGTGCTTTTCTATTTAATGCTTGGGAAGAAGTCTGAGCAACCTGTATAAACTTGAAAGGAACACATAGTAAAGCAACTCAACAGTAGAGAGTATAAAAACTAGAGAGGGGTGGATGAAGAGTTAAGATATAAAGGTCACTGTACAAGGACATTGCAAACTCTGTATTGTGTGCTTTCTTGACTATCTGAGTTTTAAAACAGAAGAGAAGCACACTGAAGTTGCAAAGTGGGATTGACTCCAGTCTGTTTAGTACAGATAAAGCTCCCAAGATGTTGTGTATCACTGAGGAAATCAAAGCACAAAAGAAAGTTATTCTGGGAAAAATAAAGACTGAAAAGAAGAAAAAAAAAGCAGAAAAAGAAATTTATACCCACCTGCTGCCTTGCAGTTGGTGGAAATTGAACATCTTGGATGCATCTGTCTGTACTGGACAAATTATTGCTGTTTACCATCCTGGGGTAAAGCCAGGAAAGCATGGGGAGATCAGAGTCCTCAGAGCATACCCCTCCTTTTCTTAAAGTGTACTCAACAAAGCTGTGATCACTTAGAACACCTGATGAGATGCCTCCCCTGGTGACCAAATCTCAGCTTTTCCCAGATATGGCAGTCTTAAAGAGAGAAGAAAAATGTCCACTCCATTTATATTGCTGGAATCTGAGTTAGAACAGGTACTTCAAGCTGTTCAAGAAAAGGCAGAGGGATGCACTGTGTGTTTTCCACCTCCCTCTCTGCTGCATTGGGCTCACTGCACATGTTAGTAGGACAAGAGGCTGAGTTCTCTTCCTTCCTGATCTTCCAGTGTTCCAGAGAGGTACAAGTTCCCAAGATGGCATACCGGTCTTACAGAGATTGCACTCTGGTCCTATAGAACAGCTACCCTCTTCTCCTTGTACTTTATGAATGGCAGAATTAGATGTTGACACTGTGTGGTTGAACAGAGGGAAAACAGACTGCTGAGACACTTGATATTAACACTACACTTTTTGGGTCTCCAAATTAGGATGCAAAAGAAGAATGCAGTCTCTGCCGTAGCCAAATGTAAAGGGAACATTTTTGCATATTTTTGATAGGTGATCTTATCAGCAGACAGCTTTTTCTTTTCAATAAAATAAATCCTTGTAATTCCGCGGTACAGAAATCTGACAGTACAGAAAGTAATCTTTATGATGGCTAAAAGTCTTTGCACAGCACATATTGCAGCTTAGCATAATTATTTATTACTGGTGTTACCATTACTGAGCCTTTAATGTACTTGTGGCCAGTGGGCAGAAAATGAGCAATCCCTGGTGACAACAGCAAGAATGCACTTCTTCCCATGGCAAGTAACTTTTTAAAGTTCCTGTCAGTCTGTAATATTTTTCCCCTCCATGCAAGGGTATTAAAATAAAAACTTTGGATATATAAATCAGAGTAGGGTGAGTTCACTCCTGTGCCAAGAGGGAGCTGAATGAATCCTGTGGATGTTAAAGCTGAGGGGGGCCTCCTAGATCATCTTGTTGTGCCTCCCTTCCCCTGGCGATTAACTGCTGCTGTTGCCACTGGAGCAGAATCCTAAACAGCACAAGGGATGGAGAAAGAATGCTGGGCTCTCCCCTCCGGCTGCTCATTGGTGCATTAACATTTTCTACAAACTATTTACTATTCATTTTTCTATACCTCTCTATTTTCTCATGTACCTTATCAGTTACTCACATCATTGCCTCTACAGTCATGGTGAACTTTCTCTACCTAAGTTATTGTAAGAATGACCTTCCCTCAAGAAGGCCTTTTTCTCCTAAAGCATAAAAGGAACTTTCTTTGTTTTGGTTTCCATCCATTACATCCTTTAAATACTCAGTAATTCCTTAGCATCTTTATAGTTACTACAGTTAAGATATTTATAGACAAGCACATCCCTCCCTTTCTGCTTCAGTATGGAGGCACAGAAGTGACAGCCATATGATAAATAGCCAAACTGAGGAACCACGCAGGAGCCTTTCAGAGCCATAAAGAGGAATTATCAATCCCAAGTGCAAGCATGTGTGTACACACACAGGTGTGC
Source organism: Polioptila caerulea (assembly GCA_013397295.1). Lineage (NCBI taxonomy): Eukaryota > Metazoa > Chordata > Aves > Passeriformes > Certhiidae > Polioptila > Polioptila caerulea. The sequence continues at coordinate 218,762 of VYXF01008403.1, forward strand.
AAAGGCAGAAGCAAAGAGAGCAGGGATTTGCTGCATGACGAATATTCCTCCTCCAGGAATGATTCTACTAAGGTGCTTTCAGAGCAGTGAGATGGATCTCTTGGTATGCAATTTTATATATTTCCACTTCACAGAAACAATCACTCTGGAGGTGAAATAAGCCTTACAAGGTGATCCCGTCCATCTCTTTACCATTAGGCACTGAAGAATAATGCCTCATGTTTTCTGCATTTAGCTGCCCAAGCCTTAAGCAATAGGCTGCCCTTGCTTGTCTGCATTAGAACCTGAGGTGTAGCTATGCCATGCTTCCTTACCTGGCTGAACCAGGAGCAGAGACTTGCTAGTGGTCTAGCAGGAGCTTCATCCCCTTTCCCTTTAGGCCTTTTCCAGCTGCAGCACCCAAGTTCTCTACCACCATTTCCCTTACGTGTGATTTATCACCCACATGTGACCCTCCTTCCTTCTGGTGTAACGCTACTTGTATTTTTCCCTTAAAGGGCTACTGCAGATGTGATCTTGAAAGAAATCTATCACAACAATTTTATGCCCACAGCTGACTGCACTTTCTGCTTTTCCAAAGGGTGCTCTCTCTTTGCCATATTTCTTCACTCACCAATATGCTTATTACAGCTTTTGAATATCTTTAGATCATTTACCTGGTATTACCTTTCTGCCTCCTGAACACCAGAGAACTTGCTTAGCTCTCTTGTGATGAATCATCTGAATGCAGGCTAGTTTTTCCCATTATGCATTTTTTTTTTTTTAACCAAGAGTTTGACCTGTGTGTATTAAAGAGTATAACAGCTATTGCTGTTATCAGTAGCTGCAACTTGCATATATCCTGAAACAAAGAGCGTTAATGGCAGTATTACAAGCTCAGTAAAAGACACAACTTAGTAAAAAGCGTTGGAAAAACGAAAAAAGTCCAGTAGGTTCGGAAGAAAAAGCTAATTGAACCCTCACAGAAACCAACTTAAATATTGCTAAATATAAAGTTTTATCCATTATAAAAACTTTACAGGATGGTCTCTCATTGGATTTCAGTTTAGTTCAGGCCTGTCATTTTCAAAAAAGACTTCTTTTGCTATAGTTCAAAGCTCAATAAAGTAGGTGCAGAGATGGTAGCCTAGCAACCACAAGAAAGAGAGTTTAAACACTGAGAAAATGAGCTTTTAGCTTTCTAATAGCCAAGCTTTCATATTCAGATCTTCTTGCTGGGTTTGAAACACCTGTTTCTATTTCAGATGACTTTTCTTCATTCTATCAGTACAGAAAGCTGCATGACATTACTGAACTACAATTAAATGAACCTGTTTTATATGAATATTCTTTGGTCATGGACAAACAGAAAACTGAATTGTGAATGGTGAGGAACTAATTTAGTTTTTAAATTAAGTTAGCATTTCCTTGAAACAGAAGAAGGGTGGTTTTTTATATGAAGCAGAATTGGTTCCCACAGTGGACACAAGAATAAACCTGCTTTTTCCTGCTGACTTAGGAAAATCAAATAAATCCAAACATTCACCACTGTGATTTTAAAAATAAGTTTTAAGGTTATATATGCCCTGTCCACACAATAATGTGAACTCTGTCAGAACAGCTGAGAGACCAAGAGCTCAGTGTTTTGGCACCTTGATATTTTTCCTGTTCACCTGTACTGAGTTTAAAACTGTGACTGGTTTTGGATTTGTATCTTTGTTTGAAAAGATCTTGGTGCCTGGAGTAGTGGATGTGAAATGTTGATTTAAATAGCAACTCCAGATGGTAACATCTGCATGCCCGTGTAGACACATAGCAAGAAAAGCAGTGGATAATAATCAATTAACACTTTTACACTCTACTTTGTTAGTCTTGAAGCCTTTTGCCTTCTCCATTATATTTTTAATGAGGGTGGTTTTTCCTGCTGATCTATTAACTGCAACGGACACAGAAGATCTCATGGGAGGTCTATCACACCAAGTTTTGATTTATCCTGAAATGAAATGATTTCTACCCCACTGGAATCTCACTATCTCCACACTGCAGTTAATGACACAAGATCTTTGGTCAGTGTATTTTCACCTGTTCTCCCTCCTGAGCAGGCAGCCTCCCAGACACACACTAGAAGACATCTAAACCTCCAATAGACAAAATTAGTTCCAAAAATGCCCCTTCAGATTCTGCAGTTCATGCAGTGGCATGTGATCCTTGTTAACATGGGAACGTGAGAGGCGGAAGAGACGTGTCCAGGGAATCTGGATCCCCGTCAGTCCTACTGTGGTGCCTCCCAAAGGCAAAGCTTGGGATGAAAGGGCAGGAAATGACTGGGCAGGCCTGGCTGTTAATGTATGGTTGTGCTTGTGAGTGACCTGGAGGGCTTCCAGCCCCGGTGCTGCACGAGAGGCTGAAGAGCTGACAGCTTGCTGCACTCACCCCTGCAATTTCCCCGCCACCTGCCGGGCCCCAGCTGGGGCCAAGGGTTCTCAGGGCTCCCTGGGGTGCTCACACACCCACAGCCCCTGTGCCAGCAGAGCCCCAGGACAGGTGGCTTTCTCATGCCAGGGCCATGAGGCAGGATGGAGAGCTTCTGGAGCTTCAAACGAGCTTCCACCTCCAGGCTTGTGCAGAATGAAAATAATTCCCTGCTCTTACACCCTACACGCAAATATTGACTTTCTCTCCCACTTGTTCCATACTCCGTTTTCCACAAAATGTCAAAATGAGAGATTCTTGAAGAGAACCCCACCACTGAGAAGCAGCAAGCTGCTACCACTTAGACATAAAACTTCAAAACTTATCCCTTCAGTAAATCTTTTGCATGACTAAACTTCTAGGATGCACTTTACTATGTAACCCACACGTTAAGTTTTCCTTTTCCAACAATAATTCTGTTGGCAGCATTTCAGTAGTTCTAGAAGGGGTGTTATAATTCTTCTCACCAATGTGTGCAAAGCCTTTTAAATTATGGAGCTTTTCAACGAACCTAAAATTCATATGTCCAGGTTACAGGGGGATTATCCAAACCCCAGAGGTTATGCAAATTGGCTGGAGTTAATTCAGAGCAGAGTTCTGAAGAACATATTAATGTCTTTAGTCCACACTTCATTCCTGTTTGATGGAAGACAGATCCACTGCCATAATTAGTACTCCTATTTATGACTTACATCAGTTTTCAATATATGACACTGACTCTTCTTCATTTTCCATAAACATTTTGCATTGCAATGTCATTGCCAATGACTTATTAGCAGCAAAATAACAGCAATAAAAAGAACAGCTGTGTTGGATAGTTATTGATTATTGAAAAAAGTGTTATTAAAAATGTCAAGTGTTTATGTCATTCTAGAAAGACTCAAATAAATTTATCAGAGCTCCTTTACAACTGTTCTTTTGGGTCTAATATTTGTATTCCTGTATTTACCAATACAGAGGTGTGTTGGGAAGTGTTATTTTCCCTACTGTGTTTATAGAAGCTGGAAATGTTTACTTATTTAACAAGTGTTAAACAGTATGTGTGTTGAGAACATACAAATATTGAAATCCAAGAAAGGGTTGTGGAGAAACACTCCACTGTGTGCTCCATGTTAAATAAGGATCATATGGATTGATGGATACAAATGCAATGAGGTGTCATTAACTCACTTTTAAATAACCACTGAATGTGCAAATTAATGAGATGAGAACTCCACAGAAGTGCAGAAAAAACCCACTCTGCCAAATATCACATTAGTTAAGAGCTGAAAATTGTCATTTACAGAGCACAGACCCTTGCATTAACTGTGAGTTTCCTGTAATTCTTCTCTTTCATTGAATCTACCTGTTTTGGGACCCTGACTAGTACAGCCAGCCACAACCTGCTCTTTTCCACTCTTTGCAGATTCCTGAAGTAGCAGAGAGCAGAAAGTGAGACATATGGCTCCAGAGAGAAGGCACTGGCTGCCAGCACAGACTTCCACATGAGCAGCAGGAGAGCCCCTAGGGATGCATCTGGACTCCCAGGAGGGTACCTGGCTTCAGGTACAAGACCTGGATGGAAAATTTAATTCAGAGTGAAAAAAAACAAACCCAAACCCACTCATACACCAAAATATTTAATAGCCCATATTCAAGTCCTGGACAAAGGTTGCTTATTTTTACACTTCTTTTTGTATCTCTGGTTTCTGTTCCTATTGGCTACTTTTCTTTCCTGTCCTGTGAAGAATTCCAAGATGCCAGCAAAAAGAAGCTGCTGTAAGGCTCTCTGGATCACTTCTATCAGGAAACAGTCAGTGAGACAAGTAGTGCCACAGATTTAAGTCTCACTGACTGAGCTCCAGGGTTGAGTACAACATTTACAGTGGGGCTTGTCATTAGTGTCACTACTGGAATAGAGATTTAATAAAAATAATTTAACCATCTCTGTACTTCCACGACTTAGGCAGGAAAACATGGGACAGATTTCAGGCAGAAAATAGGTATAGGAGAGAAATTTAGGATAGGAACTTGTTTTAAAGGGGCAGGGATCTTTCAGTGTTCCAACTGCCCAGGGGGTTGACAGAGCCTTGTGCTGACAACACAACAAAACCAGGAGAGCACAAAAGTAAAGAAAAGCATTATGATAACTTTGCCCACGTGTCCCACCTGAAAGAAACACAGGATACAATCACAAATGCAGAGGATTTCATGTACCCCAGACATCTCTCCCTACAAACCCTGTTTCCAAGACAGACAACACAAACTTGGGTCCTTTTCCTGACAGGTTTGTTCAGGCACTTGTATTAAAGGAGGGCACACTTGCTGTGATTCATTTACTGAACAGAACATTGTAAGCTAAAATGGGACTTTTCCCCCTACAACCTACAATTAGGTAATCTACAAAATTAATTTCCTTTACATTTAACGAGGCTCTGTTATGTGGTTTGGCGTGCATTATTTTGTGTATTAGTCACAGCCTGACTGAAGGGAAATGCACCATCAAATGCACCATCAAATTTACTGTAACAGCAATTTTCCTTAAGGTATATCAACACAGATGAATCTGCAGACCCCTAATACATGGCTTAAAACTATCTTTTATACAATATTGCCCTCTATGGGAGCCCAAGATGTAACAGATTTACAACAGAAACACATGCTGCTACTCTCTGGTCTTATTAATTTTTTTTAGTGTAGTATCTAGTTTCCTAAAACACTTATCTTTAATAGAAATGCTTTATGCCACCAGGAGAAATCAACCTGCTATCCTCTCATCAATTTATTTCTTTCAAGCCTACACTTCAAATTGTAACAGGTATCTCTATTACTCGTATTTAGCCTTTATGTGGTAATTTCAGTTCACAGAAGCCCTGCTCCAAGGGTTTCAGCGTTTCTGTCATGCTTAAAAAGAACAAATAACCAAAACTTAAAGTGCACACAACACAGTAGCCACATCACTAGTATGAATAGGCAAATAACATTTGGAATATTATTTCTAAAGTGCTCCAAAGTCTTCAAAGAGCAAAGACGTAACTCCAAAATATCATTACAGATATTTTCAAATGTAAGCTGCTGAACATTAGTGCCATGAGTAAAGGAGGAATGAGCATGATAAAGAAGTACAATGGTTAAGTATCAACTTCTTATTCACTTGGAGTGTTCTCTGGGTTCTTCCATCCATGTTTTTCTTTGCTAATCTTAATTAAGTCACCTTTGTTTTCTTTCCATGAGAAAAACATATTTTTAAAAAGAAATCTCAGTCAAAAGATGATTGGAGAGCAATGATCGCTGGGCATTGTTCACACTGAACTGCATAGCATATTCAGAAGAAAAAACCCCAGCCATTCCTTCTGCTACCATCTGATATTTTAAGGTTAGTGCTGAAAGTCTGTAAGCAATTCCTACCTCAAGAAAAGGGAATCAATAGCAGTTAGACATTAAAAGCATTTCTTTAGCTTGTTAACTCTCTTCTAGCAGATGTTGCAGAGAGATTTCACATCTCCAAAGAAGGCCAGTTCCAAGTAAATATAACATCATGATCTTGATTTCCCTTGTCAGACTACAGCATTTTCAAGTCTTTAGCCTTGCTTTTGCTGAACCCAGGTCTGTGTGGGGTTTTTATAATTTTATTTTGAAGCACAGCCTAGTCATATCAGTCTAAAAATAGACCTTAGGGTGTACTTCCATTTCCCATTTCAGGGTTTCCCACTCTACTGGAGCATTAGCATGAGGCTTCCTGCTGTAGCACCAGACAAAGCAGAAAACAAATTATAATAGGATGACCTAATTTTTTTTTTTTAATTGCTAGGAGGTAAAACACTGTACAACAGGATCCATTTTTTCCTAGTAATTTTAGAATAACAGTTTGGGAGTGCATTAGTGACTGATTTTTCACTTTTTTAAAGTTTTAAATTATGGTATATAAAAAGCTCTGCTTGTGTGAGCTAACCTAGAAAGAGGTCATCCTTAGAATGCAATGATAGCTTGATATCTAGATCGCAAGGACAGAGAGCAAAAAGAGAAAGATGAATGTTCTTTGTAGTTCCTCCTTTGAAACCACCATTCCTGGTTTCACCTTTTATTCAGAAGTGGATTAGAGTATTAAAAGAGTCTCTGCAGACATGTTAAAGGGGGCTCCCACTGGAGCTCTGTTCTAATTAAGCTACTTTATGAATCATTCCAGTTTGACTAACTCAAAATTTGTTTAAAAAAAAAATCACTTAGTACATCAAACAGAGAGTTCAAGCCCCTTTGTTTTTAATAATCAAAGAAGAAATGCTTGGGTTTGAGATTTGTAAGCTATCACTTCATTTTATGGATGATACTCTTTATGATAATTGCTTTGCCAGCAGCTGGCCTGCATTGCTCTTTATTAGAAGCCTGCTTTCCCCAGCCCATCTTAGCAGCCCTGCTACAGCTCAGACGCACAGCTGACATGACAGCAGAATGCTGGTGTTACAGAGAGGTAATTGTTCCGAGCCATGGAAATCATCAGTCAGCATTTTGGTGGTGGCTCGGCTGGAGATCATCAGGAGCTGGTGAATGGCTCTGCTAAAGCTCATGCAGGGAATAGCAGAGCACTGCCCAGCTCTGTGAGGAGCCCCTTGCGGGGAGGGGCAAATGTGTTACTGTTACCGAATGTGTTACTGTTCACATCAGCCCCTTGCCCAGCCTGAACTCAGGAGCAGATGCACAACAGGGTGACACCCCTTCCGTCTGCAGTACTGGGGGCCAGAGAAACCCTATGATGGTCTCTGATGAAGCACAACCTTTGTGAGTCACACAGCAAATGATTCTCTATGCTTTCACAGAAAGGGGAAATGGGGGCACAATGAAAGTTCCTAGATCTGGATTTGTGACAATTGGCAGTGCAGGGCGGGCAGCAGCCAGCTTTTCTGGGCGAGGCAGTCAGATGAATGGGACCTGCACCTGCTTTTCGTCTTGTTTTTGCAGAGATTTGCAAAACTAGACTGACTTGCTTATCAGCAAGGAGGTCACAAGAAGAGTCATTGTGAAAACAGACTGAAGGGGACGCAGCTCTTACACAGTGTCACATGTTACAGATGCAAATGACAAATCACAAGGAGGCTGAGCAGAGCTTAAATCTGCTCCCTGCTTTAGTCTCTCCTGCTACATTGAAGTGAGACCTGGGAAAAAGCTCTCCTCCCTCTAAGCTCCAGTCCAACCCCCCTTTTACTTCCCAGGAGCTGTCTGCTACTTCAGGCCAAAGCAGAACCTGGGAAGGATTCTGCTAGGGAGCTGTGGGACAGAGCCCAAAAAGCTTTATGGATACTCAAAGATATTCATCTCTCTCACACATCATGAGCCCTTGTCTCAGTGTCACACGGGAAGCGGTGACAAAGACCAGGCTGTGGATTAAGCACAAACTCGTTTTTTGCTTTGATGGTATCTCAGTAAGAGTACTTAGAACACTTTATATTTTCATAGTTGAGTAAGCACTTAAGACATAAAACAGTAATGCAATTAGAGATATGTGGACCAGTTCTAATGCTAAATATAAATGAATGTATGTTGGTTTAACAGATATTTTCACATTAGTTTCTATCCGCACGCTCTCTGAAACTAATACATCCAAAGCTGTAAAGGAACAAAGCCACACTAGGATATCAAAGTTATCTTACAGAGGAATAAAAGTATAAGATAAAGGTCATTACAGAACTGGTATGCACTGATTTGCCTTTATCATCAGTACAAGTGTGTCCAGACATAAAGAGGGGATAATAGAAGCTGGAAAAGAGATCATATAGCTGGAGAATGTCAGCAGTCAGGGAATCTAGCTATTTTTTACATTTTGTAATTTTACTTGAGGACTGAGCAGCATTTTTGCTGTTGATGTTGTCACAAATCAGCACTACATGCTGAAGTGGACCACTAGCAGCATGTTCTCCCCTGACATCTGGGAAATAAGAATAACCCACAACAAGGCAGGCACTGCCAGTAGAACACATGAATGCCTTAACTGAGTTCTAATGCATGAAACTCAGCTCCACGTGTATCCATATTTCATCCCTACATTTCTGATTCTGTAAAACCTCTAACACATTTTGAGCCAGAGCCAAAATGAAAAGCCAGATGAAAAACTCTTAACAACTTATTGAGACATCAAGAAAACAAAATAGACTTTTCTTAATGAAGTATATGAATACTCAAAGAAACCCAAACCACATTCTGGTATGCCTTTATGTTTCTTGCACTTTTGATGTGAGTATAATTAAGTTCTGCATATCTCAAGTTGCTGCTGGAGAAATAGGATTAATCTGTAACTCTTACAAGTTGTCATAGTTCCTCTGAAATCAATAGATGTTTTGACAATTTACACCATCTGAGGAACTGCTCTGTGTGTCTAATAAGACACACTGCTGTTTAATTACAGGGAGGTTCATAAGGAGTCTCCACTGCTCAAGAAAAAGCTGGTTCTTGCAGGAATAGTCATTTTTTTGTTCTCTTAAACTCATTACGAACTTCAGTGTCAAAAGCCATCTTTCTTTCTAAAGACCATTAATGTGTCTTTAGCTGAAAGAAAAGGTTCTCTGTATTGCAGTCAATTTTGAACCTGAACTTGGTGCTGTGAAGGGGTTTTGAGAGAAGTAGGGAGTGCCTGTTCCAGTGTCATCAGAGCACTGAAATAACTGGTGGGGATTCTGGGAACAGCCAGACAACAGAAGCTCAACATAGGAGCAACAGAACATCAATCCAGATATTCCAGTGAAAGCTTCCAGGTAGTCTGGAAGAGTGAACCAGGGAGATACCTTGTTAGTTTACACACAAACTTCTGAGAGGATTTGCTTGCTCTGCATCATATTTAGGAACATGATTTAGTGGTAGGCTTGGCAGTGCTGGGTTAATAGTTGGACTCCATAATCTTAAAGGTCTATTCCAACATAAATGGTTCTAGGATTCTCTGTTTCTAACCACAGAACTGCAGGAATTGTGTTTTCCACATCTGGTGATGTGAAGATGAATACTTTAAAAATGTGTACAGACATTGATAAGTGTTTTAAGCTGCAAGATTTGGACAGAACACAGCAACACTTACTTTCACCAAACCAACGAAGCACGACAACAAACAACCACCTAAAAAAACCCCACCAAAAACCAAAAAACCCAATCACCATCAAACCCACAGTTCCAGAACCAGAAAGCCACATATTTCAGTAAATTTTGGGCAAAGAAATGGTAGGTTTCATCTATGGGTTTTGTGCTACCAAAATGAGTAGAATAAGCTGTTGTGATTACCTATCTGTACAGGAAGGAAATAAACCACATGAGGATTAACAGCTACAGAATAATGTACACCACTTAATGCAAAATCTGTGCTGCAGGTTAAGAGCCAGAAAAATATATCCTGTGTCAAGGATCTCAGCATAGGTGTGCTGCCTCATTAATACAGTATTTTATTACTAGAATTTATCTTATTTTCTTGTTTTTCTCCATCTACACTTAATTTCTATTTCTTGCTGTCCTGTTTTCTTTCTTATCTATTTTTCCCTCAAGCAGAGCTTGAGAATTATATCATGATCAGAAGGACATTCTAGGTAACTCGAGTGCCTTTGTGACCGAGCTGGAAGAGTTCAGTTCTGTCTACTACCCAAAGGAGAGGGAAGTGAAAAATCAAACTTTACTCTTTTCTCCCAAGGGTTGGTGTGCTCTTTCTGTTACACAGGGTTGGAGCAATTCTGCCAACAGATTCCCACACGTTTCTCATGAGGGCAGACCCTGGCACAGTCATTCTCCTGATCCTGCACTTAAAATGAATCACCAGCAGAGCAAACAGCTCCAGAGGCAGCGTGAATCCACAGCCCTGTTCCTTCATGTTCAATTCACCCAGCACGGTAGGGCTTAAGCCAAGGATTTCAGTTCAAAGAGTGACTTGAGCATCTGAATTAAAACACACTCTCAACAGTTTGTGCAAGCACTTGGCCGCTGGCCCGCCTGGGAACATCTGTGGCAGTAGTTTCCAGGGGGCAGAGCTCTGCTCCCACCACATCTGGAGCAGCACAGCTGTCCTGCAGCCAAGCTCTCCCACTCACAGGCACCTCTCCAGGGCTCCAAGTGCAGCCAGGAGCCAAGGAGAGCAGTACAAACAGCAGCAAACCACCGGACCTTTTCTTTTCACACCGTCAGATTAGCAATAGGAAGCTCTGGCAGTTTTTGGACAAACTGAACCAGAAGATTTCCTTATGTTGGGAAGAGACTCTCTAACTCAATTTGGCTGTTTTAGTTTACGGCCTGACTGAAGCTCTGACATTCACACAGGATGCAAGGAGGCACCTGCTCACCACCCAGTTACGGTGGGAACCCTGCACACAGCATTCACAACAGTCTTTGGAAAACAAATCCCAAACCCAGAGCCAGGCCATGGGTGCAAGGCATTCTTACAAGATCTCCCAGCAAGTGCTTTGTAATTAGAAATTGCAGGAAATTACTCAGACATACTTTGAATTTTAATTTACTTCAGTTTCTAATTTAGCCAGAAGGAATCAATTAGTCCCCAGTTCGGAATCTCTACCATCTTTGAAGCTTGGATATTCACAGAGAGCAAACAGCTCTTCGTGTATAAGGTCCCAGCTGAAGGATGTAAATGGTGAACTGCATGGAACACCATTTATTTACACTGTTTTGGAAACACGAAAGGTTGAGCTGACCCTCCTATGATTCAAATCTGAGTTTACAGCGTCATTCATCATCTCAGAATGGGTTTGTTCCAGTCTCCTTGAACAAAACTATTTTCTCCTCACATTTGCTGCACAGAATTGGCTGAATTTCAATTCCAAGGTGTATTGTACAAAGAACAGTTTTGGAGTGAAAGATGTCAAGCTGGCAAAAATGGAAAATTAGATTGGAATAAAATCTAATTCTTTTAATATAGAAAGTGTTTAGTTTTGCCTCTGTAATGTAATTTGAAATCACATAGCAATCATCTTTCTTGGCTGTGGAGATAGGTTTCATCTATAGCTGGATGAAATAAAGGATTTTAATAAGAAATTATGCAACAAATAGGTGGAACTTGTGTCACGTACAGCAAGAGCACCAAATATTTGCTGGAGCCAGGGAGATCATTTGTAACAAACTTGCTGGGTGACCCCTGTTTGATTTTGGTTATGCACTAAATCCCACCTTTTGTTGCACCCAGGTGATGTTATCAGTGACCTAACAAGAGCAGGAACCAAAAAGACTTCCAGTGCTGAGATTTTGTTAAGCCTCTTTTAGCATCTGGAGATGGTGAGGGGTGATGGGGGGCACTAAGGGCACGAGCATCCTCCTGTCAGAAAAATGATTCTTTCAACTTTTCCTTTCTCCTAGGCTTTCCGCTGCAGACTCCAGGTTTCAAATGGGGAGCTGGAAGCGGCACTTCCCTCCTGCATTTTGGGCGGGCAGGGGGGGAGGTGGTCCAGCCGCACAATGACAGATTATGCAAATCCTCGCGGAGCATGGAATCAGTCAGGGCGGGGGAAGCGGAATGCATCTCATCTCCGAATTAGCCTCCGCCGTGGCGTCCTCGCGAAGCAACCCCCCCTCGGCCGGAATGACATCAGAGCAGCTCCGAGTCCTTGAAAGTCTGCGGGTTGATTAGCGGCAGGAATCGGCCGCTCCTGCCAATCACAGCCCTGCGAAGCCGCCTGGCTACTCCTGGAGATCCGCGGGAGACGGAGGCTGACTCCGGCGCCGGCGGCAGGACCGCGAGCAGCTGCTCCTTGGGCGATTCAAGAGTTCTCACAGTCTTGCTGCTGGAGCCTGGCGGCTCCCCGGCGTAATCCCCGTAGCCAAGAAGGAAGCTGCATTTTGAGCGGTGTGCTGAGCAGAATCATTCCAGATAGCTGCTCGCTCAGAAAAGGACAGGCTGGGTATAAATGAGATGTGACTGTGCCGGTAGAGTTCAGTGACCGGGGCTGGAGCAAGAGGAGCCTTCCTGGGATGCTGCTCAGACAGCTGCTGGCAACTGAAAACTCTCCCTAGTTTACCTGGAGCCCTGTGAAGAGCTTTGACTAGCAGATGTCTCTCTACTGCACGATAGGAAGAGAAATTCTTCTCTAGGTAAGCTATTGTTCAGCTTCTCAACCTCTGCTTCTGGGTATACATTCATCCAACCACACAGACAGTGCCTATACTCAGGGCAAGTATAAATATCCAGTGTGTCAAATGATCCGCCTGGAACCTATGCATAGTGAGTGCTTCCGAAAGCTGCCTAGAGTCTGGCATTCCAAGGATTATTTGGAAGTTTGAGATAGTCTTTGCCACATTTGCATGCAAGTGCCCCTGGTGTAAAGGGACGTTTCCGAGGGAAACAGCTGTCTGCCTAAATATATAAAAGACCAGGGAAGGGAGAGCAGGGGAAGTTATGTGAGGGGGGAAAAGAGGATACAGTTGCTTCTTTAGTTTACTCCACATCCTTTGCTTTTATTTGCTACCATCTAGCATCGTTCAGCAGAATTGCTCTACTAAAATGACATGGTTAGAAGCTTTCCATGGTTCTGTATTAAATATGCACTAAAGTAAAAGTAATTGTACCGTGAGGAAGCCAAAACCTAAAGATCTGCTCTCTTCCAGCAATTTGATAGCAAACAACACCTGTCAGCAACATTTTTTTGTTTTAACAGCACAATCATTTAGAGACTGTTAGAGGTAGTAAGGGGTAAACTGAAGAAATGGGTGTGGGCTCTTCAGATTCTACAGAGCCCGAGTCCAGAAGCAGCCCAGCATTTTTATCCTACAGCTGGCAAACGGGCTCCAAGTCACTGCTGCTGGGAATGAACACTCACAGGAAAATGCTTAGAGTCGAAGAAGTCTCTTCCTACCAGCACTGCCCTGTTGTAACCACACATACCTACGAAACCCCACAGTTATGAAGTTCTCTTTTCCTCAGGGAATTTGCCAGGTAATTTTTTACTAACTCCTGCAGCTCTCATTCACATTGCTTGAAGCCTCCCTCCTTCCCTACATGTGAATAAATGCTGCAGAATCTGGCCTACTCCCTGTATCAGGTTACTCTACCTTTCCTAGCTTTGAATGCTCGCAGAGAACAAGATTAAAAGAGGAGTAACTTATTTTCACCCCATTTCTTCAGGAGTTTGAATCATGATCCTCTTGCCATAAATGTTCAGCCTGTAGCAAGACAGCAGTATCTCCTTGTTCATAAAGTTTCAATAGCTATCAACGTTTCCAGGTGCTCCCTGTCTTGCCCCATCCTGTCTTTACACTTTCCCCTCCACCAAGGTGCACTGTCTGCCTTGCTTTTGGCAATGCTGCTCTAAAGGAGGGGCTGGCGGTGGGGTGTGAACTGCCAAATCACATTTAACTAAGAAAATTCTTGGCTTTGAGTTTTTTCCAGAATCATATCAGTCAGATACTATGATCTACTCAATTGGGTTAGATGTTCCTAATGACCCTGCTCTGTGCAAAAGTTTAAGACTGTCTATTAGGTTTTGTGCCATTTCCCCAGAACATAGCCGGGTTTTTTTTGATTCATAATAGATGCCTAATGTCTGAAAGCCTCAGAATTGAAAGCAGGAGTATCTTAATGTCTTGTTGACACTACTCACTTCTGCAAGGCTGGGGAAATGCTCCTCTAACATGCGTTTTATCAGAGTAAATCAAATTCAAAGGGTTACATTTAAGCAGAGAGCAGGATGTTTCGGTGACTGACCACTTGCACACACACACATAAATGTCCCCACATGTAAACTCTTCTCAGCCTGGACATCCTGTTAACTCACGCTGTCAAGTTCTGCAAGTCTTATTAAAACTTTATTGGTGTTTGGAGGTTGATATCTGCTGTATCACTCTTAGTGATATATGCAATATATGGCCACGATCAGACTTAGCACCATGTAGGAATCATGAGCTGCTCTAGAGTTCAACTATCATATTCACTATGAGCAGGATAAAAATATGCTAATATTAAAGATGTTTTTTTTAAGGTTGCAGTACAGGAATTATCCCAGCAGTATAATGAGATACTTTAAGGGAAATGTGGCCATATATTGCAAACCCATGGCAATACTGAGCACAGAAAATGCTTATGAGTTACTATTAGTTCTGACTGTGAGTTTTCATTTAGATAAACGAAAAATTGCATTTAACTCTATGTCCTTAGAAAAAGATTCATCATTTTTCTACAAGCAGTAAAGGAAGCCATATAATGAACTTCTACCAAAAAAAAAGTGTAATTTCTGTTCCAAATCATTCTGATTTAGCCTCAAAACAATTTTGTTTTGATTGCCACTATGACCATAGGGCTGGCTGAGCTTCAGCTGCATGTATAAACTGCTGTTTGCTTCCATAAAGTGTTTGCCTTGCAGAGCTTCCATAATTACAGAAACTAAGAATGTTTGGGTTGGGAGGGACCTTAAAAAGTATCTAATTCCAACCCTCTTTCTGCAGTTTCATAGGTGCATCCAAGAAACTGCTGTCCATACCTGCAAAATTGGCTTTTCTGAACAAAGCAACCCCTGGGCTAAGAGCAGCAAGGCATTGCAAGCTGGGGCCTGGATGGCTGAAGGAAAGGCTGACTTGGAATTGTGCAGAAAGCTGCACTTTGCCCTGCCTGGGGACTCATTTCAGCAACAGGGCATTGAATTTAGGGTGAGCCAGGGGCTCTCCCCACTTTCCAAGGTGAGGGGAGCCTGGGTTGAAACCATTGGCAAGTGTTAAGGAGGGCAGAGTAAGGTGGCAGTTTATCAGACCCTTGTTCTCAGGCCTGGGATGCAGTTGAGGACCATTAGAGCAGGTGGAAGGGCTGGACTCTTAGGGAGAAGTGGGTCTCTGTTGGAAATTGGGTGGAATGTCAGAGTCCTGTCTCCCATTTTCAGATAGGCTGAAGAATGCACATCTTATGGCAACAAGTCTCTTTCTCCTATTGAGATGTTAAAGCAATGCTCCTCACGAAGGTAAGCCACCCAGAAGAGTGCTAGATAGAAATTCAGAATCAATTCTCCATCTGTGTCAACATTTAAATTAGAAAAATTGAGCTATTAAAAGCATCAGGTGCTGGAAGAAAATGAAAATCATGCATGTCAATCCCAAACATTTATTACAACTACTGTCAGGAATAATTACAATGGAATCAGAATTTCTACTGAAATTAACACTTGCTATAGAAAAATAATAATGTTTTACCTAAACCACAATGCCACCAGAATATATGGCAACAGCACAGCAGTGTAGAAACCGTGTCAGTATTTGATCTCCCATACGTAAATATCATTACCAGGCTCAAACAGCAGAGAGAATAATCTGGACAGGCTCTTGCCTGAGCAGAGCTCTGCACAAAACCTCCCCTCCTGAAGGACTATCCACAGCTACTTATTCCAACCCAGACTCTTCCAGGCTCCGCTGAAAGGGTTGCATTTAGCTTTTAGTGTATAAATAAGTGTTCTGATAAATAATTAATAGTAGCTGCTGGCCATAAAAGAGGTGGCTGTTTGGAAAGTTAAAGCAGTCTATCATGAAATATGCACCCACCTCCTCTGTGTTCTACTTTCAGGAGCTGTTTTAGCCAACATCTTGTCCTTTGTCATGGGACCATATTGTGCAAGGAGGAGGCCAGAGCTCAAGTTCCAGACCCTCAGGGTATTCTTGAATTTATTCTCTCTCACTGGGAAACAGATCACCCCCTAAACCACCAGAGGGGAGGGCAGGTGGTCAATGATTCACAGAGAAGTTTTCGAAATTAGAGAAAAGTGCATTGTTCTAGGCTTCTGGGTAAGATACAGAAATTAGACTTATAGATCACATTTGATTTTAAAACCCTCATAGTTTCTTGGGTTTTTTTAATTTAAACCAAAAAAACCCAGGGCTCTCTGCCTTGATATTTTGCCAGACTACCTGCACTCTACCCACCTGAATAGCTGGTATAACTATAGGGCATTTTTATTCACTACTACTCTGTAGATTGAATTTGGGGTGCAATTTTAAATGGCTCCACTATTTTATCCCCATACAGTCCTGCTGTTTAGCGTGGAACTGTGCATCAGAATCCTGGTGAATTAATCACCTGCAGAAGGGCATGGTGCTATTATTTGTACCTCAAAAATCACAGTCAAAGAGAATTCTGTGATATGAAATATCCATATGACAAGCAAAGTGAGCCATGCATGCCTCTAAAACACCTGACAGGCTCCCATCAGACTAACTCTCCACCAGCCTTGGTGCAAGCTCCACGTGCCTGCATCAATCACAGGCAATCATTCTGCCTACTCAGATTTTTAACTGAAGGACCTTCTGAAAGGCTTTCTCCTCCATAGAAAAAAATATTTGTGTTCAGGCAGAAAATAAAGTCTCTGTGTATATGTTACCTAAAACTGAGCTTTATTTATTACAGGATATGGTGTCAAACGATCAGACATAATTTTGTAAGCCCCTTCCATAACCCAGTGTCCCGGTTTAGGGCGAATTTTGGAAGAAACCTCCAGATGGGGTCCCTCTAGAAAGCAAATCCAAACAGCCCCTCCCTCCAACTGGTTCGGGAAAGAAAAATTTCCTTGGAGGAAAGTGGAAAAAAGTTGTTTATTTATAAGGCAAAGCACTCCCCAGCACAACAAATGAACACCACTGAACACCAAACCCTCTGGCTGCTCCGCAGAGATGACAAATTCCCAAAGTCTCTCTCTCCCGTGGGCTGCAGCTCAGCTCAGCTGCCCTTAATCCCTCTGGGGCTGGAAAAGGCCGGGCCCAGGCCAGGCCCAGGGGGCCACAGGTGTGAGCTCCTGGTGCCCTTTTGGGTTCTCAGTCCAGAGCAGGTTAAACAGTTCCAAGGAAAAGGAAAAAAAAACCACAGTCCGGAGAACTTCTCTGCTTCGGCTGGCCAAAAAACTAACAAACAGCAAAGGAGAGCTCTCTCTTGCCGTCTGCACTGCAGACAACACAGGCTGTGTGTGAAGGAACGCTGAAAACTCTGATCTTTATGTTTTGAAAACAATTGCCTCAGACATTCCACCGCTTCTCCTTCGCTCTCAGATCCAGTTTTAAAGGTGCAAAACTTATTTCTGAACTAAACAGATGAATGGGGATACAATTCAGCATCAACCCAGGACACCCAGAAAGCCAGGCTGGATTTCCTTGTCCACAATACACTCTGGAGATTTTTATTGAAAACCAAGAAGATTTAGGCACTCAGCCCCCAGGAGAAGACTGGAATGTAAAGACAATTCCAGCCTGATTCAGGGGCAGTATGTTCAGAAGGACTGACAACCACCTGGATTTTTTTTTTATTCCACACTCTCCCCCTTCAACAATAAGTTAATGCCTCAGTAGTTCAATAAACAGAGATTTTTCACGAAAGCAAGAGGTTAATCAAAGCCTCTCTATTCCATCACAGAGCTCTAATGGTATTAGTTCTAGTTCCAGTCTCTGAGCTCAGCGTGACTCAACGAAAAAATCCCTTGAATTCCCAAGTAGGACCCTTATCCTACTAGTGGCATTTCCAAAGCGAACTGTATCTAGACAAAACAAAGAATAGATCTTTTGAAAGGAAACATTTGTTTGTATTTTGAACCAAGAGCAAAACAGTATCTATAGGTCACAGATGATACACCAGAAATCTCTAAAGAGATCTTTCATTTGGCTGACAAAGTGGTTTCTCTCAGAGAAACCCCATAAAGCAGTGGCAGGAATAAACACAAAGAAATTTAACCAGGGTACAAAAAAAAAAAAAAAAAAAAAAAAAAAAAAAAAAAGAAAAAACAACAAAAACTTTNCAAGCACAGCAAACACATTTGCCTGCACATGAAAGTATGAATTTTGCACTGGCTTTCCCAAAAGCACACTTTGCAATATCCATGCTATACACATCTGAACCAACATGAATAATCTTCAAGCATTTTACAGCTAATGCCTGTGTAAAGGTAGAAAAGATGAGTATTCCCTCAACAAAGACAGGGAAAATGAAATACTGAAAAAAATCAGTGTCCTCCAGAGGGTAAAACATGATGGTGACAGAGACAGAAATCAAAAGTTCCACTCCCTGCCTTATCTTTTCACCATAAAGCATTTTCCCTCTTGATAGGCAAACAGTATCCCTCCAGTCATTTCAAGATAAGAATTTAAATTTGTGTTAATAAAACTTCCTCTGACTGTCTTGTCTGCAATACTCAAGTACGTTAAAGGGAAGGTCTCTTGGATATTGTAGTATTTTTGTTACATGACTGAATTTCTCTGTCTACATTAGTTTTACTGACAACATATGTCCTATGTGCAGCCCTAAGTGGTCCCCACAAAAAGCTCATCTTGCCTGTAAAGAACTGGTATACTAAGGCTCAGAATTTTCCTGAAGGACTGCCTAGAACCTAGTCTAGAACTAAGACTAGGAAGAGACAGGAGAGATATAAACTTCCTGCTCCCAAACCGCCATGCAATAAAAGCAGTGATAAACGCAACTATTTATGAGCGAGGTGGAAGTGACTGAATTTTCCCCTTTAGAAGCTTTTTGGAAGTCCAAGAAGTGTACACACACAAAAAGAGGAGGCACACGTGGAGGGTCAGTCTGGCTTCACTTATTCTCCTTGCTTCATTTTGCTTTAGAGCCACTACTTGCAAAGCCCTGCCAGGTTGTCACCAGCACTGGTGGCTTGGATGATGCTCCAGCCCACACATCTGCTCTGATCAGAGATTGGTGGGACCAAACTCTGTGTATTCTCCCTCCTTTTCTACCAAACCCTCCCAACGATAACAAAACCCTTCAGCCAGTGGGGACAAAGATGGGGAAAGGGGACTCCAGCAGAAATTATTTAAAGAATAAATAATGGGAAACTGTTATATTGAGAATTAATGTATACAGGGCTTGGAAACTGTGTCTGACTGGCTGGAACTAGGCTTGAGCAAACTCAGAACAAGCCTCTGTTTAAATTTCATGTGGCAAACGTGCTGTACTAAAGATTTAAGTACAAAGTCTTTGTTATCTGGGTTTAAATAGACTTCCTCTGCAGTAGCAATAGATCACTACTATGTGACAGCAGTAGTCCCTCTGAAATAAGTTAGTGGCCTCCTTTTAATTCCTAGCACAGATGTGACCACATCCGACTTGCTCGCAAATAGTCCCTGTGACAGAATACAGACACCACAAAACATGTTATTCAGTGAAATATATTGGCATTAGTATAAGAGTGGACACATTTTAATTATCTCACATGGTGGCAAAAATTTTTAGCTCCCAGAAAAGCAATAAGGCAACAGAAAGTGTGGGAAACAATTATCTACTGAAAAAAAAGCATAAAGATCAAATAGTTTAACTTCTACCAGGCTGTTCCAGAGCCTGGGACTATATATATATATATATTTATTTTTTTTTGTAGGAAACCTCCAAAAAGTAAAGTTTTAGTAATCACACACAAATTTGCAATCCCTGGTAAATTTTCAAAATCAATACAGAAAATGTGCAATGACTTGGTTGCTAATAGAACTATAAAAAAGGCTTTTAGCAATTTTTTTTTAATGACTTAGCTTGTCTACCCAATCAAATAACACGTACAGAGTTTGGCTACTGCATTGATTGACTTTAAGGAGTCCTAGTTAGGCAGCCATTCTATTGCACAAATGTTGTCTCTCAGCTGAGTTCACAACACAAATCATTCTATTGGAACTGGATAGCTAATTGACAGCCTTATGAAAGTGGAAAACAGTACCAGAATAGATGGACTGTAATAAAACATCTGATACAGCATCTCACAAAAGTTTTATTTGAAGAGTTAAATGAATTCAAATTGGCTTCCATTGAAGCATTAAACTATGAATTGAAAAGTGATGAAGAGCCATTAACCAAGCAAGAGCAGGAGATTTGTTGCACCAAGTCAGGGGAAATGTTTTGTAGGCTGCCTCAGAACACCATGCAAAGCCTGCTTTTATTCCCCACCTTCATTCACAAGGGCTGGGCCACTGCCAGCGTGGCAATTTCACCTGCATTCTCCGTTGATCCCCCTGGGAAAGCAAGGCAAGGACTCAGTCCTGCAGGGCATACACATCCCTGTGATCGCAGGCCCGACTCGCTGCCATGACATTTCGGCTCTGTCATCATGGCTCTGGCAGTAAGCTGCTGACCTTCTGGTCATCCATCAACACCACCTCTTCAGCCTTTTCCTTTCCCGCACTCGCCATGAGGGTTGGGAACAGGTGCTGAAGGGCATTGTACAAGGACAAGGGGCTGTCGCTTCCAGCTCAGCCACGGGTGACTGAGTGACCTTGGGAAAGTCAAACTTGTACCCTTCAATGCTATTTAGCTTTTTGAATTTTTGGTGAGTTGCTGGTGAGAATTGGTAGATTGTGATACCATCACTCATGCTAGATGAACACATTTATTAGGAACTGCATTGAGAAGGTACATTTAAAATTGTCATTAAATTATTTTAAGTCTGGCCTCAGAGTTAAGATGTTTTGCCAGGTGACATCAAAATATCACATGTATTGTGATAATTTTGGTATAACCACACAACATCTGGAGCTGTTCAGAGGGTGAGTGTGGTCACTAACACCTACTATTGTGATGATCACCAGAGCCACTCTGTCAAGAAACAAAAAATACATAGATAGGTTCTCTCTTCATGCGTGGCTCTTCTCAGACTATAACTAAATTACTGATTTCTAGGAGCTTCCACTCCTGACCCTCCAGAGAAAGCATGAGTCTGAAATTTTTGGGGAGATATTATAACTACTCATTGTGTTCAGAAGTACTGATGCGTTAGAGCCCCAAAAATTGTGCCATTTGGAGGAGGCCTCGCTGAAACATCCCAGATGGGATATTTATGGGATTTTTTGGGTGGTCCAAACGACCATGGGACTGTTGGAAGTTAATGGGTCAGAAGAAGGAAGCAGTGAGGCTGAACATCAGGCAACACTCACCAGACGTGTGGTCTGGCTAAGTCTTATAACACATTTCTGCTAGGAGCCAAGCAACATGAAACGTCACAAGTGGGCTGGAGAACCAAAGGATGTGCATGTGCATTGGTGTGCACATGTGTGAAGATATCCCTACGAGGAAACTCATCTCCAAACCGCCCTCCAGCCACTGTTACACCAGGGAGCCTTTTCACCACTTTCTGAAAGCATCTGGAAAAGTTTAAAGCCAAAGAGAAATAGAAGTCAGAAGGGTCAAACAGCTCCCTTCCAAGTATTGTTTCACGCTAAAAATCACACCAGTTTTCATCAAGTGCACAAGCTGAAGTATTTCAAACTCTTTACTTTATATTCATTGATTATTGACTTCACCCTCTAGCATCATTTAGCTGTCTGAAATCACGCAAGATTACATGTGCACTATAGACTTGATCAAATGGCTGAAAATACTGAAAAATTGGGGGTTTAACTTATACATGATTATGCATTGAAAAGAAACAAAAGAGGTGAAAGTACTGAGAAGCCTCTCCACTCAGAAATTATAAAATAGAAGTCAGAAGGTCTGCAACAGCCTTTATCAGCTGAGAAGCTGGCCTTAT
Source organism: Polioptila caerulea (assembly GCA_013397295.1). Classification (NCBI taxonomy): domain Eukaryota; kingdom Metazoa; phylum Chordata; class Aves; order Passeriformes; family Certhiidae; genus Polioptila; species Polioptila caerulea. Next base: position 240,637 of record VYXF01008403.1, read on the forward strand.
CCTAGATAAAAAGTTTTCAAATACCTTGTGATAAGCTATGAGAAGCTGGTACCAACACCCCTCTCAAGCAAAGCCACATTTACAAACACAAAACACGTTGCAGCTTTGTTAAGTTAAAAAAAAAAAAAAAAGTTACTTTCAAAGAGGATGTAAGCTTTGTGAGCTCAGTCAAAAAATCTGGAAACTTTTTTGAGATAAAGAAAAGAAAAATCCTCTTTTTTCCTTCTGCGGTGAACAGAAACCCTGAATTTTTGCTTATGGTCACCAGGAGTCATTTATCACTCAAATCAGGTTGCTTGTTTCCATAATGAATGAGGAGTCCCATGCAAGGAGCAGCAAGGCAGGTATCATGATGCATTGGGCTGCTAGTAAGTGATAGGAGTCATACAAGCTTAGAAAGAAAAGAGGAAAGGCTTTACATTAGGTTTTTAGCCTAAAGGGAATTTTTATATATAGACAATAAAGACATTCTGACTTCTGATTTATGCTGGAATAAGGAAGGGAAAGCTCTGGCCTGCCTCCAGGTGAATTGCTCCCAGCAGTGCACTCTGATGCAGACAGGAGATTAGGAATGGCCACACTGCTGTGGAACAATGAGGATCCTGCTCCTCTGCTCAGCACTGCCACGCTCTGAACCCACTGCAGATGTGAAGTCCATTAGCTCCATCCTCAGGGGGAACGATCACAGCTGATGGCTTAATATCAAGATTTCTACCTTCCGTAAGCTCAGGTAGCTCAGGGATCCTTTGCCTGCCGATGATCAGAGGTAAGAGGAGCTCTGCCAGCCCACACACCAAGTCTGCTTGCTCAGGCACCAAGCCCTAGGGGAGGCTGTGCCCATGGGAGCTGGCCCACGAGGGAGTCAGCTTTAATTCCTCATGCACAGTTAACACATGGCATTAATAAGGGGCTCTTCTCTTCGCTGTCATGCTATTGGTTTTAAATAGTCAAATCCTAATCTCCCAATCAATCATCTTCAAAATCAGTATGCTTTAGTCATCAATCAAATGCATTTTGCAGGCAAGCAGGAAGTGTTATTTAGCAAGGAGGCAGCAATTTTTAAACCTCCATTTTTCTTCAGCTGCCTGAATTAAAGAAAAATTAGAGTCTCTGCAGATGTCTCTGACATCACAGCAGAGTTGTACTGCAGCATTCTACTCTTGCTGGGGAAAGGCCTCACATGGAGGAAATCAGCTGAATGGACAAGATCTACTGAAGGACCAGCTCGAGATGAACGCAACCTTGATCCCTTGACCAAACATGCCCAGCTTTGGGCTTTATCCCCCTGAAGAGCCAGTGAACCATCAGTGACCACAGGAACACAGGACCTCAAATACCAGTTACCCAAATGAAACTCCATAAGTAACACTAATTATGAAACATGGCCTATTTTCATGTTTTTCAAATTAATCTAGCACAGGAGCTCTCCGAAGATAGTTGAATTCTGGAGTGAATATAAAGCTGTTGAACTTTAAGGGGGAGAGTTTCAAAGGCACAAATGTCACTTAACTTCCAATTATGACTTGGAGAAAGTTCCACTAATGGCTAATATAGCTGATTTATTTTCATAACCTTTAATTACTTCACACCATTCTTTTTTTTACTGAACAGTATAATCAGTTCAATAGAGCAGTTCAAAAACAGCGTGCAGACTAAAAAAGGTCTGCTCCAATGCCAGGTTTCCTTATGCAAGTTTGAATTCTTTATTGGTCTTATGTTATTATACATCTCAATAAATGGGAATACTTGCACTTAATTATAACATTGACATCCAACAGACAGTAGCTAATATGAAATTTGATTAGTAGTATTTTATCTTGATGAGATTTTACCAGTGTTGTTGGGAGGAAATAGCTATGGATAAAGACCCTAGTTTTGTTTTGACTAGCGTAAAGTCAGGGGCTTCTCCTGTTTTAGTAATACAAGCTATAATATTCGTGAAGTTTGCTTTTTTGACAGCTTTCAAGACCAGTATTCATGAGATCCAGCAGGGCCAAACACTGAGGGGAAATACGTGCAATTTTAGGTCTTCTCGCAAGCTATTCCCTTGTGCTGCAGGTGGAGGCTGAAACATTTGCAAAGCATCCAGGGTGATCTAGCGACACATTTCTTAGAGCAGAACTCCTAGCTTTTATTTAATTTTAAGCATAGGAGTCTTAATTAAGGTGTTTTACGTGCCCTGGGGATTTTCGAAGCCTTCTGGCAGGAGTGTGGCTGCAGGCAGGGCTGTGTACCCGGGAGCGAGGGGAGAGCAGGTGCTGCCTCGCAAAAGCAAGAAGCGATTGCCCTCTAGTGCCCAAAGCAAGCCGAGGAGGCACAGTCCGAGGAAGGGGAGTTCGAGATTTTTTCCAAGTTACCTGCCTGTCTCGTGATGACCGAATAGGCTTTTCGGAATCAGCTTGTTTCGGGGTGGGGGAGGACACACACACACATCACCCAGCCCTGGAGGCTGCCTCTCCCGCCGAGAGCAAGAGTCCTGATCTGATAAACGCTTGGAGTCGGTCTGAGTGACTCATCAATGTCACCCGAACTCCAGCACCGTCTCGCAGAGGATGCTTCGCTTGATCCAGTGTTATCTTTAGAGGAAATCTTAATTGGAGGTTTAATAAGAATTGAAATCCCACCAAGCAGACAATTGCAGAACAAGGGAAGCACTAAAGCAGGGCAAATACTCTTAAGATTATCAGGATTACTTCAATTTCCTAATGGTAGCTGTGATTTCTTTTATATTTCTTCTCTCGCATAAAAGAAAGGAGTAAATGCAGAAAAGGCTTCTTATTTCTGTCCCTACCTCACTCCCCTCTTGGCCAGTTGTGTGACACAGCAGGGTCACTGTTGGAATGGCCCACAATCCAGAAATATCAATCTCCTTGCAAGCTTCCAACTGAGGAAAGTAAATCAGATAGGAGCTTGAACCTGCCAGAGTCACAAATGGTCTCAGAAAACAACTCCCTCTCTCTAAACGCTTCTTACAAGCATTTTCCAGTTTTAGGTGTAAACCTTAAGATGAATGAATAATTTTCAGAACACAAGTCAAAAGCATAATCTGAATTAATGGAGGAGGACACGTCAACTGATAAGTATCTGCCTGGAAAAAGCATTTCTTCCCTGCAGTTCCAAAATCATTCATTGTTTACTGTCTCGCATTGTTCCAATAGACAAACAATATAAATAATTCAAAATATGTTAACTCCTACTTAAATCCATAGAGCAGCATGGGCTATTTATTTCGTTAGCTTTAACTGCCTCTGAATCATAGGGTTTACTGTTACTAATGGCAATTTTTCATGAATTTAGGCAGAACTGCCAGGAATTGCATAAGAGCTTCAGAGCAATGAGGTTTAAATACCTCATACTTCATCTGTACAGGGACAGACCAGAGGCTGAGGGCTTTAGCCAGAGATATTATGGACCAGCACACAGACCTACTTGCCCACCTAGCTCTAAAACAGCTCCCTTGAGGTATTTCTTCTGCTACATCGCACCTCCCATTGATCCCTGATGGAGGCAGAGCCATGCACAGCTGCATCCTGCTCTTGTAGCAGCCTGTTCCTTCACTTGGAAAATCTCCACAGAATCTTTATGGTTCCTAAACCAGACCACGAAGTACTGATCGCTCTGAGTGCAGAATGGAAACTGGAGAGTAAGCCTACAAATCTTTCCTCAAACTCCTGTCATCTTTTTCACTTTGGTCACATTAGTTTTCCAACCCAACACAGAATTTATCCCTTATGCAGTTTGAATTTGACATGGAACATGGTCCCATATTTAACAAAGTTTCACTTTGTCCTAATTTTGCCCCTAAAATCTTCCATTGTTCCCATTTGCAATAGTAACAATGCATTTTAGATAAGAAAAGCTGATAAGTAGATGCATATCCTCAAGAAGTTATGTTCAGATATCATTTCTGTATCCTAAGAACTCAGGGGAGCTGTTTAATGCAGCTTATCTTAATGCACCAAGAAAGCAAGTGTCACTGAGCGCTCCTTGAACTACTCAGAAACTTCCCTCTTTACTCAGATTACCAGTATCAATCACCAGCCTTATTAATGTGTGTTTTTAATTGCTTCATGGATTTTGTTTTACTTACTCTTCTTTTACTTCTTGTTGCAGATAATGTTAAGAGTCCTCTTCATTGATTATTGGCAGCTGCTGTGTTCTGAGAAAACCTCTTCTAATTTATCTTTCCGGGTCCTTTGACTTCCTGCTCCAACAGCTTTACAGCCTCCCCAAACACTTCCTAAATGCACTGCAATGGTCACATGAACATCTTGGAAGGGGAACCTCTGCAACTCCTTGTTCCTATGGCACTTTAGGAAGAGCACCTGGAAAAGCTGCAAGTCCAGCAGGAGCTGGAAGCCCTGTGAAAGATGAATCTCATCGGGAAGCTCCGCAGAAGCTTCCGGACGCTGGTCATTCTCCTGGCCACTTTCTGCTTGGCGAGTATTGTCATCTCTGCCTATTTCCTCTACACTGGCTACAAGCAGGAAATGGCCCTCGTGGAAACCACTGGACAAGCAGAGTGCGAGGACCTCAAACTTCTGCCCTACAGGTCTGAGGAGCTGAGAACACCTAAGCCAATTGATCCCTCTAGGACTGATCCCACTGTGCTCCTGTTTGTGGAAAGCCAGTACTCCCAGCTGGGGCAAGACATCATAGCCATCCTTGAGTCCAGCAAGTTTCAGTACCACATGGTCATTGCACCAGCCAAGGGGGACATTCCCCCTCTCACAGACAATGGGAGAGGGAAGTACACAATCATTATATATGAGAATATTTTAAAGTACGTGTCCATGGACTCGTGGAATAGAGAGCTGCTGGAAAAATACTGTGTGGAATACAGTGTTAGCATAATTGGTTTTCATAAAGCCAACGAGAACAGCTCCCCGAGTATCAGACTGAAGGGGTTGCCATTACAGCTGTACAACAACGTGGCCCTCAGAGACTGCATGGTGAACCCTCAGTCGCCCCTGCTGCGTATCACCAAAGCACCCAGGGTGGAGAAGGGCCCCCTGCCTGGCGAGGACTGGACAGTGTTCCAGTTCAACCACTCCACCTACCAGCCCGTGCTCCTGACTGAGCTGCAGCCCGCCAGGCCCACCCCCGCCACACTACCCCGGGCTGCTCTCTATGCAACCGTCATCCAGGACCTGGGCCTGCACGACGGCATCCAGAGAGTCCTCTTTGGCAACAACCTGACCTTCTGGCTCCACAAGCTCATCTTCATCGATGCCATCTCTTTCCTGTCAGGAATGAAGCTCATGCTCTCCTTGGAGAGGTACATTCTGGTTGACATAGACGACATCTTTGTCGGGAAGGAGGGGACAAGGATGAACATCAACGATGTGAAGGTAGGGCAAGAGCTGAGGGATACCATCCCAGACACTGTGTGTGCTAATGGGTGTTTAAAAAGAGGCAAAGCTTGAAAAAGCTGAGAAGCTCCTTTTCCTGGTTGAAAGTGCACAGGTGCAGCCAGCAGATACATAAACCACAACCTGAGATTAAAAGCCATTTTTCCCACATACATACAGAGATGCACTAATAGATGTGTATATGTAGGGCCATACACATGTATGTTGCACATATATATATAACACTTTCTAGAGGCCTTTTCTGTATTATTTCTCTCACTATTGCTGTAAAGTAGACAGAACAATACAAGATAGTTGCCTTTTTAAGCATCCCCATCACTGAATTTACAAAGAACAAAAAGAACGAAAGGAGAAAAAGAGCCTGAAGAAGTTACAGCCCTGATGTGATTTCTAAGAGTTAGCAGGATAATTTTCATTACCAGACTAGCAGGTAAGCATTTAAAGTTACCAGTGACAGGGTGGAAGCACAGCATGCACTTGAACAAGTGACATAACTATCTGATAGAGTGAAAGGGACACAGACTACTCACTGGGGGCTCTTCTACATTTTTTTTCCCGATCTGTAGTATCCAGGGACACCATTAAATTTGTTCAGGGTAATTTTCAAAGATGTGTTCAACTTGGAAAGAATAGACAGAGCTCAGCAGCATGACTGTTATTTCTTGTCATTTTAAACATGTGGGAATCATAGTCAGAGATTAATCCCTAAGCATGCAATATCACATTCTCCAGCCTTTATTCTGGAGGGTTTTTCTTGTAAATACCCAATGCTTTCAAGAACAATAAGCAAGCCTTTTGTTTTTAAAAGCAGATTTCTATTTAATTTCTAAACCCTTATTTCCTTTTCTCCAATTTCTATATTCATTTGCCTCCTCATCCAAACCATTGAGGCATCCAAATACCCAGCAAAAGCAGTAGTCTCACATACAATTGAAACCATTTTGCCCATCACAACACTTGGGGTAATTCTGTTAGCCAAACCAGGCATATGAATGCTCATCAGGGCTGATTCTGAGCACCAGACACTTCAAGTGCCTGGTGCCTTTGAGATCTGAGCACCACACACAAGCTTAGTGATCAAGTGCTCTCTCTCTGGAAATATATGGGGAAAAGCTCTGCGAAAGAGCTTGTACACAAGAGGAAATTAACTCAAAAGGCAATTTTTTTTCAGCAATAGCTTCCCGCCTGCACCTTTCTGAGAGTGTCCTTCTGACGTGGTTTGCTCCACTAAGGAAGCCTGTTCCTATTCCACAGCGGTTAAAGAGTCCCCACTGCCAGCAGAGGAGTGTCCACACAGAGACACTTGGAGATTCAGAGCAGAGCTCTCACTGGAATCATCTCATTTTGCAGGAAAAAACCCAAGTCACCTCCATTACTATCTAGCAGTCAACAATATTGCTAGGCAAACCTTTCCAGCTGTGCTTGGCACAGCAACTGTGCTTCCATGCTCATTCTAGGAGACACAGCAGAAAACTCCACATCCAGGGGCTGCAGTAGGAGCTGGATGCATGGTAAGCCTTCTTGCATTCATTATGTTTGAGCCAGGGTACAAAGGGAAGCTTTCATTCTTTCCACATTTCTCCAGTGCCAAATTAGCAGCCAGCTTTCCTCACACAAACACCAAAAGTGCCGCTCACAGGATAAATCCCGTCCTCACCTCACACAGGAAATCATGCCACAAACACTAACCACAGGGAGAAATCTTCCGCAGGCACAGGCTTAGAACCAACCTTCCCCTCAAGCTCTCTGTCGGGAACAATAAAAGGTTTATCTCCCCTTTTTAGGTGAATGTTTCACACATAAATCCACACTGCAGCTTGAGCACCCATAGATACTCTGTTCTCAACATTATGGATTTCATTTTGAATCAGTTGCCTGGCACAGATTTGTCCCTCAGGGTATTTCACAAACACTTGCTACACAAATCAGTCTGTTCCTACAGACTGGACATTCCCAGAATACATTAACCCACCGAACAGAATCCTTCTAATGAACGTAACACTGAAAGCAGAGTGCACTTTGTTCTCTAACTGGCTGTAATTATCCTTTTCTGTAAACTAACTAATCTCCCAAGTCATTGGGGGAAGGAGGCAATTAAGAACCAGCAGACCTGCCTTCACCCTGTAAGGCACAGCAGCTTTGTTTGAGAGGCAAAAACAACAAATACTTAGGAGGTTGGTTTTTCAGTGATGGCAAAGCATTGCCCTGCCTTTGGGAGGAGTGGCTGTGGCTGCTCACAGAGGATACTTTGCATAGATGTAGGGTCTCTCTGCTAGGCTTTCTAAAGGTGCCATGGCCACCCAAATCCCTTGGGAGTGCTTTAATACACCACAAGTCTTCTGAAAACAATATTGGCATGTAACAGTCATCAAACAAGTAAACATGTACCTTTGTAATTACTTCCTGCAACCCCAATGTTTTTATTCCCTCACAAAACCGTTTCTCCATTAGGTGTCTCAGGGAGATATATATAAACACACACTTTTATAAAGGGTGGCATCAGCTAGAGAAACAGAGATTAGAGAACAGGGTTATTATGGGCTCTGTTTACCACAGATCTCCTAGTCCCTGGTGTTGAAGTAGTGCAAGGTCATGTCTGGCTAAGTAATTAACAGGAACTCTGTAGAGCCACAGAAAGCTGTTTTTCAAGCTTTGTGGAGTTCTATCTTGAGCCTAGCAAGCTTCTGCAAATGAATTTCTCCCTTTCCTGCCTGCCAATATATAATCTCAGTTCTTGATTTTAGAAGGCAAAAGAATTCTTCAGTTAATTCGCACTTGTGTACTTGTAAATGATACTGGTTCCCAGCCACACGAGTCCAGTTTCACTGGCATCAGTGATTTGGCAAAAAAACCCTGGAAATGTCTTTTTATGCTGTGTGTGGGAGAGCCACACAGGAAAAATACAAAGCTTTCACCTTGAAAGTTTCCTTTTAACTGAGTGCAAAGAGGGTTGCATTACCCAAACAAGGAGTAAGAACTTGCTGAAGTATTTCAATTTTTTCTGTTGCCATAGTATGAGCTAGTACAATATTTACTCACCCAGGAAGAGCTCAATGCAGCCACCAGGGCTTTTCCAACACCTTTCACAAACACACATCCTATTGATAACTCAAAAGCCCTGCAAGAGCACAGTGCAAGTTATGGCACTTACTCTTTAATAAATAAAACAAAAAAAACTTTGCACTCCAAATGCAGCAAAAATCTTTAGCCTTTCACTTTCTACCTTCCTCTTAGCTCTAGAATTTAGACTGCAACAAACCTTCTTCTGGGTGGACTCAGGAACCACCTGTTCCCCTCTCTTCTCCCACTCTCCCAGCTGGAGCTGATAAGATTATCAAGAAGAAGTTGCTTGTCCCAGCACCACCATATCCCACAGCCCCTTTCTCTAAAAGTTGTATTTTCCTTTCTGTAATCCCTCTGATTATCACTATAGGGGTGGGAGCATCTTGGGCTTTCTGAGCTGTTGTAAAATGCTTGGGAATGTCCTTTGTGTCAGTGCTGACTGCAGGCCTTCCTGCTCCTCACAGCCTGTCTGCCTTCTCCTGCTGCCTCCCCCTCTGAGCTCTGGTCCACTTCCTTCAGTGGAAATAGGAATTGCATTAGTCTCTGACACCTCCTCACTGCCACAGTCTGCACTATCTTTGACCTTCACCATCATTAAAATGCCTGGAACACTTAAAGCCTGTGATTTCTGGCTCATTTTAGTGTTTTAAAGACAAGAATTCATGTTGGGGTTGCATCTTTCCAGGCAGTTCCAAATTAAGAAGTACTGGCACAGCAGGGAGCTGAGCTCAACCACTCAATCTCTCCAGCATATGATTATTCCTATTTTTGTGCAAGGACAATTGCTTTCAGGTGAAACAACTGGAAATGTCTGAGCCACATCACCAGGCATGGCAGAATGGTCTGTCCGGAGATAAAACAATCACCCGGATACCCTTTTATTAATAATAAGCCCCTGCCAGTAAAGTAACCACACCCACAACCAGCCCAGGGAGAAGCTGAGCCCAGGAACCCAGAGGAGACAGCCAAGCATTAGCCACTGCAGGCTGGGTGGCACTTCTGTCACCTTTTAAAGCACTTAAGAGTGACAGTGAAGAACACAATTGAGTGGAGTTTTGGAACTCCCACTTTTGGATGGTCTTAAAGTCTTTAAAAATTAATTGAAAAAAGCAGCTGAGAGGCATTACATGAAAACCTTAATAATATTTTTTAAAAATGGGAGTGCCTGCTCCATTCCGCTTCATCAGAGATGACAGTTCATTCAATATTTTCCTTGTTCGGATCCCTTGAATCACCCAATTCTTTCTGTAATCATTTGAGTGTTGAATACTGCTCAAGTGCCCTGTCAAGACACATCAGACAAAATGTTTCATAGTTCTTTTGTTTCAATAGGGCCTGTTTTTTCATTCAGAATTTCAGTACCAATGTAGCTAAAATTCACAATTCCCTTGCCACCAGCAGAAGCTGTGTTCTTCTCCTTGGCAGCCTGATGGATTGACTGTCTATCCAAGTACCCTCCCTGAATTATAATAGATTTGGGGTTCTCTCATCTGTCAGGTTCCCACTCAAGATTAGGTGGTCTTGACAGTATTTTATACAGTCTTGCCAGAAAACAGATTCTGGTGGCTCGAATTTTCTACCTCTTGAATTTATTAAACAATTATGTGTCAAGCAAGATTGTCCTGAATGTTTGAAAACTCATTTGGTATTCTTCTGTCCCAGAGAACACACTGGTTTTTGGTATGTAGGGTTACATGACTCCAAGGAGTTCAATTTGATATTGTTTGTACAAGCACCCCAGAATTCTCAGATGCTTGGGCTTTTTTTCCCCAAGGAAAAAAGTATAATATTCCACAAAGAAACAAATTAATTATATCAGAAAGAAAAAAAAAAAAGAGAGAGAAATTATCCATCATTCTGGCTATAAGAACTCCAGAGAACTTAATTTTGAAAAATATTCTGAAAATAGATGTTTTAAAAGATATCAGAATACATTTTAAAATATAGAAATGGCAGGTTTTCTAGGTCAAATTCAGGGATTTCTAGTGCTCACAACCTGTGCCAAGCACCACTGACTTGTGACATATTCCTCTTCCACGCTTGCACTGATTTCCTGGATTTGTACCTATTTCTTCAATCCTTTTTCCAAAATAATTCTGAAGTCATAGGTTGTATCAAACTGGAGTATATTTCCAGGATACACGTGGTACTCTATTTAATTTGGCTTCACTTAGGGAATCCATAGGAGCCAAAACCCACATCTGCTTTATATCAACCCCTCCAGAGACCTGCATTAACCTGAGCTTTAAAACAACACATATTAGTTAAAAAGGAGCCCTAACAGTTGCTTCCTGCACAGAAAACAACACTCTGAAATGATGGAATAGCCTTGTAGAAGGGCCAGGCAGTGCAGACTGCAAGAGCAGTCATAATTATTGCCTTAAAAGCACTTGAAACAGCAATAAACACATTACCAGGAACCCATCTATAATGCAGCTCCTTCAGGAGCAGCGTTACTTAAGTGACTTTAAATATGCCTTTGTCGTCCAAATGGGAGGAGGAGGAATGCCAGAGCAAAAGCTCAATTTAGCAGGGTTGGCATTATTCAAATGATGTGCAAGTGGCAGTGCTCAGGAAAAGGGTGGTCAAACAGGTGAGGAACAGAGAAAATCTCCAAGAGAAAAGGAGAAATTTGACATTTAAATTATTTAGCAATAATTAACTAGGCAATTTCTGTCAACCTCTGCATCACAATGAAGTATAAAACCAAATATTTGACTGTGTCTGGCTTCAAATCCTTAGACATACCCATCTATCCATCCACTCCTATAGCTTTATATACATATCCTCACAGAAATTAAATCTTATGGTCTTTGTCTTTTCTATGAATATGGCCAAAGATCCCTTCTAGAACTGCATTTAATTCCAATGTTCTATGCCTCCACCTGTCTTCTTTCCATTCAGGCAGAAAAAACCCCCAAAGTACTAAAGAGTTTTTGCAGCTCATGGGAAATTCTAATATAAGACTATTTAGTAATGTCATTTTGTCTCAGCAAAATTTCTAATGTTAAATACCTTAACTTATAACTTAAATAGTCACACCATTTTATAGATAATATCTCATGAAAGTTAAGTATTTCTCTCCAGAAACATCAGGGAGAAAACAAAACCATTTTTATTTAATTCCATTAAGAATTTTATTTTCAAAATTTACAAGAAAATTAAAGGATAAGCTCCTAAGAATTTCCTGCAAACAAATGTTTTAGTTAAAACACTCTGGGGCTTTCTGGGCAGTGCTTCTGTTCATCAGGATTTGATTTACTGCAACACATTGCCTGCACTGGAGTGTTCTGATCTCAAACTGAAGCATTTATCATTGATGAGGGGAGCATACAAGAACAAGTTCCTGTATTTGCAGTTGAGGCGAGCACAGAGGGCACCAAGGCAGCCTGGTGTCCTTCCAGCCTGACAGCCTCTGTGAGAAACTAAAGTTCTTCCTTTCAGAGCTCAGTTTTCCCTCTTCAGGAAATAAAGCCATGGGTTAAATATTTTTTTCCCTCTTCAGAAGCACAAATTATAAATATCCTCTACCAAGCCATGAAAATTTCTCTAAATATTTGTAAGTCTTACTCTTTTCTGCGTTTCTGTTCTTTCTGCTAATTACCAGCACTCTCTTTGTCTGCCATTCACGTTTTTCCTCCAGACAGCACCCAAACACAAGTGGGATCTGTGGTGTGGTACACACTCAGCTTCTCTAGCACATGACATCCCTGCTATTTTTAACACTTCTGATTGGAAAAGGCTGAATCCCTTATCTCAGAGTTTAATTTTTTAATTGATGTAGTCATTTAATTGGCATTGTAGCATTTAGTTTTAAAAAAGTACAAACTAAATCTAATAAATTAATACCACCTTCCCAATACTTTCTGACCAAGGTAGGGAAAAAAATTCAGAGTTAAAGGTTAGGATTTTCATTTTCCTTCCCTCCTACTTGTTTAGTCATTTATCCTTATACTAAATAGGTGGAAAATCCTTCCAAAATGGCAAAGTGGCAAGGCAGAGGAAAATGAAGTTTATATTCCTGTTACTTGATCAACCTGAATTGCTCCAGTGAAACAGCTTCCTTTGGCAAAATGTTGATTTATGAAATGCAGAATGTTTCGCTGGAATATGATTCAAACAAAATTGTGTTCTGCCAGCTCATCTCCTCTGGCAGACTAAAGGAAAAGGGGCTGTTCGTAAAATATTAAAAAAAAATAACTTCCAAAGTTCATAATTAAATGTAGCTTTGGAATTGCTGATCTTCCAGAAATTAAAAAATGCAAGTAATTCACACTTTGCTGAGAGACTTCTTTAATACAAGAATTTCCCAGGAAATTGATATTTCAGGTTTTTACTGCTTCTTCATTTTACGTAAAAGCCAGAATTATTAGTGTAGCTTTTACATTACATATTAAATCTAAAATACCAACACTGAAGCAATTCCTAAAAGATATCTCAATATTCCACTTGAACTGCCTGGATTGAATCAGACTGAATTTAAGCCATGGGCTTCAGAACCTGTGTGTTTTCACCCCACAACATCAGCCCTTCAAGTAAAAAATGGTATAAAAAAATGATGGAATTCACATTTTTGACAGGAGATTGTATTGGCCTGCCTTGCCCAAACCTCATGAAATATTGGCTCTTAAAGCTGTCAGTGATTCTTGATAGCACAAGTGCTTTTTTGGTGGAGACCCAATTGTTTTAAGAGGGCAAATCACGTGGGCAGCAGGTTGTACCTGGGAAAAAGCAGCCTGGTGAAGAGCAGGACAAGGGAGAGAGGCTCAGGGGATGAGGATCAAAGTGCTCTGTCCATTTTCCAGTAATATTTAATCCCTGAGGGCTACAAGACTGAAGACCTCCTTTATAATATTTAATGTAGGTTTTTCAACAAATGAGCACAAATGTTTGGGAATTAATTGAATATACATGCATAAATAAGCATTAATCTATATGAATATATAATTAATAGCTATTAAATACTCTATAATCATATTAATTTAGGATTTCCAGGCACAAGTGTGAACTGCTGAGGCTATGCTCTGCATGGTTAATAGTAATGATAATAACAATAATAATAATAATGCATTACACATTTAAAAAAAAAAAAGTTCAGCTGCAGAATGTGAATTCTTTAATAAAAAAGCACTGCATGTGTCTTCCTAGTGACATATCCAAAGATTTATGTGCATCATGAACAAATATATCTGTGGTGTTATTAAGTGTAATTCCACTGTATTTGTTTTTAGGAAAGGGAATACAGTTTCCCACATGCTTTCACTGTTATTTCTGCTGTAACTGGGAACAGGCTGCCAGTACATTATCAGCAAACAAAAGCTACCTATCCCTGCTGTAAATATTCCAGGGTGACTGTTAAAGACCAGAGGGAACTTTGGGCAGGAAATCTGTGCCTGGAAAGAGCCTGCTGTAGGATGGTTAAAACCAACCTTCTAAAAGGCTTCTGCTCTTAAACTGCTCAAACCCAGCTCCTATTCCACATACAGAAATATTCTGGATTATTAATTTCACTGGTGGCATAACACACAGGGTGTGCTGAACCCCAGCAGAGGAGAGAGGAAGCAAAGAAGGGGGAAAAGAGCTTGAGGAATAAGGAAGGTTTTCCACAATGGAAAAATAGCACCCAGCTTTAAGCTCTTTCTCAACTTACAGCTGCAAATTATTTCGAGGATTTGGATGTACACCTTGTCAAACAGTCCTGTTTGGCTAGCAGAGCATTACCCAAGCAAAGCCTGTCACAGCAATTCAGTATTTGTGATTTTTAAACAGCTATTTCCATATAAAATAAAATTATGGCATTATCCTTCAGCTGTGAGAGTAATAGAATCTCTCACTTCAGAAATGAGTGGAAATTTAGTGTAACAACTATAATTAAAACTTGATAGTTTGCTGAACATATTTTTCCCAGTTTAATGATCCTCCTTTACATGAATTCATACTTTACACTGCAAGAGGCTACAGTTTTCAATGGGAAAATTTAGAGATAAAAGTATTGCCTTTAATAATTAAGATTAAAAACAACTAGATTTAAAAGTTAACTGCCTCAGTAATGCCACTTTCTGACTGCCACCAAAATGCATATGAATGGATTTGAAATAGAAATCTGTTTTAAGCAAAAACCAAACAGTTCTCCCCCAGTCTTTCTGTGTTGCTTTTGTTTTTTAAGACAATGCTATGCAAACATTCAATGCTGATGAGATCAACTCTCTTCCCTGTTCCCAAGTGCTAGAGACCTCTTCACCCCAAGGGTTCACAACCAGTCTTCTCCTATATGTGAGAACAGAGAAAAGCCAAGAGTTTCAAGTGGTATGAGACTTAGGAAAGGATCAGAAACACTAATTTTTCACTGGATTATCATTGTCATCAGCCATTCATACTCTTGGAGGACATACTGTTCCTCTAGGGCCTGCTCAGGGAGCTTGGAACCAACTGGCTTACTGTGGGCACTTACACAAGGCTAAGCTGGAAAAGCCATGTAGAAGGGCTTCCTGTTAGCAGAAGTTTCCTTCCTAGGAAGTTACTGAAAGGACTAAAAGATTTCATCACTTTTCCACAATTACATTGGGCCACTTGAATTTCTCAAGGGTGCAGGCTTGAGTTTTTTGCCAGTCTCTATTCCAGAGTGATCTGAGGAAGAGCAGTACTTCAGTTTTTGCTCTGAGTGTAATTTTCCCACTTTTGAGAAAGGTGTGGTGATACTTTTGGACCTGAAAATTTTCCTTTGACTGGTTAAGAGATTTGTTTTCAATTTTACCTGAAATTACCTAGTTTTGTGAAAAAGTAACCCACTGGAACTTCTGAAATTGTTGATTTCAAATGTATCAGCCTCAGTTGGTGACGTGGATTGATTTTATAGGACAACATACAGGCCTTTCACGTTTCTATTCAAGAGACTTGAGTAGAAATGTATGATGGGCATTGCCATTTTACTTTGGATCTTCCAGCCTCCTCTGGCCAGCTCTCTATGCTGTCTTCTTGCTGGGAAGGATGATAAAGCAGTGGTCAGCAGGAGGATTTTCCAGGGTGAAGGAATTTTAAACGTATCCTGGAGCACAGTAAAGGTTTTAGCTCTCTCTGCTCTGAACCTGAAGGAGCAGGGTGTGGCAGAAGCACTCTGATCTCTGGTGAAAGAGATGCAGCGTAAAGCAAGAACATTTGCCTTGAAACTCCCTCTTCATTCCACAGAAACATGCAATTCTAGTTATAAAAACACTGAAGCGAGCTCCCTGGATAATGGAAGACAGCATCACAAAGAAGGAAGAAGGGTCAAAGAAGTTAAGCTCTGCCAGACAAGTATCAAACATCTCAAAAATATTAAAAAGCAACACTTAATCCTAGCGGGTTTTAAAGCACAGCCTTACTCATCGAGATTTTGCAAGCTGAAGGTTTCACAATAACCTAGGAAAACGGTTCTCCAGACTTCCCTGATATCTTATTTTTATGGAGAGAGTGAGCAATGGGCAGACTGGCATAAGAAAAAAAACCCCAAACATACGGAGGCACTCCCTTAAAGCCACAAGACAGATCCATCATTGTGCCAACACGCCCATTCTGAACCCTGAAGGACAGACCTCAGCTCAGGATATATCACCTGCTCCAAACTCTCCTTTGTGATTGAATGTGTGCTGGAAAAAAAACCCTTAATTCCCCACCACAAAGCATATACATCAGTTAGGTTTTAAGCAGTAAATTTAAAGCAGGAATTTGAGATTGCTGGTAGGTGTTCAGAATTTTGAGATAAATGTATATGATGAGAACTTGAAGGAAGTTTTATTTTCGTGACAAGTTATCCAAGTGAATGATTTCCAAGAGCAGTAAAGGGACAGAAAACCACTCTGATTAAACCTTAGTAGATCCAAGTCCATAAATTAAAGAAGATAAGTAAGGTAGACTCCATTAGTCTAGACTTTTAATAATTTATAGCAACTGACTACCCACCTGTAACAGGTTGTAGAGTTCTTTTGTAATTATTTTTTTTTGCTTAAGGAAGCAAGTCTGAAGCATCAAGACACAAGAAAAAGAAAGAATATACTACTCAACCAAAATGCAGTTTCTGGTGTTACTTGTCTTTTACCCTATATTTGTATTGTCCCAAAGAGAGGGAGACTTTGATCCTTTTTTTTTTTTTTGCATGACCTGAGCTAACTAATGATCAGTCTGGGTTTTATGTTGGTGACATGCAGCAGTGACTGACACCAGCACAGTTTCCTGCAACAGGACCATGATGGCTCAACATGCATTTGTTATTAAGATACTATTTCAGACCTTGATGTGGTCCGTGTAAAGCCTCAAGATGGTTTTGCCATTCAATACTTATTTTAGGGATTAATTTTGTGATTGAGAGAGCTGACACGAGGGTCCTGTCCCTGCCTTTCAGGCCTCTTTCTTGGTAGCTCTACAGTGGAATTGGAGACAAACCCCACCCGCCTCATGCAGATGTGGATATGGGGAAATAGGGCATCTCTTCTTTATTTCTTTATTTTATTTATTTTATATAGGGCTGTTATTCAGCTGGCCAGGCTGAGCTGCAGCCGTAGGGAGCAGAGCCATTGAAATTAGAACAAGCAGTCCTGATCTTGTTGTTTCAAAAACAGGACCAATAATCCTTGATCTCCCACTGGCAGATTGCCTTCCCCTGATTCCCCTGCCTGAAGAGCCTTTCTTCAAGAGATTTCTTTTGCTGAAAATGCTTAAGCTTCTGAAAAGTCAGAACAGATAAGAAATAAACTCTAAGCCCCTTCACTGCTCTGCTCAAAGTGCCACCAGCTCCTGTCCCTGCTGCATGAACCTGCAGGGAGGGATCCTGGCTCAGCCCTGGGCTCGTGCCCAGGGAATTACCACCTGTTCTCAGCTTGGGCACATGCTGCCTTTTCCCCTTCCAGGGCTTGTCAGCAGATTTATTTAGTATTCCTAGAAAGTCCTTCAGAATCAGGAGTGACTGATACTGGAGACCCTCCGTGCTTGCCCAAATAGGCTGTAAATCTCAGCGGGTACGGCCGACACAGAGCAGCAATCACTGCTGGCAGGAAACCACTGCAGCCATTCCCTGCTCCTGTGCATGCTCCCAGCCAGGCCTAGCACCTTTGATCTTGCCCAGAATGGGGAGCAATTGCCCTAACTCATATGGGTGGCCCTGGTTAAAATAAACTCTGCTTTTTATTCATGCTTTTCATTTTCAGTCCATACTTTTTGCCCTGTTAGACTGTCTCCTTGCTCTTCATTTGAGCTTTTTGCCACTAGATGCTCTAACAAGGCCAGGAATTCCATTTTCTTCCAAGAAGAGAGACTGGATAATTGCCATGGATATTTTTATGTATCTGTGCACCCACACTTGTGTGGTTGGGTCAAGGTGCATTCGCTGCCAGGGTATCTGTGTCACACTCAGCATCATCTCTCTTCTAATACTAAATCCAAAGCCACCTCCTGAGTTTCCAGGGTTGTCATTCACCACTTAGTCATGAGTGAGTAGTAAGTTTGTAGCAGTATCATCCCATTCATCTCCTTCCCCTGAAACTGGCTGAACCTCTACTCGGGCAGATGCAGTCCTCTGGGTCAAATTAAAGGCAGGTAGGCTCCTGACAGTTTCCTGACTTTAGGGCAGAGTTACAAAACAGTAGCAGAAATAGATCTGATAAACTGGGTATTCCATTCAAGAAGGAAAAGTTGGGGTTTTTTTTTCTGTTTGCAGTAAACATGCAACACAAATAAGTGCACATCATCACATTTTTCTTGCTGCAAAGAAACCCACCTATCCTGTCAGACCTCACACAAAGGCAGCCAACTCCAGGGAAATGCTGAACAGACTCAAGTAATGGCTCTACAATTAAAAAAATAGATCTGCAGGCAGAGCTGGCTGTGTTCAGCCCCATCTGAGATCTCCCTGTTAATTATTTATGTGGCACTATGGATTAGCACCGTGCTTCACGGCAATAAATGCACAAGGAAATGCAGTCCCACCCTCGGGAAGGCAGGGCCAAAGCCCTGCTCACCTCCCTGGCTGTGCCCAGTGCTCTGCAGCCAGCGCTGGGATGGCACCATTTGTAGGAAGGATTGGGTGAAAAGTGTCTCCAGGTCTGTGAGGTTTGGCAGTTTCCCTCTGATACAAGCCCTGCTGTTCCAGTCAGGTTTGGCATAAGGTATAGGGTGAGTGATTTCAAAATCCATTAAAATCTCATTAAAGATTTCACTTACTCCAACCCCTAAACTGCTTTCCAGTCAGTAAGTCAATAATGTGGATTCTTCCTAATTCCTACACTCTGGCATTATCTGCTATAAGCACGAGAAGTGGGTTAAAATCCTCAACACACAGAAATCAACTTGGCTTCACTGGGCTTATAAGTTCCTCACCAAGCTGAGTTTTAACAAGTGCAGATACAGCTGAGTTGATTGTCCCCCTTATGACAGAAATTTATGCTCCAATCTGAAAGCTGAAAATAAGCAACTTGGAATCCCGGTCTCGCAGTGACCCCATCAGCAATGTCAGGCTAGACATCACTTTTTTACTGACAGCTTTCCTGTCAGAAAATAGCAGTGGCTAGTTATTTCACACCTTCCTTACAGTCATTACTATGATTTTAACTGCTTTGTGGTATTCCTATCAATTCCAATTCCACTGGCTTTGAAAATTGCCAAGACCACAGCAGGCTTAGTCAGATTTTTTTATCCTAGCATAGATTTCAGGGAGGGAGCAAGAGCAGGAAGAGGCAATCAAAAAATCACATCCTGACAGCAGCTGCTTGCAGTGCAAAGAAACATTGCTGAAAGTACTCTTTGCTTTTTCTTTTTTCCTTCCAAAAAATTTCAGATGGAAATTTTGAGTAAAACTATTACTTTGTAGTCCTCCAACTTTCCACAGACCACCAGCAAATTGCTGCACAGGACAGCTTGGGAATGAACCTCAGGGCTATGTAACAGCACAAGCATTAAGGACAGATGTTAGAGACAGAAATGAATAAATACATTAAAAGACTTCTTGGTATTAATAACAAGTATGTGCCACAGAAGCCTGAGAAAACTGTCTGGAAGTGAAAAACAACTTTGGTTGGGAGGAATTTCTGCAGGTGATCTAATCTAAGCCCCAGCTCAAAGTAGAGGTAATGTCAAAGTAATATATGTGCAAATATTTGCACGTATTTTCTATCTACAGTATATATAAATAAAAGGTATTGTGTATATAGTGTGCATATCCATATTTTACACACACACACAAAAGAGCAGAAACCTGTAGCAGTGGAATCCCTATCCAGCACTAGGATCTGCTCCCAAATGAATAATGACTTTGAGTAATGGCAAGTGAGCCCACTTTTGACAAGATTCTCAGTCATACCTCTCAGAAGGTGATGGGGCAGTGTAACCTTGGCCAGGCACCCCTGGGATGCCAGGCACTGGCACATCCTCCCATGCCAGAAGCACTTCCTCAAACAAGTCTGTGCAAGTAAAATAACTCAGGATGACAGCAAATTACAGATGCACTGGAAAGCAGGAATGTCTAACTTCCCCTCCTTCCAGACTGAATGAAGAACTTTGTCACCCACCCCACACATTTTACATCCCAACAACAGGCTCCGTTGTGGAATGAGGCACCCTGAGCACCATGACCACACAGATCCTGCCTCAGACACAGGAACCTCCAAGATCTAGATGTTTTGCTGCTTCCCAAAATTCACATTGACAGCATTGCCTCTGGAAGGTCACATGTATGAGCAGGAGCCCTAATGAAATGCCAGGCTTTCTGCTCCACATTGGGGAAAGGTTAAGTCCTGCAAAACTTGTGTCCCTCCTGTGCTTTTCCTGACGCTCTCAGTTTCTGGGATTGTCCCTGAGACACCTCCAAGTGTCAGGAGTTTGGTTCTGTTTTGCAGAAATAATGTTTAGAGGCATCATAAAGATATTCTGACAGCTGCAGTTTTCAAGCTAAACAATGTCTGTGTTTTAGAGACTCTTAGGATTCTCCTCCAAAACTAGATTGTAAGTTTTCACCAGGCATCTCACACACACTGGTCCTTTCTTTCCCAAGAACACTTCTTGTCTCTAATGCTGCCACCTGCCATGGGAACAGAATGAAAGGCACACAAAACAGTATTGGTTAACAGAATAGTACAAAAAGGACAAGGATCTGTGCATCAATTCTTATAATTAATCCTTTTTTGGTTTAACTGAAGCTCCAGGGATCACCAGTTCCTGTCTGTGCACTTGCACACACAAACCCACAGCTGCATATGCACGTGTCTCCCTACAAACAGCCCCAATATTGACCCTAATATTTGCCCCACTTTCCCCAATAAGAGATACAAGATTCCATTGTGTTGACTCAATCCATCTGGCATCTGTCCTCCGCACCCCAAATGCCACTGCATGTGCAAGGAAGGGCTCGTGCTTTAGGAGCTCTATTGATCCACACAGACCTTTGGGTGAGGAGGAAAGCCTCTTTAATTACTTTGGCTGACTTCCAGGTCCTGTTTTGCCTTAACAACATCATCAGAAATCCCTTACCACATTTCAGCGTTGTTATCACTTTGATTTGGAGTTTTGCTCCTCGGAGAGGCACCTTCTACCTCAGCCTGGCCAGCCCATTCCTGGCATCAAAATCAGGAAAAGTCATTCATTTGCCTTCTCTAAGGATTTGATAACCTCTACGCTTCCCTCAGCCAGAGGTGTTTTGACCTTTAATTAAAAGGAAAATTTGTTGTCTTCCACTCAGAAGGCAGCAAATAATGAACTCATTAAAATGAGGTTACTGTTCAGGCCTTAGAGCAATAAGAGCCAAAGTCTCATTAGCAGCTAACAATCCAGAACATAGCACATAAATAAACCTAATATGGCAGAGCAAAATGCCTTGGTGCATTAAATTTGAGCAGAATCAAATGTTTACAGTCAATGATGTCTGGGGCATGAAGTTTTAATGTACTTAATGAAGGAAAGCAAATTGCTTCCTATTAGGCATGAAATGTTCCTGCAGAAATCGTCCCAAAAAGTTTATTATGTAAATGAAGGATAGAGTTATAATTAACAAGGACATAGCAGGAAAATATCAACTTCTTCCTAATAGATGCACCAATTATGAAGAATAAAGACACAGCAACTTCAAATCTACAAAAGGTAATTATACGGATTAATGTAAAAGGCTGCTGAATGCAATATAATGAAGAAACTATCTTGTGGCTGTCAGAAGGAAGCTTCACTGACAAAGCAAAGAATCAATTAATAAAGTTAAATCCATGAGTTTTGAGAGATTCCAGGTAATTAAGGGTTTGTATGTGAAAGAACAGCCTAGATTACCTTAAAAAAGCCCCTGTCTTTGTCTGGCACAGAGACGTGCCTGTTTGTCCATGCACACTGTGCTCCGTGGCTCTTTCCTTTGAAAATGATAATTAGGCATGGTCTGTTTAACTGTTCAAAAATAACCACCCGTGGGTTCAACAGGAAACGCTGGTTGTATTTCCACAGGCATGCATTGGGGACAGGGATGGGATGGGGACCACTGATCGTATAAGGAAGGGGGATACCTGTGGAGCCAGGGGCAGCAGGCAGAGTGGGGATAGCTGTGTGGCACCTGACCTCAGAAAGGGAACAACTTTCCAGCTGTTAAAATTCAATAACCCTTCTTGATCCTGCAGAACCTTCAGAATCAAATAAAATAAAAACCTTCTGCCTCACATGGAGCCTTTGCAAATCCCAGGAAGATTTCTGGCACTGGATGCCAGGGAGGTGCAGCCTCTTCAACCTTTCATTAAAGATAGGGAAGGCAGACCCAAATCACCTAAAAAGTTTTTACATATACAGGTGTGGAAGACATTACTGCCCTTCCCCCAAACAGGCAAGCAGTGACAAAATAAGTTTGGACTGGCTTAGCTGATAGTATCTTCTTAGCATTAAAAAGAGGGGAGTTCATGATAACAGAATTTAGCTGCATATTACATAAATTAATATGCATATATGGAAATAGAAATGGCAAAAAAAGAAAGTCTTTAGGACCAAGTCAAATCCAGTTTGAGTGACAGCTTTGCCCTTTAGACAGAGGAAAATGCTTGACACACTGCAGGTTCCAGGATTTACATCTTAATCCTCGTTCTGTGTTTTTAATGAGGCCTCACTGGGCTGGAATGCTCTGCCTATGCAGCAGCTCTGTCATCTTACTGAGATGTGAGGGGAGCAGGAGAGAGGAGCCCAGGTGATGAAATGATGTTTGTTTCATGCCCCTTCTTGTACCATATGTTAAGCAATGATAATTTCTCATGATGTTCTTCCCTCAAAGGAAAATTAAATTGATTTTGCTCAGCCCATCAGTCTTTCTCAACATATCTAAAATGCTCTAGATAGCTTGGAAAATTATGTTCTAAAATATAATCACTCAGATTCCATGCTTCTGACTTTAATGGTGTCAATTTAGTGCCAGTTTTTACCAGCTGGGGATTTTCCTCAATGTCTCAGCTAACAGTGGTGTTCATCTCTGAGGTTTTACATTTTAGCGACCATTTACTTGTTATATATTATGTAAATATAGTCCCATATGTGAAATTGTCACAGGATTGAAATCATCAACTTACTAAATGTCTGGCAAGACAGGCTGGAAACCATACAGCTACCTTAATATTTAATGCTAAAGCACAAGATTTACTGCCACAAGATTACTTTATTTCCTTTAGCAAGAAGAGGAATTTGCTTGGTGACTGTTGTAGCTGGTGAACACTCTCTCTGTTTTACATCTTCCATGCCACCCAACGTATGTTTCTATTTAAAAAAAGAAGGCAGATGCACCCTGCCTGGAAGTCTCTTCTATTACACTCACACACCTCAGCTACTTAAGCCCTGCTTTCATTGTTTATCCTGCACTGAAAATACTTTCGGTTTCTGGTCCCAAGTGAGAGTGCTGGTTGTTGCTTAAATTACACCAAAAAAACTATTTCCGTGCAAATTTAAGTGAAATTAAGACCATATAGAACACAATTCTTTCAAATGAAGGACAACATTAGCTGGGCTGGGGGTGTGTGTAAACCACTGCAATCATTTTAACTTTGAACTCTGCAAGAACATGAAGGTCCAATCACTAGAAGTGTTATTAATAGGTAATAGGAAAAGTTCTCAAGAGCCACATAATGGAGACACAGAAAATTGATGAAAACAGAGTTTATAGCCTATTCAGCATTGGCAAGGCCAATAGGGAGATAAAATGTGCTCCCCATCTCACATGCAGCACGCCCAAATTCCATGGGCTGGGGATCCAAAGCAGATCTGTTCACAAGACCAGCTCTAGGAACACTGCAGAGCTAACAACCAGTAGTAAACATAAAGTAAAGCTCACACAGGCTTAACCATCCTCTCTCTTTCCCTACTAGCTGGAAATATGTCCAAAACAAAAACTGGCCAAGTGGCCAAGTGTTGTGGTTTAATGACAGGTGTTTGCTAAGGAAGGCAGGAGCCTCTTTGGAATGAAGGATGTAAACTCCCTCCCTCCGAATTATGGATTTAAGGGGGCTCTTAGGCAAAGATATGGGAATAGGAATAACAGTTCTTTATTTAGGAGAACTAAAATAAAACAAGCATGCAGTATTACAAAACAAACAAACCCACTGACAGAGTCAGAATACAGCCTGACACCCTGTGGGTCAGGGTGTTGGTAGCAGTCCCATTAAATGGTGGCTGCATCCTCCTGGAGTGGCAGATGTGGCTCTGTGGAAGCAGTGATCCTGTAGAAAGGNGCAGAAGATCTCTCCCTGGAGGGAGGATGGGTAGTGGAAGAGATAAAGAAACTGTCCCAGCTGGTTTCTTATCAGCTGGCCTATTGAGAGAAGATTACACTACCCCCCACCCCAGTTTCCAACAAATGGTGATAGAATAACACACCTTTGGTTACGTTTTGCACTGCAACCCATGACACCAAGACTACCTATTTCTTCTATAAGGAGCACCCTTTCCTTCCATTTCATTTATAATGGGCTTAGCTTAGAGAATAAAAATAAACATTCATTAAATTAAAAATTAATTTATGACACGGACACTGCCTCTACCATAGATCAAACCTGCTTCTCTCTTTCACGCTTAAGCCTGAATTTGCTATTCAGACACAGTCTGCAGGTAAGTAAATCCCAACACCTTCATGCCTAGATGATGAGGAGTATTCCTAATTTTATTTAGGGTTTTAAGCACATTTTATCAAGCTTCACTAATAACCCAGAGCATAGGTGACCCAGTGGTCTAGTATATTGCTCCTTCTGAGTGGCTGGATCCAAGTCCTGCGAAGGATCACTGCCCCAGTGGATAATATCCTGGTCCAAGCCACAGAACCATCACCTCCTTGAATACTTGGGCACTCTCACTCCCTTTTCTAGTCCATCAAATTCTCATGGAACAAATTAAGCTCTCTGTTATTGTTTTATTTAAAAAGATGAGCCCAAAATAACATTATCTTTTCTAAATCCATGTTAATTTCTTATTTATTTCAGGCTTTACTAGAGACTCAAAACTTACTGCGCACTCAGGTTGCAAATTTTACCTTCAACCTTGGATTTTCAGGGAAATTCTACCACACAGGTAAGAAGGAACTTCATGCTCTCAGGTGGTTGCAGTTAAATAGCTGACAGCATTTTAAATCTAGCTTTAAACATGCCCTTTCTAAATAATCCAGTGACTCACTGGAAAATACATATTCCACCATTTCAGGGTCTAATTCAGTATCCAAAGGGGTAAAGTCACACTATGGATAAGCTGCTCAGGTACACAAGGAGGCCCTTGGTGTTTTCCTGAAAGATGTGTGTTGGTAAATCTTAGTGTTATAAAAGAGGCAAAGTAGTTGCAGAGGTCTCTAATTCCACAGGAGACAAGCCAGCACAGAAGACAGAGTAAGGTTTTTCCCAGTGTGATGGTATGATGAAATATCAAGGTTGAGAAAATCTTGTCTCAGAACCTCTGAGGAAGCAGAAGTGTTTCAATGGGATGCACCACATTTTGTTATGCCTGTGAAAGTAATCTATCTCAGTGAGCTGCAAATCAGGAGGGATGATAAAAGGAAAACACAATGAAAAGAAATTTGTATTGAAGCCCTGCCCTTCCCACACTCAGTGCAGTAACAATCTGCACACTTGCACTGTGCTTCTGTGGAAGATGAGGCACTTCCACATCTCCTTGTCCTTGAGACTCCTTTCTTGTTTTTGTTCCATTTCTCCACAGCACATTATCCCCTTTTAAAAAAATGTTATTTCTTTTCCTCCTCTTTTGCCTCCCCTTTGCTGCACCTCCACTCAGGCTTCCCTCTGATGCCACTGAGCTGTGCTGCTCAGGAAAGAAGAGACTCCCTGCAAGGGAGAACCTCCTGTCCTTCTTTCCAAACCCCATAACCCTTCCCTCTTCTAGAGACTAGCTCCAAAATCCTCAGCTGTCAGCTCATTCAGCCACACTCACTGAGTTATGCCAGGGAAACTTATCTGGAGCATGGGAGAAGGCAGCAAGAGGATGGGAGGGTGAGTTTAAAACCTAGGAATGATGCAGTCTCTGCTTTCCTAGACCATGAGGCAGCTGTGGAGTAAGGCAGGTCACCCTGGGGGAAGGGAGATGAGGAAGCCTCTGAGGGATCAGTGGAGAGAAGGCAAAACAATGTATTTGTATCACTTCCACTAAGTGCAGGCTGTTCTCCCCTTGTGCAAGCCCTTAATGCTGAGCAACTGCTGCCCAGGAAATCTCATAGACTAAAGATACAGGCTGGAGAGCCTGGAAAAAATGAGAGGCAGACAGAGATGGACTTACTTGCCTGGAGTCATATAACAAGGCAGTGGCAGACCAGACCTGTGGTCAGAGAGCAGCTCTGGAGACAGAAGTACAGCATTCTCCCTCCATGCTGCCCTGCCTGTGTAGCTGTTCCTTCTGGAGATGGACTGGATACGAGCACAATGCAGCAAAACAAACAAAAACCGCCCGAGGCTCTGAGCTGCTCTAAAGCAGGAACCTGCTCGGTTGTGGCTATCTCCAGAACAGAGCTGGTATCAATTATTTGTGTCCCCTGTGGAGAAAACTGATCCATGGAGGGGATGAGATGGAGCAAGAGACTGTTTTATTATTAACGTTATGACACACTGGGCAGTGGCTGGCAGAGAACATGCAGTCTTTGTGAAAACTCCACTCCCTGACCTGTCACTATTTTTCCTTCCTTCATCCCAAGGCCCTCCATGTTGTCACAGGTTTCTGATACAATGCTGACCAGTTTCAGAGTTGCTACTACTACAGAGAGAGAAAAGAGGAGGATATGCATGCGTGCCCATCTTCCTAAGGCTCTCAAAATAGCACAGAACTACATCCCGAGCTAAAGCATGTCCTTGGTTCCTTTCAGGGGCTTGGATGCAGCTGGATTTTTAACAAAGCACTTCATTTACAGGGCAAACACGGCCCTTTGTCATCTCAGCTTACTGTAAAGGTTTCAGCATATTCTCCACACAATATATACTTTATTGACTCATTATAAATAAAGCATGGAAAGGTGTTCTTTAATTATTCTACACATGGCTTGCTGACCCACAGAGGCTTTCAGTATCAGGCACTCAACACTTTCTATTAGTGCCATGCCTTAAGGACTTGCTTAGTGTGGCATTGTGCTCTCCTTTCCAAAACTTGGATCATTTTAAAACTATAGGAGAGAGATGAGTGTGGGGATGTGTTGGCAGATTAAGCTGTTACACATTTTCATGGAAAGATGCTGCTGACAAATCAGATATTGCAGTACATCAGGCCACATCAGCTGGTAAATGCTGCACTGTATTAACACCATTAACAAAAAGAAAGAGCAGACCCTGTTAGTTCTGCAGCTTTAACAAACACTTCCCACTTGTTCATGCTGCAGCAATTGAAATTAAGTTATTCTCAGGATTTGCATTTAAGATGTACAAGATTATTGATAGCAGCTTCCAACTCTGCTTCAGTTTTGAACTTGAAAGATACCTCTAAGTTTGGTTATAGTTTTAAAATACGAGGTTAAATATTATGCACAAATTTTGAATTATTACCTGTTTAAAGTGCACTCAAAGCAGACACATGCTCACCCTGCTCATAGGTTTTATGCATTTTTCAGATTTCACATTTAAATGAAGAAAGTTACAGAACGGATGTTGATTGTACAAGAAATTAAAACCTCAAGATCCCTTGTTTAGTCTCCAATACTCTGAATAAGGGGTTGGGCAGAAATATTTAGACAATATAAGCACTCACCAAATGCTCCATTCAACCTTTGCACGAGATTTTTTTTGAAATAACATTGCCTAAGAACGCATGAAATCAAACAATATTCTTTTCTAAGGTTTTCAAGAAAGTTTAACCTCATGAGCAATGCCACCACCTAAGGTTAAGCTTCCAACCTTTCTGCCTCACCTCTGGCATTACAGGACAGGGTCATTCTTCTTTAAAATGGAAAGCATCATGCTTCATCTTGTTTGGTTTTTGTTATAGTGAAAGAAGCACAAAGTTTTATTAGGTATTTATCCAATTTGCAAAGAAATTAATAGAGAAAAGTAGGATTTATGTCAAGAACCACACACTACTTCAAAATTAATAAGGCACTAAATTATACTTTGACCTAAATCTACTCTGATAGTAGTTCTTCATGTAGTTCAAATACCCACTTGTTTCCTCTTCATCCCTAACTTTGGCTTATCAAAGAGATCCTCAGTTGCCTCACAAACTCCATTTTCTCCCTGCTTTGTGCCATTTTGAAAGCCTGTGTGAAGTTCCTTCCCTTGCCCATGCCAGAGTGATTGCAGGTGAAGCACATACCCCAAAAACAAGCCAGCAGTCATTCCAAAAAAAAAAAGCAGGGCGCAGAGGGAGCAGCCATCAGGCCTTTCTTTTCAGTACACAATTCCCTAGAAAACAAGGTTGTTTTCTTTTTCCAGCAGCGCTCCTGTTAGCAGGAACAGCTTCCTCAGAACTTGCAGAGTGCTACAAAGAGGGGAGCAAAGGGATTCAGTGACTCTGGGAGAAAGTTTCAAAGGACTGCTCTCCTTGTGTAGTGGCATGCTTCAAAAACCACTGCAGAAATGAAAAATAAAAGCCAAGAGCTGAAGTTCAGGCACTGAACAGGCATCTCTGGATGTTCCTGCCAAGTAAACAGTGACATCCGTGGAGCATTTGCTTCCAATGAGTTTTGCAAAACATTAAAGGGCCTGTAAGAAGACAGGATTTCTATGTTTGCATGAGAAGACTGATTTTGGCAATTATTTCTTAGACTGAAGTAAAATAAAAGCATTCAAATGGTCAAGAACATGAAGGAAATCTGCTAAAAAACAAATATTGTTGGATAGTTTGAGGGTGAAGCTACTGGAATGTCACTTTGCCTTTCCAGGCTAGAAAAGCAGGGCAGACCTGTCTGCAGATGGTGGAAGCAGCATTGTGTCCTTCCTCAAATGCAAGGTTTTCTTTGTTACAGCCACATATCCTCACTTCTGCCTGAAGCAGATACCCTTCACTAACACAGGAGGTTTTATTGCGTTTACTTCAAGATTAAATCTGGCTAAAATTGAATATTGAACCCTAAGAAATATTTGGAAGCCTTTTGCCATTACAGCTTCATGCTTTCCACCTAATTATATTTTGAAACTTCTTTCACACTTCACCAGAAATTATCAGATTTCAATTAACCAAGGCTAATAAAGTGGTAGTTACAAGGAGGATAGAGGAGAAGCATGGCTAAGATTTCATTTCTATCCATATGCTGCCTTTACAGAGAGTATTTTGTATTTAACAGTGACATTATTATCAGGACAAAATGGAAAGCAGCTGATAAATAGTGAACTTTTTCTTTTATACTGGTTGAACATCATCATTTGTCCAGCTTTCAAAAGACCTGGAAAACAGCATTAATATTCCTGACACTGTTTTGTCACGTTAAATCCAGGCTGCCAGGTTATGGGGATGAAAAGATAGTGTGGCATTAAAATAAAGCAAATAGGGAAAATGGGGAGGGGGTGGTTTTTAAGATCATATACGTTAAAAAAAAATCCTACAGTTTATATTTAATGTTCCCATAGTTTATAAACATAACAGTAACACAATGAGACCGGCTAAGGACACTAGGATATTTGATAGACTCTTTGTGTTTGAAAAACAATTATGGGCCTTTTTGCTTTTCTTGCATCTTTTTTCTCCCTTTCTTCCCTCTGCAGGGACTGAGGAGGAAGATGAGGGTGATGACCTGCTGCTGAGATCTGTGGATGAGTTCTGGTGGTTTCCCCACATGTGGAGTCACATGCAGCCACATCTCTTCCACAATGAGTCCTCGCTGGTGGAGCAGATGATCCACAACAAAGAGTTTGCCATAGTGAGTAAGAGTTCCCAAGAGATTTACTAGGATGCCTTCACTACCATGGCCATGCTTTCCACACTGGTTTCATGCTTGTCTATACAACACCTGTGTATTTACTCAGGCATGCAGACAGAGGCAGTGAAGTTAGGAACTCATGCCAAACCCAGCCTGTTTGTGACTCAAACTGAATTTTATCTTAGTCTTTCCCATTGACACAGGCTCTCTGCAGAGGGAGCAGCCCTGCCCCAAGTATCCTGGCAGGACCATAGGGATCAGGATCAGTAAAAACACAGCAGACACCAGCTGGCCTTCTAAGCTTTAGGCAGCAGTTTGTACACAGGTTATCACCTTGCTAAAGTCTGCTGCCAGCATCCTCAGTATGGCAGGGACGAAGTTGCAGTGAACCTTAAACCTGGTGTGTGGTTTGGGAGAAATCTTGATGCTGACAGTGCCAACAAGTGAAGCTGCTGGATTTCACTATGCCTTTTTTAAATGACCTGCTTGAAAAATGCTCTTTATATAGCTAACCTGTTGCTAATATTGATAGATAATGGTGCTTCCCTTTTCCTTGTTTGTGCTCTGAATTTCCATGAGCCATCCTCCCCCCTTGCCCAGAGTACACAGTACTTGTACTAGTTACAGGCTTTTCAGGATAATTCTGCTGGTTTATTGCACACAATGAAGAGAACCTCAAATCTATAAATGCTGCCTTTGGAAAAGATACCGTGTGGTCTTTGGTGAGGCACAGAAACACCAAGCAACCAGAGCTGCTCACAGCAGCAGAGAAACACAGTGGGGCTTTCTCAGCTGCTTTGGGAACAGCAATCCCAGCCCTTCCCAGCTCCGAAAGGCCAAGCCCCTTCCTTCCATCCCTCACTCGAGCCAAGGCACATCAAGAAAAAGGCAGAGGAAAATGCCTGAATAAGCAGTTGGTAGCTATTTATTCCTTTGTTTATGGAAATATTTTCCTAACAACTTTTAAAGAAAATTAATTAAAAATGGCTTAACTGTTTACTCGTTATGCCAGACTTCCCCCCGTTCCCATCTCCTGCTTGGCAGGATGACTCCTTTTCCTTTCTACAGTTCTGCTTCCCTGTCAGTCCCATTCCAGGCATGGCCTGTTCATGCCATTTTTGTAGCCTGGCCCAGAGACCCAAACAGGGCTGAGATTTTAAATGCAAGAGTAATTTTTTAAACAATCCATATCTCCAAAATACACAGTCCATCTTTAAACCTGTGGGGAAATTCTTCTAGTATTTTCAGGAAGCGTGAAGTCGTCCAGGTCAAGCCACCTTTGGGAGTAAAATCTATAGCCTAGCCGGAAAACAGAGCGGGTAATGGAATCTGTTTGTAACTTCAACTCCAGAAAGATAAAGCCTGTGTCCTGAAGGGTAGAGACTCCTTAGGGTCCTTATAAATAAGGAGCTGATGTCAGTGAAAAGCTGCTGTTATTACACTTTTATTTCCTGCTAACATTTGGACAGGGGTTGTATCAACCCCCTTGACCTTGAATCTATATGAGCTGTACGATTTACTTATGAGAACATTTCTTTTCAAAAGGCTTCCTCTGAAATCCTCTCTTGTGGGAGAAATTTATCTTCCCCATATGACAGCCTTCCTGATAGCAATCAGAGAGGTCCCAGCCGTGACTTCAGAGTGGGTTTGATTCCTCCCTGGCTTTCTCATCCTCAGCATCATTTCTTATTTGAGAAAGAAACTCTTTTCTGCAGCTGCACTTCTCTAAGCCCTCCAAGTTAAAGCAAACCTCTTTCCATTATTCTTTGCTTTCACAATGTGGATCCAAATTTAAATTAGACATCTGGAATAATACATAGAAAATTTACTTGATGTTAAGCATGTTTTGTTTGTTGTCCACTATCCTTATTTAATATTATACTCAGGAGAACACAGCGTGGTGGTGGTGCCATTTGCTCTTGCATTTCTCATTTATTGACCATTTCTCCCCACCTCCTGTTTTGGCTGCACACAGAGGTGACACTTTGTGTCAGCTTCTGCAAGGAAAGCTGCAGTAATTATTTGGAAGTGTGATCACATTAATTTTTCACCTAATGTATTATTTCTTTGTTCACTTTTTTTAGACATGGCTAAGGAGGTAACAGGGTCTTCAGGAAGGGAGAGCACATCATTATATCCAAGAACAATACTCAAGGTTGCTGAAGATCCCAAATAACACACAGAAGTTCTGTTTATTAAGACCTTCTGGCTACTCTGGCTGGTAGATAAAAGCCTTGGCTGTGGTTTTATCCACATCTCCTAAAAAGGCTCTTAAAAATGGGAGCTTACAATTGCAGCCTGCCTCAAACAGCTCTGTCACAACACACAGAGAGAAATTAGGTATCTAAACAGTTCTGTACACACAGAACTAATTGCTAATTAGGTGTCTAATTACCTTGATTTCAGTGCAGATATGGACCCCTCTGTGCATCTGCTTTCAAGGATTTCTTTCCACATACATTGCTTGTGAACCAGGAGACTGCCTTCACCCAGAGCCTTCCAAATTGCTCTGTGCATCACTTAGATATTTATCACTTCCACTGCCTGCATAGTGAGAGGAAGAAACTTCCTCACAACTTGCATAAATGTCATTGTCCCATTGCTCTGGATCTGGCAGGCAGCAGGGGAAGTTTTGAGTGGCAAATCCTTATCCGTGTGTACCTCAGTGATGGGCCCCAAAGCTGCACCATCCATAGCCCCATTCCCAAAGTCCTCACTGCCAAATCTCTCATCAAGCACCAGATCCTCAGCCTCAGAGGAACAAGAGACAGATTTAACTGTGGTAAAGCAAGTCACAAAGCTATGCTATCCCAATGTCATCCTATTTATGTAAATATGGATGGTGTGTTCCAGAGCCTGCCTAAGGAAATGGGAAATTACAGGTTTATCAGTTGGGTTTGAGTTGATCATGTTTTGTGGTTTGGGTTTTTTTCTCTATCAGAGGATCCCAAAAGCCTTTAAAGACATTAATGAACAAAACCTTGGATTCGATTTTACAAACTGACAATTCCTCAAGTATTATTCTCCTTGTTTATAGGCAAACGTAATGGATACACAGAAAGGCAAAACATCACTCAAGCAGAAGTCTCTGATAGCATCTATTCCCAAAATAAAGCAAAACAAGTTTTCCCTGCCATCAATAATAAGATAGTCCTCCTTCCCCTTTGTACATGCTTATCTGACAAAACCAAGTATCTAATCCAAAGCCTGTAGCTCTTTGTTTCATGCCGTGGTTTGTTTGCTCAGTGATTATCTTCTGTGCTCATTTGTGAGTACAGAGCCCAAAGCACAGCGGAGACAGGGCAAAAACTGTCACTGGCTGCACAAGGCAGCTGTGAGCTGATAACAAGAAGAAAGAAAGATGTAAAACTAAACAAATCAATTGAGAACCTGTCTAGTAACACTCCTTGGCTCCCACCTCCTGCTTACAACCAACTACAGATGCACATTAGCATTTCCTCTGCCTGGAACTCTTGAGCTGCTCAAACCACAAATACACCATGAGCTTTTAATACACCAATTAAATAGCAACAAAATGAGGGCCCAGTGACCACTGGCAAGGCATTTACAGGTGATGAAAAGAGCCTAATTTGTCCCACTATTAATATCTGTACTTAATGTGGGGAAGGAGAGATGCCCACTGGAAATTGCCTCTAAAAATAGGCTGTAAATATAGGATAACGTTATCCTATATTTAGGATAATTTATATTGGAGTAAGATGAGATTTATTCTGCCTTACCTTATTTTCTTCTGAAATACTCATTTGCTGCATCACCTGCTATCAGACAAAGCCAAAAGGTTGGGCAAGCTTAGCTGAGGTTGTATTTAGCTTTTTCATCTAATTGAAGCCTTCACACCTGCACCTTGACTGTGTGAAAAGATCTACAGCAGAGATAAAATTTATTAAATTAAAAGTTTGCTTTCCTATTTTCTCTGACAATGCCAATTCATACCTACATTCCAAACTAAACAAACAAGCACAAGTTTTGAAACGAAAAAAACAATGTACATTTTGAAAGTAAAAATCAGGAAATTGTTCCTTAGAACATACAGGAAAAAATGCTCAGTACAGGTATTTCTCATGTCTTGACACACCAGCATACTCCCCCTTTAACACATGAATTTTCACTCCCAAAGTAAGTTGAATAACAAAATCAGAGGAAAAGAAAAGTGCAACAAAAAATCACTAAAAGGAGACACACAGTATTTAATCTTCCCAGGTAAACTGCAAATAGAACTGCCCAAAGAAAATACAATTATTCTACAGTTGTTTCTTCTTAACTCCATATGAGTTATCTGAGTGCCTCATCTATTTATGTGATGAACTGTGTAGCGAGCAGGTTTTATTCAGAGGCTAATTTGTGTTTTATGTTGAGAACTCGTGAAAAGCTGCCTTATTTGTGAATGGCAGATCACCATTTCAGCATTCTGTTGCTATGGCAATTCCAGCATCAAACAGTAAGGAGATAAACAGGATCTTACACATATTCATCCAGATCCCTTCTCCGGGTTATGGCATCCAGAGCAGTGTTCATTATCAACCCCAGGACACATTTGCCTGACGTCCATGTTTCTGTGTACTCTCTACCCCACATTTGGTGAAGGTTTGTACATTCAAGCTGAAACAGGATATTCAGCTTAATAGTTTGAGAGTCTGAGCATAACAGACCTCTCAGGAATGGCAATAAATGACCAGCGTTAAAGAAATCTTTTAATACAGCTTTTTCCTTTTTACATGTACATGGAAAAAAAAAAATAGAGAATGGGGTGATTTACCATCTCTCATTATAGAGCTATCCCTCATTCCACCCTTAAACTGACTCATGCCTCTCAAGTAGGTAAGAGCATTAATAAACTGAAATTACATTTTGTCCTCAGTAAATTAAAAAATAGAGAGTTTGGGTTTCTCTTTTACAAGATCAGTTGGTAACCTGAGGTCTTCACTATACGGAATGGATAATTTTAAGTGGTTGCATTATATGATGTAGGAATGAGTGTTCCCTACAGATTTAACCTAATTTTTGCCAATGAATCAAAACCCTTTCTTTGTTAAGTACTTGAGGATGCCCAGCAGAACCTGCTGTTCCTGGAATTAAAGTAATCAATGGATAATGTGGGCAAGAGGAAGGACAAAAAAAAACCCATAAAATAATCATCTCATATTTTAGCCATCTCCCTCTGCACATCAGTTTTAAAGGAGTAGAAAAGAGCTGACGTGTCCGGTAGTACTGGGAGCAAGATGAATTTGTGTCTTTAGAAGAGATTTTCAAGATAATCTATAGATTATATTCAGGAAGATGCACATATTTCCACATAGAAATGGAGCTAAATATAAATATTTATAAAATGTAAAAGTAGTCCAAGCTATTTTTTGCTACTTCCTTAATATCATGGAAAAAAAATAAGGAGATTCAGAAGATATGTGGAATATTTCTTTATTAAACAAGGAAGGAATATTTCTCCTATGCCAGAACTAGGAAACAAAATCCCATGTATGTCACGGCAACTTTTTTTTTTTCCCCATCTGTTTACTAGCTTAGTAAATAAGAAGCACTGGTTCACTAGATTACCTTTAAAAAGAACCAGACAGGTAGGATGCATATTAAAATACTGAACAGGAGGCAAATCTATCCCATGCAACAGCAATGGAACATAATCCAGGAGGATTACTTCTCAATGTAGTTACCGAATTGTAACTCCAGTTCCCTCCACCTCCCCCCGATTTTCAGCTCGTGCTACAGTAGGTACAGCCTGTCTAGGGACAGCAGCTTCTCCAATGCCACCATGTGCAGGAAGCAAGCGTTGAATGATGACATGGGGGTTTTTTGTGCGTTCCTAACTCTGCCCATCCCTGTGGGGCTCTGCAGGAGCACGGCATCCCGACCGGCATGGGCTACGCGGTGGCTCCGCACCACTCCGGGGTGTACCCGGTGCACGTGCAGCTCTACGAGGCCTGGAAGAAGGTGTGGCGCATCCGGGTCACCAGCACGGAAGAGTACCCGCACCTGAAGCCTGCACGGTACAGACGGGGCTTCATCCACAATGGCATCATGGTACACTGCATTTCCATGTTCATAGCAATAGTTCTGCAGGGACCCTGAAAGGGCGCTCTTTTTACTGAGTGCCTCAAGTTTCCCAGCATCCCTAAAATTCCCTGGGATCAAGCAGTCACAAGGTTGCCAAAGGAGTGTGTTTGTTAGGCAGTTTAAAAGGGAGGGGAAAAAACCCAAGTGTCACAGACTCAGTCAACTGCAAAAGTATTCCTCAGAAACTAAATATGCTCGCAGTCCCATCAACTACCAACCGAGTCATGGCTGCACTCTGTGAAATCATTAAATTGCCTAAGACCTCTGTTCCCAGCTCTGCCTCATCTTTATGCATGAAAGGATTACTTACACCTGTTCACCTTCCCAGGTGATGGATTTCTAATCTCCTCCAGCACTTCTGGAGGCTGAAGTTTCACCTCTGCTCCTGAAATTCCCAGAGCCAGTACTGGAGCACCTGCCTGACTCTTACAGCCTGTGCACGTGTGCAAGGGCAGAGAAGGCTCCTCCCGTGCACTTACAAGTGCACAAAGGACTGGAAAACTTACCAAGTCCTTTGGCCTGGCCTCCCAGCCAGCTGCAAACCTCTGGATGGGGTGTGCTAAAGTGAACTGAGAAATATTCCAAGGGATGGTTAAAGTCCCAAAAGCTGATAAGAGTATTGCCTGTGCATACCAAGTCAAAACTATGATCCCCTAAACAAGGCAGAGGGAGTTCTCAAAACCAAACTCCTGCAGAGTCCAATTACTACTGGAACAGACTCAAAATCAGCAGTGTTTTTACACATGTACCCTAATGCTCTACTGAATGTAGGTTTTGGTTGTTGTTTTAACTGAGTAAACAAATATAAAATATTGAATTGAATTAAGGGAAACAAAAGTCCTTCTCCAGGTCGGTTATGTTGCTGCCATACCGATAAGCTGCTGTTCTTTTGTTCCCAGGTTCTCCCTCGACAGACCTGTGGCCTTTTCACTCACACTATTTTTTACAAGGAATATCCTGGCGGTCCTCAGGAGCTGGACAAAAGTATCCGAGGAGGTGAACTCTTCCTCACCATTCTCCTGAATCCCGTAGGTACCTTCTTTTGCTGTTTTTTGGATGTGCTGACTAACAGGGAGGAGGGAGGAAAGGAAGGAGATCAGGTTGGGAAATAAAAACCAGGACCATTTCCTCAGAGGTAACAAGCAGTTTAAGAAGAAAGGAGAAAAATGTCTTCTGCCAATTTCCAGCTACAACTGTATGTGCAAAATAGTCCTGGAAAATGCATTAATTCCAGCTCCTTATTGTTTCCCAGCCCGAAGCTGGGTCCCCCTGAGAGACTTGTCTGAGGCTGAAACTAACCTGTGAGGGTAGAAATAACTGATCTTATTCATTTTTTCCCTTTTTCCATGAGCTTGGCTCCTCAGGCACTCCTCATACAGCTCAATGGAAACCCCAGGGCTCAGGCCTAGTATTATTTCTCCTCCACCAGCTCCTAAAAGTAGATTTTGAGCTGCTAAAAAACTGCCTGATGACATTTGAGACAGGAGCCTAGAGGTGTAAGGAGGAAGGGAATGAGCCAACCCCCCCCATGCATCAATTATTTTTTCTTAACATTGTCCTCCCTCCTTCCCATTCCACCCAAACAAGCTGCACTAGGCAAAGATAAATGTCCCTTGTCTTGCCATGTGGCCTCATTTTCAGTGGGTTTAAACTGCAGTACTCATTGACTTCTCTGCAGAGCTAGAGAAACTTCAGGTGGAGCTGACTCTGAAATCCAGGTCACTTTTATTTAGACACCTAAATATAGAATTTTGGTATTATATAGTTAGATGCTTGCGAGTGAACATTTTGGCTGGGTAAGTAAGTTGATGTCCAAGTCAGATTCAGTGGTCTTAAAGAAATGGACATTTCTATCAGGAATTTTTCTATACCATACAGGTGACACTTCATTTGAGAATAAACCAGATCCCTCTTCTCTATCCTGTCTCCCCATTACTTGCAGTTCTCTCAGGCTTGCTTTTCTTCCCATACTTTCCTTAAGTGTAGCTTGGAATTCACACCGAGCTTTTTCATACCCGGATGAATACCTGTGCATTTCTCACTTGTGTGAAGATTTCCTCAGATTTGAGCAGTGCAGTAGCCTGAAGCAGAGCATATAGAGATCCTTCCCCCATGAGCAATGCTTACAACAGCCCAAATTCCTCAGCCAATTTATGTCCCAATAACTTGAGAGTGCTGTAGATATTAGTGGTGGTATTAGAAAAAACTGCAATGATCAATTTTTGATTAAACAGTTTGTCAAGAGATTTATAGAAACTCTGTCCCTTCCTCAGGCCGTGGTTAGCAATTTCAGCAAACATATTACAAATATGTATTAAGCTCAAATACCAAAAATGTTTGTGCTTCCATGAAGCAATACCACACAGATGGTTAAATTAGAAAGTGCCCAAGGGACACTGCATTGGAATAAAGTTTGCAGAGAGGTTGTCAAGGGGATCTTCTGATGGAATTTTTTTTAAATGGCTTCTACTGAATACTCTGTGGCTCAGAGATATATTTTCACTTTCTAATTTATGAATTCTAAAGATGAGTCATGTCTAGCAGAGATGATTTAGTAGTAGGCAGAGGAGGGATAAATTCCACCAAGACAGACAGAAATCAAACCAACTTCCTTTGAGTTTTAATGAGGGTTACAAGAATCCCAGGCATACCTTTCCAGAATCCAGCTAAGGCAGCAGGCTGCTCAAGTCTGCAGTTTGGGGTACTTACTCTTTTCATAAACATTTCAAAGCAAAGCTCATTAAAGTTAGTGGGGAAGGCTCAGCAAACAGACTGGGCTTGAAATAAACCCAAATAGTGAAACTCTTTCAAAGGTATCAGCCCAGCTCCCATCTGAAGGGTTTCCTTCATTTGGAAGCTTAGAGCAGTAACAAGAAGCTTCAGATGTATGTACAAATAAGAAATACAAATACAGTTTGGGGCAGAAAATGAAATATTATCTTCTTGGACTTTTGCTTTACTATTTGATAGAAGTAAGAAAAAATTCAGTTAAAAGCTTGTTATCTCCCTTGCCAGACCAAAGCTGGATGTTCAGAGTTAAGTTATCATCATCTTTGATGTTATTTACTATGTGATTTGACAAACATCAAAACCCAGTTAGTCACTAAATCTTAATTAGGACAGACCTCCCAAAAGCTGTAGCATCAGCACTTGCACAGTAGCAGTGAAAATAGAGCAGCAAAACCACCACACTCCCTAGAAAGAAGGGGAGAGGAAAAACTGAAATTTCAACCAACCAAAATGTTAAAAAGCTTTACAAAACTGGTTTTGTTCCCAATCTAATTTTGATAGCAAAATAAAACTTGTCCCATGACAAGGTTCTTGTGACAGCATAAGTATCTCTATTAAGTGTAGTTAGATCTTAAACCAAGAAAACACATTATTACTCAAAAAAGTACATTGCTACTCATGACGTATCTTCAAAGCTGGGAATGCAATACCAAAGAGCATCAGACAAGAAGAACATCAAAATATATTCCTTACTAGGAATGCAACACTACCCAGCTATGTAAACATGTTAGAAAATTCTCTGGTTCTGAACAGCATTGTGAAAAAATATTTAGGTTTTCTGCAGGTGCACAGCATTCCACAACTCCAGCAGCAGAAGCAGAGTCAGCCCGCAATTCGTAAAAATTTACTTTCTGTTTAAAACCATTTTGAACAGCATCATGTCATTTTTTCTCTTCCTAAACCTTCCCAATTATTTACAACCTTTTACAGTGCTTTGAGGTGCTTTCAAAGATATTTTTTTAATGTTAGCTTCATTGGGTTATATAAGATGAAAAAAAAAACCTTACGGCATTTCACGTAGTTCAACATTTCAGGTTTTTTTCAGCCTTTCAAAAATTCTACCTCTCATTATTTCCTTAGCTTAATTGTGCTTTAGAATAACTTTTTCTTCTCACAGAATATGTTATTAAAATCTCCCTTCTTGTTGTTTACTTCACCAGTGCTGTGCCACGTTCCTTTCCTTTTAAACTTCTTCCCATCAACTCTCTGGGCATCTCTGGTTTTGCCACACTCCACCGAGAAAGACAAGTTAACCAGCAGTAAAACCAGCCTGCTTTAGGATGCCTGGGGTTTTTTTGGCGAGAGAGTTTGGTGAGCCAAGGTATTTTCCAAGGCTCCCAGCATCTTCTTTCATGACCAAACACGGAGCAAGAGGTAGAGAGAGCAAATGGGATGAGCAGAGCAAATCCCTCACTTTGCTTCCAAGTGTAACCCGTGAAAATTCAGAATTAAAACCAATCCATTTGTAACATACAGTCCCCAAAACTGAAATGCTTTAACAGCAAAAAAAAAAAGCAAGTTTCTCATAGGAAAAGTTAGAGAACTCCTTTGGAGTTGAAATTTTCAGGGGGATTTTCCACATCCAAATGTCATGCTCAAACCCATGTGGGTTCTGTGACCACTGCCCTTCATTCAGTCTCCCGGGAAAAGCTGTGACATGTTTAATGCTTTGACAAACTCTTCTATTTATCACCTCTTCAGCATCCACAAGGCCTCCCACTATCTGTTTGATAGCTCCTCTCCTTCTCTCCCCTGCTCCACAGGCCATAAACAACAGCCATAAACATTTAACAGCCAAGATAAGCTAATAAATACAGCCCTAAATATTATTGCCTCTACAAACAACAGAGAGAGAGTCATTTCTCCTAAAAAAGCCACCTCTGTAAACCAAAGAGCTTTTTATTAAGCCAGCAAGTGACAGTACAAAAGGCACCTCAGTCGAGCACTACAGCAAAAATCAGTGGACGGGGCTTTGAGAAGAAGTAGCAACACCCACTGGCCTGGTTGAGCAGTGAATTGGATTTATTTGCCAATGTGAAGCACATTTTCCCATTACCTGTTAACTGTGAAAAGCTTCTGGATAACCCAGAATCCTGCAGCACCCTTCCTTGCTCTCCTTGTTACACAGGAATTTGCCTAGGCTGACTCTTTTCCCCTTCCTCTCACAGGGTATTTTTATTCCATCTCCCACTGACTCCATAGTTTCACCATAAAAATGGGCACAAGTCATTTTTCTCCATATATATATATATAT
>VYXF01008403.1:285144-347762 GCA_013397295.1 Polioptila caerulea
GAGTGTGGGGGGGGGGGGCGTGGGGGAAGAAATCTACAACTAATATATATAACTAATGGATTTGAACCTCCCAACCAGTTTTCTTCATCCGGGACCCCATGCACCTGTGGTGTCAAAAACATGTATGACCTGGGGAACACTGGCTATGTTGAATTGCGCTCATGATTTAGCCTTGATTTTAGAAGCAAAACTTGGAGAGATAATAGAAAAAAAATAAACTATCAAACCTAGCAACTGTATTCTCAGAAGGAAAGGAACAAGGTACAGGATTGTTCTGTCAATACTAAGGAATTCATTTAATCCTGCCAACTAAACAATGGAAAAGTAGAAAGCGTTCCTGGGTAAATGAGAAACAATTTTGCTCTTCCAATAGGGAATTTTAAAACAACATAGAGGCTCTACAACATTTGTACAGCTGTCCCAAGGCCACTTCCCACCACTGATGGACAGGAGCTTCCACTCCCATCCTGGGAGCACTCGAGGTGGAGAGCAGACACAGTAGTGGATGTGGGCAGGGGAAATAAAATGCCATTCAATGGTTTTGTTTCCCCTTCAACCAAAGACAAAAATATTTCTGTCCAAACACTGACTTGGTTGCTCTCTTTAGAGATATTATATTTGGAAAATATTTGATTATCCTGTCAAGAACATTCAAGTGTAAACAGATGTGCGGAGTGGAAAGAGAGTAAAAGTGGAGGAAAAAAAAAAAAAGAAGCAGGATTTTCAGGCATATAAATGATTCTGCTTCAGCAGCAGAAGGGTCATGAATATGAATAGTGCTGGATTCTAGCGAAGCCATTTGTCATTATTAAGATTAGTGCTTTGTCAACACAAAAACCTCGCTCCCAGCTCCCTCGCGGCCGCGCGATCAGCTGCGCTCCGGGGTTCACGCTCAGGGACCGGCGCTGCGGCGGGAAGAGCCTGTGAGCCCCGGCGGGAGGCTGGTGGGGCGGCGGAGGGCTGGGCCACTGCGAGAGGAGCTGCGGGGATCAGCCACGCCACCCTGGCGGGCCTGCCCTCCGCCGCCCCTCCATCCCATCTGCACGGGCAGAAATCCCAGGGGCCGCCGTGCCGAGCCGTGCCGGGACCCGGAGCAGCCCGACGAGGAGGGAGACCCGCGGAGGGGCAGGATTCGCTCGGGTGGGAGGCAGGCGAGAGGAGCCGAGCAGCGAATGCGCTTCCACGTTCCTGCAGGAGCACCACGGCTCGCCCGACACGGCTCCGGGAGGCTCAAGGCCGAGCTACGCCCCTTGCATTAATTCCTCCCTTCTGGCAAATCTTATTAAGAGGCGAAAAAAGCCGCTAAAGGCAGTAAGCATCAATTTCCTCTCAGAACAGCGGAATTCCCACACGACACCCGTCTCTGGCTCCTGGGCTTTCTAGCAATGGGCCAGGGCCAAACAAGCAGCAGGAGGAAAGGACCTAAAAGGGAACATTGATCCTATTTAATTAGGGAATGGCTGAGAGGATGAGGTGGAACACATTTATACCTACGTTTGCTAATGGATTTTTTTCATTGCAAGTGCTTGATCGATGAATTGGGAGGGTTTCAGATATCAATAGAAAGGAATCAGCCAATATTTTATTCTCACCACGGGCTTGCCATCCTTGGGACTGTGTTGCACTTCAGCTGTGCCCTCCAGAGGCAGGTGGCTAATCTTGTCCAAAAACAAGTGCTTTTAGCTAAAGCTGTGCTAAGTTTGGCAATTAC
This sequence comes from Polioptila caerulea, assembly GCA_013397295.1. Lineage (NCBI taxonomy): Eukaryota > Metazoa > Chordata > Aves > Passeriformes > Certhiidae > Polioptila > Polioptila caerulea. Next base: position 286,856 of record VYXF01008403.1, read on the forward strand.
AGAAGGAAGAAAGCTGTTTATTCTATATTAATAAGGCTGTGCATCCAGAGCAAGCACACAAACTCTGAGTACAGAATGCAGTTTCAAGACATTGGTTTATATTCCAATAATTTTTTCTTAAAGCCCTTTGTTTCTCTCTATTAGCTACTGTAGGTTTCATTTTCTATGTAACACAAGCCTGCATATATGAACATTCCATATAGAGAAAACACTGTATATCTAAATTCTAGATGTAAGTGATGTGAAATAGCTCTAGAAACAAAAACATATAGTGAAATGGTGGGATGGCCCTGCCATTAGTTTGCAAAGAATCTGATATCATCCATGCTCTAAACATGAAAAGTTAAAACCCATTGCCTTTCCTCCCCAGTGATTTAGAGGTAGATGGCAAAGAATTAAATCCTGTTTTATTCCACCAATAATGCATCGTATCTGGGGAGTTTTCACTTCCATAAAGATCAACAGAGCAAAAGACATCAAAAGAGTAGTCCAAGATCTTTTGACTCCATGAAGAGTGATTAATTGGATCTTTTAAATTGGTTTGCAGCCTAATGAAACTCTGAGAATAAGCTAATACTCATCTCCTACAAGTACATTTTAACATTAAAAACAATCTCATCCATTTTCAAGTGTAAACAAAGCACAAAGAGCACACAGATTTACTTGCATACTTCATTTGCTGCAATAATATAAAATGTCATTGGCAGACCCTGTAGCACTCATCAAACAAACGCTCCAGAGACCAGGTGATATTCTCCGTCAACATTTCCTACAAGCGTTTTCCTTTTCAGCACTTTGAAACAGTTTGCTGGAAGAACATTTCACATTTACAGGAGTTGAACTAGCAGGGATCTGTTTGTGTTGGCTAGTTTATTTTGTGAGGAGAGGATGATTTATTAGCTTTCTGATAACTTTCAGGGGGAGTACATAGAGACATGCACCAAGATTCGCTCTGTTTACATCAAATACTTGAGGTCATAAAATGCACAGGCACAGGAATCCACCAAATCAATCCACAGAAAAAAACAACTTGTACAGTTTCCAATCCCTTCTTAGCTGGGGCCCAGAGCAGAATAAAAGTGAAGACTAAATTACCTTTTGTGGCATAAAGTGTGCAAAATGCAAACCCACTGCAGAAGGGCCATGAAGGACACTCTCTCCTAAGCTCCATCTGGCTCCTCCTTGGAGGAGTACTAAAAGCCTTGTTAATAATTTAACAAACTAATGGAGACACATTTTCAAACACTGGGAGCTAATAGTTAAAGCAGCACCACCTTGGCACAGCAAGAGCGTGCGAGAGGGAAGCTGGTGGATTCTGATCCCCTGATATGGCAGAGACAAGCCTGGGACAACAGAGCAGGAACCTACTGGAGGGAAAGCCTTCTCTTCAGGTGGATCACTGCTAAAAACCTTATTGAGACACACACAGAGATATTTTAGAGCATATTTCCAGCATATGTGACCCACACTCCAGGCTCCAAAGGAGTGCTGCCTAAACACTGTACCCTGTGCCTGGGTTGTGCAAGGCGTCACTCAAACCACATCCAGCTACCCTCCAGCACATTAATTCAATTAATTCTGTATTCAAAACCCCAGAATTCACTGCCCTGAATGTGACTCCTGCAGCAGCCTTCAAAAAAGGAAGATGCACATGCTCTCTTGCCACCTTTGCCCCACTGCCTGCACACGACTTTATAAACCCTCTCCATTCCTAGGCATCTGAAGCAAGGCTCACCTGAACACAATTATCTCTCTGCAAAGCAAACCATTTACATGGAATCAGGTGTCCTCACTGGTGATAGCTAATTTCTTCACAATGAGGTGCTCCAGCCCCCAAATCTGCCTGCAGCTGTAATAAAATTTCACTGTCAGTCCATCCCGTCTCAGGCCAATGCACTGGCTAAAACAGCCAAGGGACAACATTCAGTTTGGTGCTATCTTTATAAAAATAAATAATGACAATCTACAGGTAAACCAGCCACAAAAACGAGTTTAATCACCTCATGGAAAGAAAATGCTGGGAAATACATTTGTCACATTATTCTAATAAACTCTCTTTATCCCTCTGAAATAAATAATGAGATCAACAAGGCAGTGGCCACATAAAGGCTGATAAAAAGACAGAAGTTATATCAGCTTTAAGGAGAAAAAAAGACAGAGATACTTAGCTGAGATACCATCATTCACAAAGCCTCGGAGTGTTTCTGTGTCAGAATTTATTCCCCTACTTACAGCCGTGCTATTCTAGGCAAACCAGCCAGCACTGGGGAGAGACAGCATATTGGATTTTTGGTGTGCCATGCCTGAAAAGCTCCTCTTGCCCCCAGATCAGCATTTTCATGACCCACCTGTCCAACTACGGGAATGACCGCCTCGGCCTGTACACCTTTGCCAACCTTGCCAGCTTTGTCAAGAGCTCCACAAACCTGAAGCTGCAGACGCTGCCCCCCGTGCAGCTGGCCCAGAAGTACTTCGAGCTCTTCCCCGAGCAGACAGACCCTCTCTGGCAGGTAAAGTCACCTCCTTTTTCTCCTCCAGCTGCAATCCCCTCATTGGAAAGAGCATCTTTTCCTCTAAAAAGCCTTTTTTAGGCATGGGAATGTGATCTCAGCACAGTAATTTAATGGTTACACGTACCTGCCTCTTCTCTTAACCGGAATACCATGAGCCACACTGTGCTTTTGGCTAGGCAGGCATAAATCCTGGGTGGCACCAAGGAAACCTGTGCAGTTATTTGGGGCTTAGACTGGCAAAAAGGTGCAGAAAATTTCCCCTATTATTTTTGGCCCAGCTACCAAGGAAGTACAAATCTATAATATTTCCACTGGGCTGCAGAAATTCCCTTCAGTTGATTATTTTCTCCATCATATTTTGTTAATTATGTTCACCAGCAAAATGTATCCTCTGTTACCATCAAAACTGTGCAAAAGCAGCATCTGTATGATAACTGCTTTGAAGAGTAGCCAGTCTCAACCTCTTCTGCAGGGCCTTTTGTTCACAGGTTTTTATTTTGCATTCATAGGTAGTAGAAAGATAAGGAGATGAATAATATCCCACATTTCTATTTTGTCCTTCCCTTTTGCATTCTCACGTAAATTAAAATTGGCACTAAGCCCCACGCATCTGAAACCATTCTGACAGCTCAAAAAGTAATTCCTCAAAGCTATTCAGAGGTTTCCATTTTAACCTCAAATGGAAACGTGATTAAATCAATGTTTCAATCTTTTTTCCCCCTTCTTTTTCTTTTCTGCTAATGACTGAACCTAGTCCTCAGTCATTCAAAACCATTGTACACACACTGTGGGATTTCACTACTCAGTGTAGGGCTCTGGCACTAGTGCCTAACATTGAGACCCTGCAAAGATTTTGCATCCCCCCACTGTGATGACCACAACCACCTTTTCTGCTTCAGAACCCGTGCGACGATAAACGACACAGGGATATTTGGTCCAGAGACAAAACTTGTGACCACCTCCCCAAATTCTTGGTGATAGGACCTCAGAAAACAGGTAAGAAGCAAAAGTAGACCTTGTAAAAAGTTTCTACAAAGTCAAAGGTGCTTTTTAAAAAAAATATTTCCTAATTGCATCTCTTTTTGTTGTCATAGGAACAACAGCCCTTTATTTATTCCTTCTGATGCATCCTTCAATTATCAGCAATCTCCCCAGTCCAAAAACTTTTGAGGAAGTTCAATTCTTTAACGGCAACAACTATCACAAGGGAATTGACTGGTAAGAAGAATGAAAAAAATGAGGTGTTCATTCTTAATACATGGAAAATCTCAGTGGAATTCCAGGAGCGGGCGTGACATGGCTTTAATTACTGGATGAATTTGTTATGCTTGGAATTATCAGACAGAAAATCTAATTGGTAATGATGGGACATTTAATCAAGCCTCTAATTTTGTTTAGCTATTTCAGAAAGAATTTTTGGAGTTTTCATACAAATGAATGCAAGAGGCAGCTCTGTCATGAGTTCTGTCTTCATGCTGAATAACATCTCTGTCTTGTCATAGCTGTAGCTGCACTGACTTACACTCTGTTCCTTCCAAAGTGGCTTTTCATGAAGTAAGGTTCCATTTATCTATTCACGAGAATCCATCCAATCAATTTTAAATGGAAAAGACCATTCAAAGCCAAAATTCAAATCTTTCATTCTGAAAGCATCCAAATGCAAAGATATGTCAGTTCCAAAATGAAGTACTTCAACAATGTTAAAATTAAACAGTTTGACATTTAAATGTTGACATTAAATGTTGACATTTTGAAGCTTTTCCCATTTTTTTTTCTGCAGCTAAAACTGAACTCACTCCAGACTGGTGAAAGATATCCCTTTGACACTGAAGTTATTAGCAAAAATCCCATCCATCACAGGAAAAACCTAATTACCAGACTTCATGAGGGCTTTGCTATTACCAGCACCACCTAAGAGCCAAGATGCATTCCCATTATTCCAGTCTGGGCTGAGCTGAGAAATTCAATTTTGCTTCTTGAGAATTATGTCTGAAAATTCACCTTCTCACCCACCATGAAATGGGAAGCATGGGGCCATGACCCCTTTTGTGCTCCTGCTAATTCTAACATATCTGTTCCCCTCCAAGGTACATGGATTTCTTCCCCACTCCTTCCAATATCACCACCGACCTCCTCTTTGAGAAAAGTGCCAACTATTTCCATTCTGAGGAAGCTCCCAAGAGAGCTGCTTCCCTCATCCCCAAGGCCAAGATCATCACCATCCTCATTGACCCGTCCGACCGCGCATATTCCTGGTACCAGGTACGGAATTCTCTGCCTCAAGGAAGGCACAGTGGGACCAGGGACAGGGGATGATGGCCAGCATTAGTGGGAATCTGTGTCCTTGAGCAAGCAATGGGAGTTGTTGCACAGCATTGGCACTGTGTGGGAGCAGAGGATGCCGGATGCCAGCTTTTACAGTTGGCACCTGTGACACCGGTGTCAGAAATGATGAACTTCCCAGCACAGAGCTGCCATCAGCTGGAAACAGTTTAATCTCAATTACAGGGCAGAGAGGGAGAGCAGGGCTCCTTGCCCAGGGAGATACACAGGGAAAAGGAGCATGGCCCATCCAGGGAATCAGAGCTCTTGATGCTGAGGATCTGGCCCCACGTCCCTTCCCCCAGCATGTAAGCTCAGCAACGGGCAGCAGTGCACAAATGGACCCTGTGTCTCCTGAAGTTTCCAGGGAGTTAAAAAGAGCTGTGTCTGGAGACACTGGCTTTTTTCTCTCCTTGGAAACAAAAGCAAGCCTGTTGTTTTTACCAGGAAACTCCAGGATGCTCTTCCTTGCCTTTTACTGAGCCCACACCCTTCCATAACAAAATCTGCACAGTTTAAAACTCCTATTTTTAGAGAAATGTATAAGCATGCTCGTGAAAAATGGCATAGGCATACACATAAAGGAAACACTAAATGCAGTGTTACAATACTCAGATTAATAATGCTGGAATAAGCATGAAATACATCACTTCTGATACTGCCAGGAAGTTCTGCAAGGACTAAAGCATGGCCAGGGGCTGCAGCTTGCACCTGTGTAATTTCTCATTGACACCTTTACAGCTGCCAAGGCAAAGCAGTAAAACAGAGACTCCTTACCTTGGCAGAGGTGGCACTGAGGGGGAGCCGAGGGCTGCCAGCACAGCCCTCCTGGCAGCTCCCGCAAGATTTCCGGCTTAGTCTCCAGCATCCTTGTGAAAGGTATTTCACCATCTCCCACCAGCACCAGCGCTCGCACGAGGACCCCGCTGCCCTGAAATTCAACTTCTATGAAGTGGTGACGGGCAGCCCCTGGGCGCCGGCGGAGATGCGGGCGCTGCAGAAGCGCTGCCTGGTGCCCGGCTGGTACGCGCTGCACATCCAGAGGTGGCTCTCGCACTTCCCTGCCTCCCAGGTACGGCCAGGCTGGGCCTGCCCAGCTCCCTGGGCCCTGGCACGGCCCAGGGGAGTCCCCAGGGCTCCTGCGGCCCCAGACAGCTGCAGCTGCAGCATGAGACCTTGTGGGAAGCTCTGGCAAACGCATTTACAAAACGCCAGGGCTTTTTCTAAAGAGAAATTTCATCCTGCTTCCCACTCAGTCCCTATCATAGAAAGCTTCACATTTATTTGATCCTGATATGGAATTGGCCTTTCTCAGGGCTGTAGCATAGATTCCTTATTTTGCCCCCTCCAGATATTTTATTGGATTGTCTTTTATAACCTTTGCCATGAAAAATTCACCTAAATGCATAGCTGTAAGGAGTATTTCCATTGTTGAAGTAATAATAATAAAATAACCTAAAGCAAATATACTACAAAATACATGCATGGGCACTCTTTATCCAAGGACACGGTCATGTGTCAGTTCATATCTGCACCTACTGTAAGACAAAGCTGTAAAAGGCTGTTTCATGGGTGAGCAAATGGACAAGGATCCCCAGAGACTGCTCTGGGTGGGACAGAATTTTGCTGAAAGGAGGCAGAGCTGAGTGTTGCCTACTTTCTCAGGAACCTGGGGGAAAAAAACAGCTCTGATTTCTTGCAATCTTCATTTTTCTTTTTATCCAGCCTCAGCTGTACTACAGAGAGAAGAAGCAGGTCAATCCCATTTCCAGGAAAGGGAGAAAATCTCAGTTTGTCATTTACCTCCTTCTGTCATCTCTGGCCTTTCTACTCTCTCATAAATGGGGAGAGAGTCCTGCCCAGAGCTGCTGAGCTGGCAGCAAGGGCAGTATTGCCCTGGGAGCAAACAGGCCATGTCTCTTCCTCACCCACCTCATCCCAACTTACTCCTCCAAAGGAGATGCGGATGTCCTGGCAAACTCTGAGCATGCAAAGGGTGCTGAGCATCCCATGCCCTGTTCCCTGCGCTCCTCCTCTGCCCTCACCTGGAGCTGCTGCCTTCTCTCCTCCAGATTTCCCACCAACACATCAACAATATTTTACATTTTTTCTTTTCTCCTCTTGTCAGAATTGTCTGAGACTCAAGTTTGGCTTAGGAGGTTTAACTCCTGCATTTGAACAAGATGCCCACACAGAGTCACAAGGTGCCCACCTATGTAAATTCAACTCAATAAAGTAAAAAGTAAACCTAAAAAGGAGTTCATCCATATAAATGTTTTTAGCATTTGCACAAAGTCACGCGCTAATTTAAATCCAGGTTGTCACAGAAGTGAAATAATGCCGTTATTTTGTTAACTTTATTCCTGTTTCCAAATAAGTGCCATATTTACCCCTGCAGTTGCTCATTATTGATGGACAGCAGCTGAGAAGTGACCCTGCTACTGTGATGGATGAAGTGCAGAAGTTTCTGGGAGTCTCTCCTCATTACAATTACTCTGAAGCCCTAACGTGAGTGTATTCCTTTTTTTATCTGCCCTGTGGGATCCCAGGGTAGATCCCCTCCCACCAGGATCCCTTGACTAAGCAGACAACACATCAGGACAACAATAACTGGGAAGAGCTTGAGTTCTCTTCCGTCAGTCTCCAGGAGCTGAAGCCTGGAATGTCAGGTGTGGAAAGTTTGGCTTAAGTGTTTTTATCATTCGGCCAGGAGCCTGATGGCAGAGGTTGGGTTAGAAGCAGTCCTTCCCCAATCCCATTTTCCTACCTGCATTTCCATGTATGGCTGAGACTCCTGCAGGGGCAGGAGTGGCCTGAATTCCCCTCTCCCCTCTTAGTCCAGCAGAAAACTCTAAGAAGCTTTTGCCCTGAGCCTCTCAGTGTGAGGAGCATCATCTCCTCATAGCCCCAGCCCTGATATCTGTGGGCTGGGAAGCCTGGCACTGCAGTGGGGGCTTTTCCATGTCCTGTGCAAGAAGAGAGCACGAGCCAGCACATGGAGTGGGAGGCAGAAAAGCCTCTGCTTCACCTTCCCTGCAGGCTGGTCCTGAGGGAAACACAACCACGGACTTTGCAGCTGCCCCACACTGCTCCTCTCTGCTTACAATTACCATTTAATATTTCCTCTCCTGGGAGGGTTCAGCTTATTTACATCATAGGTTCAAAGTAAGACTTCAGTGCTTAAGAAAGTTGCTCTGCCAAAACCTTTTTCTAGAGGAAGAATTTTGGATTTCAGAATGCAATTTTTTAAGTCACTGGTTTCCAAAGAGGATGGAGGGGAGGAGTCTGATCCCAGAGCTGAGCTATTGATGTTTGAGCAACTCACAACTGCACATCTGCAATGCCTTCTGCTAGGTTTTTAAAATCCACACCCACAGACATACATCTTCCTTTTTGGAACTAAATTAAAGTCAGTGGAGTCGCACAGCATGAAGAAATTTGGCCTCTCTTACTGATTTGGACAGGAAAAATGGATTGTAAACAGATCCATAAAATTATGCACTCCCTGTTTAGAGGCATCAAGAATGCAAATGTGCTGTGGAAGCACACACTTCTGCACGGATTTGGGATGGAAGGGGAAAATGCATTAACGTATGCAGCTGCTTACTGCTAGGGCTTGTCAAAGGGGAAAAGATTGCATAGGATTGTTCCTAGTCATTACTGCCTAACAACTGCACACCACACATTTTTAAAGGTGGCAGGAATCAGCCTAAGGACCCAGTCCTGTGAACAGCACTGTGAACAAGTCCATCACCCTGAGTAATTATGTAAAAGTCTTGCAGGAGAGTAAAATCAACCCAGACAGGAGGGAGGCACTATCCAGAGCCATGGGAGGGGAGCAGAGGGGACAGAGGTGGGGCTCGAGGAAAACATGAGCTTAGGAAAACGTTCTCCCTTGGAGGGCTGCTACATTCTGTCAGAGAATGAGAAAGATCCTCCTGGTGGCATTGCTTGGCTCTGCCCTCACAGGCGTTCCCTGCCTCTGGCATCAGGTACTGCCTTCCCGAAACCCTGCCTCACCCCCAGGCTTACTCTGCAGGGAAGGGAAGATAACCAGGCCTCCAAAGATTTCTGCTGACAGCTCTAAAATGCTCCCCTGTAGCTTTAGCCTTAGGGCTATCACTATATTTTAATAAATACTTCCACTGTACCCAATTACGTTTCCAGAAGCCCTGAGAGTTCTGTGATTTCTGAACGTAGAGCATTGGATTCAGCCCAAAGTGTGTCACCCTCTTCCCCTTCCCAAATTTGCACGTCCTTTTCATAATATTCAATAAGCTCCTTCTGAGGCAGAAATATTGTTTGGGGCATAGTTTTGCAGTTTCCCTTTTACCAAGCACATGATATTGCTGCTCCTCTTGGGAAATTAATGCAAGGCTGCTAAAGCACTTCACCATGCAAGGAGCAGATGGGAAAGGCCGAAGCAGAAATGAATCTATCATCAATATAACCATTTAATCAATGATTTATTTGTTTTTAATTGATTCAGCTACAGAGACAATTTAGGAAACAAAGGTCAGGCCTGCATTAATAGGCTGGGCAAGAAAAAACCCATGAAGAAGGTTAACCCTTCTGAAATTCGCTCACTTCTGTACAGCAGCAAATTGCAGGTGCACCTGTGTCGTAGGGACAGAGCAGGGGCAGAAAGGTGGTGTGTAAATAATTAACTCCATGTGCCGGCCAATTATCCTTCATCCTTCTCAAACATCTGCTGAGTAGCAGGAATGAGCAGCGTTTGGATGTTTTATGCCTGCTGCAAGTCCCACAGCAATAAATTCCAAACGTAGTGCCACGTGCTGTTCATTCCTCAGCGAGTGCGTGTTTCCAAGCCTTAATCTAAACCTCTTCTATCTCTGCATTTCAGACATCACAATCAAATTGCAGGTTTCAGATAAGGCTGCTAAGACACTGTTTATGCTACAATGCCATCTTAGAAACGAAAATGGTATTTAGATGCAGTGATAGGGAGCAGCCAACTTCTCAGGTGGGTTAAATCATCAGCACCAGATGAGCACTTCTTTAGGAGACCTGCAGGGCAGCACTTCACCCTGGGTGCTGGACAAGTAGAACAGAAATTAGCCAGTGCAGGTAGAGCACAGTGGGGAAAACTTCCTGCCTTTAGGCACTTCCAAGGCAGGTTTGTGGGAAAAAATGAAAGCCCAGAGTTTACACAGGAGAGGAAAGCTGTTTCCCACTGTGTCCTCAGAATTCATCTAGAGAGATGTGTGCAGCAATTTCTGTGGGCTATCACTGGTGTCTCAGTAGCCAGAAGATGTTTCTGTAGCAAGGTCTTTTGAAAGGTATGATCCTCTACAGGTTCGACCCTCAGAAAGGCTTCTGGTGCCAGTTATTGGAAGGAGGGAAAACAAAGTGCCTGGGGAAAAGCAAAGGTCGGAAATACCCACCAATGGACCAAGAGGTAAGGGCTTTCCAGGAATTTATGGGAGCAGGTTTAACTTTGATTCTAAATAAAACATACTGACTTCTTTTGTTGTTGTTGTTGTTGTGTTTCCACTGGGTTGATGTTTTTAAAAGTCTCGAGAAACTCGAGCTGTGAAAGAGAGGGCACTGGGTGCCCCCTGTGAGAGCCCTCTGTGCGGTGGGTATCCTTTCACCTCATCTTGGTTTGTTCTTCCCCCGTCGCAGTCCCGAGCGTTTCTGTCGAGCTACTACCGAGAGCACAACGTGGAGCTGTCCAAGCTGCTGCACAGGCTGGGGCAGCCGCTGCCCTCCTGGCTGCGGCAGGAGCTGCAGAAGGTCAGGTAGCACCGGCGGGGACCCGGCCGGGCCCATTCCTGCCCCGCAGACCCCCCCGCTCCTCCGGCTCACTCGGCATCGTCAGGACAGGACCTCACGGACACCGCTCTTCGCAGCCAAAGCAAACCCCCAAACCGTAAGGGAATAACCCAAAAAGCCCCGGACCAAACCCGCCAGCTGCTCGCACGCCCGTGCTGCCAGTGGAGCAGCATCGCCCCCTTTGCCAGCTCCCGGCAAAGCGGGCGGCGCTCCGCGGCATTCCCGTGCCCAGCGCGGGGCCCCGCTCCCCCCTCACCGGGAAGGACCAGAAACTGTGTGTAGGACGGATGGACCTCGCATTGACAAACTGCAGTCCCCCAGGACACGGGCAAAGGATGGGAACATCTCTCGCTGGACTGGGAGGTTGGTCATGTGCTGGGCTTTTTCCACATGTGCTTTCAAATCCTTTTAAATTCCAAGCAGGCCATGCAAGCAGTGCAGTGCCAGTAGCCTAATACTGACAGCTGTTTCTATCTGCAAAGCAGCGCTGGTGCTCTGAAGCCTTCAGACACTGGGTGAGTCATTTAGGGTCTCAGTCTGCAAGCTGGTGCAGAAAAATAACTTTAATGACCTTTTTTAATGTTTTGGACACAGAGCAGCCTGCTGAAGCATGAACTCTTTCTGTAGACTTTTGTGGAGTTGGAAGGACAAACACGGCCATTGTGTATCACATATACATGCATGGCATATATGTCTTCATTCCTGAATATCTGCCTAGTGTATCTCTAGATCAGACACACACTCAGTCTGAAATACCTGCTTTTCGTGCCCACAGGGAAATGAAAGGGTGGCTTACCAAAAATATGACATGAACTGTGCTTGGTTCTCAAAGCTGTGGGGGCAAGGTCAGCAAGGCTGGGCAGAAACTCCTTACTTGTCCTGTATGGAGGTAGTTCCTCAAATCTGGAAGTGGTAAATACATGTATTTGTATGTAACATACAAACTCACACTCCCTCATCTTAGAGCACTGCTAACACCACAGCTGACTGGAGTAAAGAGAGCTTTGGATAAGTAAGGCTTGGTCAGAGAAGGATATCTAAAAGGGACCATTGGACAGAATTATAGCTGTTAAAATGCATTAGAATTGGCTCAGCTTTAATTAAAAGAGGACTTGATTAAAAGCTAAATAAACATGACATTGGTTTCAGGAGCTTTTCAAGGAAATGAGACAGACACTATAGAATCCAGAAATTTCTTGTTCTTAGCTTTTTATTTAGAAAGATGTCTGTCTCTCCAACTCTCAGCTCTGTAATGGCACCATGTCCTGAAAATACATCGGATATTTTTATACCTCACTGTTACTTTTTAAGTTTGAATGGGCCTCACATTTCCGAGAGATCTCGTGTTCCATTGAAAACTGACATTTGAATTGACTTCTTTATGTGTCATAAAGATGAAATACCAGCATTTCCAAGTTTCATCCCTCCACTTGTAACAGGACCCATCAGCACAGAACTCTGGACCAGAGTGTGACAGAGGAGCCTTTGTGAACTGTCTGGAAATGATCTCTTTTGCTTTTATGCCTTTTCATGTGGCTGACCACGTAATTGTTGGGATTCTTACAGACCAGCAAAACAAAGGCAGCAAAAATGAAACAATTATTCATGGCAAGAGGGCTGTGGCTAGGAAGGACGGTGCTGCTCCTTCGTTCCCGTTTGTAAGCCCCCGGAGTGCCGTCCTTCCCGTGCTGCAGGCTGTCACTCAGTCAGGGTTGGACACTGCTGCGGGGGGGCTGCAGCTGCAGTTTGCTCCCATTCCCCTGGAAATGCGGGTCCCAGGAGCCTCGGCACGCTGAGGAGGGGGCCCTATGGGCCAGGCACGGGAGTCAGGGGCCGTGGCAGCAGATCTGAAGATTAAAGCAGGGCTTTGGCCCTCGGAAAGCTGAGCCTTCGTAATTGAGGTTGTCTTTGAGCAAGAAGCAATCAGAACGGAATCCAAACCCCTCTAAATTATGCATTGACCTCTCAAGGTCTAAAATAAAGTTGTAGGATTAACTGCTCTGAGATGTTGTCTAATAAACCAAATTTCCTTCCTGATAGGGGAGCAGGCTGCCGAGTGTCCCCAAAACAAATTAAAATGGCGGAATTAGAAATTCTTGGGGGAGGAAATGGTTGTGTAATGAAAGCACTGATGGGTCCAGACTCTGTGATGTGATAATGAGGCAGTGGGGATGTGCCCTGAATACAAAAGCAGGAGCTGAGTGTTTTTCTACTCTTCCTTCCCCACCCCTCTCCTTTCCCTCCTCATTTTGAGCCAAGGAGATGGGGGATCTTTCATCCCTGAACAAATGGGATGTGGGGTGCTCATTTCCCCTCTGCTGGGCCACCCAAAAGGGAGACATCAACCACTCATTTACCACTCATTTAGTTCCCATCAGTAATGAATTATGTTTACAATGGGCTTAAAATTGATGTTTCTAACAGGAATATGAGTGTGTGACATCTGTGTCAAACAGGTACAGCACAGGGACATAAATCAGAAGTGACCACACAGCTAACTTTGTTGTACTTAAATAAGGCTAAGTTTGGGGTTTCTTTTACATAACTCTGTGTGCATGGGACAGGAATTTGCCTGTCAGACAACATTTCTTACACTGTCCTTATTTCTCTTTTTGTGCTTCCAGTTCGTCCTTTTAGTGTGACTGCAAAGGTGTGGACCTGCCCACGGACTTGATTCCTCCATCATTCTCCTATCTAGAAAAGCTGCCAAAAAAAATAAGGATTTGCAAGCGGCACAGATTCTGAAGTGTTCAGTGCTCCAGTGACTGGATAACTTTTATAAGACTTACTATGAATTCTGTAGTATTTCAGAACAAAGGACATCCTGTTGGTAGAGCTGAGGAAAAACTTCACTGTCTTGCACAAGCTCTTTTTTAAAAAAAAATTTCTTTCCCCTCCTATGTGACAACAGCAAATCCAGTTGAACAAATACTTGGTGTTGAAGCAGAAAAAAATCAAAATAAATTTTGATCACTTAAAGTATTTTTGTTGGGGGGGTGGGTGGTGAGGGAGGTCAAGGGCTGTATTTGCTGGAGTTGTTTTAAATAATTGATGTGCACACACCTTATTATCAGTTCTTCTCACTGCTGCAGAATAAACACTTCTGATGGTGTATTACAGAGAGAGCTTTGCTTCTTTCTTTAAAACCTCTTCCCCATTTCCTGAGCCAAAATCTGCTCTTCAACAACCGCTGCCATGTATTTCAAACCGCAGCTCCTCCTGCCTCAGCCCTCAGCACAGCGGCCCCAAAATTGTGGGATTTCCTGGCAGTGCCACTGACCTCCTCCTCCTCCTCCTCCTCCTCCTTCTCCTCTTCCTCCCAGGCAGGAGGATCCAGGCCAGTCTGACCCTTCGGTGTTTGTTACACACATTTCTGGGCCTGCCCTCCCAAAGTCTGGCCTCCCAGCCCCCTACAGGAGAGGGACATGCAGCAGGCCCAAGCAAGCTCTTACCCTGATTAAAAATAATTTCATTCTGCCCCGTTTGAGGAATCCTGAAAGGCCCTGATTCCAGCTATTGCAAATTCCTCGAACTGTGCACTCAGGAAGTACGAGACAGATTTTTTTCCCTCCCTAAAATCTCATAATGCTTCTATTTTTTATTATAAAATATTCATTTGATTTACTGATCTGTGTCAGAATGAGGTTAAATCATATCAGAGTCAAGGATTCTTTCTACAAAACCTTCCAGAATAGCAAATTCCACCTCCTGAGAGCTTCTGTCATTGAGCAAATTAGAAATGGCGTTACAGATATCTCACAAGTTTTGGCTTTTTCTTCCAGGTTTCCCTGATGCTCGTAGACAAAATTTTCAAACGTAGCTAAAATTTTCCAAGTATTTTAGGAGACTAAGTCTATTAAAAAAAAAAACAAACAAAGGAACCTGTAGGCCCTTGTACTTGTAGGCCCTAAAAATCAACTGGCTTTCCATCAGGCTTTTCAGGCCCAGGCAAGTTTCCTGTATCAGTCTTATTTGATAGAACAACAGCAGAATTCTTCCAAAAATGTACTACTTCCACGAAATTCCTTAATCAGACTATTCCCTCCCAGAACCTGGAACCCTGAAAGCACCAAACAAACTTGTGAGGTGATCTGTTTGTATAAAGAGCTTTTCCTATGTGCAGTCTGCAAGAGGAGAGGAGATGGGAGGGGAGAGGCTCTTTGTCAGGCCTGTAAATATCCAAATCTCAGTCAGAAACTGATTTATAGAACGGCAGAAATGAATTCTGCATATGATTTATACTCCTATTTCCGCTCACGAGGAATTAAAGACTTCCCAGGAAACCAGATTGATATTTGCATTTCAGTCAGCTGCAGCTGCTGGGTGGGGAGCAAAACATTCAAAGCATCTCAATAAACTCCTATCTGCCCCTTTGGGTTTGCAAAGCTGTTTGTCCTGCTGCAGCTCCCTCTGACCACACAGGGGCCAGTTTTACAGTGCTCCCATTTCTCTGGGATGGGAAGGTGGCACATCAGTACACAAACCTGCCTCCATCGCACAAGGTCAGCTGGGTTTATGGGCTGGTAGTCAGAGCCATCTTGGGGTTTTCTCTGAGGTTATTTGCAGCCAGGGGAAGGTCAGCAGCAGGTGGAGTGGGATTTCTCTATCTAAGCTGCAATTCCATAAAATGCTGTGGGGGTTGAAAAGTGTGGTTTATAATTTGGGAGATAATTGCATGCCACTCAATTGACTTTGTACTTGCTACTTCTCAGAGTCTGGTGAATGTTTTGCTGTCTTGCAGAACTTATCTGTAACACACATCCCCTGTTGGGTAATTTAGCTTCCCTTCAGAGGAGGAGCTGAGCTTCAAGGAAGAGCTGGATGTTCGAGGGGATGAGTTGCTACAGAACTTGCTCTGAGGCAGATATTTATTTACAGTTTTTCTTTAATTCGCTGTGTGTGTGTTTCACTGTGTTTGCCTTGGCTGGGGAATCATCTCCATATTAAATCTGCACGCCCTCCAAAGGCACGCAATTCCCATCAGCATCGGTGACAATTAAATATTCTGGTGAAGGAGAGAATAAACCCACCAACAGAAAATGTTATTTAATGACATTGTAGCTGCAGCACATCTTCCTGCAGAGCTTTGTGTAATCACACCAAGTAAGCAAAGAGAAATTGTTCTGCAACGTGAAGCGTTTAAAATTTCATAGGCAATCTGATCTTAAGAAAAGAAAAAAAAAAAGAAAAGCACAAAATCACCTTTTGGGCACCTTTTTATTTTAGGAGAAAGTTTTCTGTCTTAGATTTTGGGTTTTCTGTCTTCCTACAAGGAAGGACTGGAGCCTGCTTCCCTTTTGTACTTTCCTAGTCATCCACACTCCTTGGCACTACTTCTCATCATCAACATCTATTCCTTCACCTGCAAATTTCAATGCCAACAGAATTTCTTCCTTGGCTAACTTCTGCTCCCTGCTTCCAGAGAGGAAAACTGCAGATCTCCCAAGGAAGCATCACCTTTCTTCCTAGACTGTACATAGACCATACATGCTTCACCTGCTTTTAAGTTATCCCAGTTAATTAAGACGTATTCCAGAAGTGTGCTGAGGATCTCTTTGATATGGTTTTCCTACTGGTCCAATGCCCAGAAGCCATGCAGGGAAGCTCCTTGGTCATAAAGCACAGCAGAGCTGGATGGCACCGTGTGTAAATCTGCCATCATTAGGCTGGGAGCTGCAGTCAAATTATAAACTGTCATCCTAAGTAGGAAGAACATTTTTATGGATCCTGGCTCACCCTCTGCAGACTTCAGCTATTTCCAGTAACTGCCACACAGAACATACTAAAATTTGTCAGCTGCTAGGAAAAGGAGAGTGGAGCCTGGAGACTTAATTCCCTTCAATCTTCTCGAAAGATACCTTGGGATGAAAGCTAAGGAAGGTACAGGCAGGCAATCCAAAGCAGCCAGGACAATCAGAACAGACAAGCACCTCAGCACAACACTAAAACTCATTTCTCCAAAGGTCAGATGCACGCCCAGGAAGCCACCTCTTTTATTTCCCTCCAAGTTAGAAATGTGGCAGAAGAAGAAACATTTGGAGGCTTGCCTGGATTGCTGTGGGAAGGTGTCGTGTCAGGGCTTTAACACAGACCATGTTGTCACATTCTTTCTAAAGCCTATCTCATGACAAGCAATTTTTTTTCCCCTCCCACGTGGGACAAGTCGAGACATAAAATTTTGACAGAAGTGTTTTATATTGGTGACATCCTGTGACAGTGTTTTGGCTCTGGTGTGCAAAACATCTGTAGAGCAGAGGAATTTTATTACCACAGGGGCCTGCTCGGCAGCTGAGGGTTTTAGTGGGGATCCTAAATCACCATTCCTGTAGTGCTGCAGATCCTTTTTTCCAAAATAGCTCCGTATTTTCATAAACCCCAAGTGCTTTTACTTCAAGCTTGGCACGCTTACGGAACGGAGCCAACCACTAATCAGGCAACGAGAAGAATTGTGCAGGGTGAGTCCATGAGTGGGCCTAGAACAGAGGCAGGAATCAGGAAAACATTGTAATTTCGGATGCTTGTTTATAGGGAAATCCCCAAGGAAGAGAACTGTGTGTCCCCTTGAAAGTCTCAGCTGTGTTTAGAAAATTTACACAGAGACTTCACTGCTTCTACAGCTCTGACAGTGTGAAAACCCCAGCTCTCAGAAACCGTCAGAAAAGCACAGGCTGGGCAGTTCCTCACCCTTCCCTCCACTGTCAGGTGCTGACACACCTGCACATGGACCTGGCCAGGCTGTTCCCATCCATGGTCCTTTGTAAATGAGGAATTCATTTTTGCCCCCTTCACAAAGACCACCCTGGGGAATTGAGCTCTGAGGGAAGGGAAGCACTTACCAGCAGCCCACTCTGTGTGGGTTTTTTTCATAAAACATTATTTGCCAAAATACTGAGTGCTAAAGTAGAAAAATCCCTTGCAGACTTGACTTTGCCATGGACTAATTTAATACTGGCACATTAACACATTTTTATTTTACACATTAAAGACTAATAATTCTGGACACTTAACAGTGACACAATGAAGACATTATAAAAATTTGGTAATGTGCAATAAAACTACTTCCATAAGTGCCAGACCTTAAGTACATCCATTTTCTGGTTTCCTTCCAGTGTTAAGTTTCGCACTCTTGCACCTTCAATTACAGAGCTTAGTGCCCATTTAAAATGCCTCTATTTTGCCCACAGATAATTCCCTTTAATTTTGGCTGCCTTTTCCATTTGCCACCTGTTGATTAACGGCCTCAATAATTTATTCCTTTGCAGCTTTGTTGTTTTTCCAGTGGAAGAGCTGAATTGTGCAGCAGACACCCATCCTCCTCTGTAATAAAGGGGCAGAGGAAAACTCTGCAGTTCTTTGCAGTGGGATTACAGAGGGCTTTTCCATAGAGCAGGGGCTGGGCACTGCAGGAAAGTGTCTGCTGGCACCTGAGGGGAAAGCCTGGAGATGCAGTTTGGCCCAGTCACTACCTCTGTTGCACTGCTGAGAGCCATCACCACACCCAGAGATGTGTGTGGGGAGAGGAGACCCAAAAGCCAGGGAGAAACTATTGAAAACAGGGAACAGGAAATGAGTAACACAGCCCTGAAGGAGAAAGCACTTCTTTGGAGACAGAATTTTGCCTATAGAAAAGAAAGTTGGGGTTCCTAGCACATCACCTCAGGAAAACCAAGCCCACAAGATGCTCTAGGGTCCCTTCCAAGCCAAACCCATCCGTGATCCTATGAATTGCCATGTAAAATCCAGCTGACCTGACACCTGTGGCATTTCCCAAATTAAAAAGCATATTGCAGTCTCTCCCCACAGCACACAGGTTTAATGAACTCTGCCAGAGGGTTAAGCTTGTGTCTAATTTCAGAGGCGACTGCGATGTATTATTTTAGCAAGTGAGAGTAGGAGAAAATTGGCACCAGCACAAAGAGTGAGTCCTCATCCAAGGGAATTCAGTGGCACAGGGATTGGATATCCTACCTCAAGAGGTACTTCTGCAGGGCCTGGAGCACAGGAACAATTACCAGGTTTAAATACTCAGTGTTACTTAAATGTTGGAGGAGTGCTGGAGGTGCTTTCAGACACAAGCCAGCTGCTGGGAGCCAAACCAGCCTGGAATGGCTTCACCAGGAATTCCCACTGCTGAGGGAACTCCTGGGGTCCACCACACCGTCGCCCACAGACAGGGACAACCCTGCAGGTGCTGACCCACCTGACAGCTCACAGAGGGGTTTTTTTTGGCTGCAGACTCCCTGGGAAAACCAAAGCTCCCCCCTTCCAGGCGTGGGGCCTATGCCGTGTGCGCCTCACCACAAATAGCGCGGTGAATCGCACCCTCGCTCCCCAGCCTCCCAAAATAATCAAAAGCCGTGGGAATCCAAATCTGATCTCAAAATGCTGCTCTGGAGCTGGAATCATTCAGGGTTTAAAAGCATAATCCTATTATGGTGACAAAGTTTAAACACTTTCCCTTATCCGCCGGAGCAAAGATGACAGCGAGCACCGTGACCGGATCCCCAGAACAGGCTGGAAATGCTTAGGAGGAGCCTCTGGAAAACCTGGGAGAAGCCTCTGGAAAATCGAGCTGCATGGCTGTAGGTACAGCCAGGGCAGAGGAGGTTCATGTCCACATCAGCGCTTCTGGCACCAGAGGAAGGAGAAAATGGGGATCAAAGCAAAAAGCTGCGTTAATCTCAAAAACCCCAAGGCGCCGCTTCAGGAATAAGAAGCATAATGCCCTAAAATCCTTTGGCTGATCCCAAGAAGCCAGGATGACTCAAGGGTCTTGAGTCATAGACCATGCAGGAAAACCTGCTCTGCTGAATGGAGCTGCACAGAGCAAAGCTGAAATAAGGCGATTAGGGCTGGAAATAAGAGCAGGTGCTTGGAAAATTCTAAGAAATTTTCTCAGCTGCTGGAGCTGAAAGTTCCCAGAAAAGTTAGAGACGAATAACACAGACCTCAATAACAGGCATTGAGCCTCAAAGCAGCTGCCAACTCCAAATTTAATAATCATATATATATATATATATATATATCTCCAAAAGCACATTTGCTTTGTTTTGTCCCCTCACAGCATTTCCTGCTGGTGGGTAAAAATCTCAAATTCATTACTACGATAAAATCATGGAAACAGAGAATCCTTAAGGTTGGAAGAGACCTTTAAGATCATCAAGTCCAAACACTACTATTAAAAGAAAAAGGGGAGGTGGAGAAAGCTCTGCCAAGACATTAGCTAAGGTTTAGCCAAATTTAGCTAGAAATTAGCACGGTATCCAACTTCTCCTTTCCTCGCATCTCTGAATATCTTGCAAATGTTTAACAGTAAATTCACAA
The DNA here is from genome assembly GCA_013397295.1 of Polioptila caerulea. Taxonomy (NCBI): domain Eukaryota; kingdom Metazoa; phylum Chordata; class Aves; order Passeriformes; family Certhiidae; genus Polioptila; species Polioptila caerulea. Next base: position 306,811 of record VYXF01008403.1, read on the forward strand.
AGTAACCTTTTTTTTTCTTTGGAGTTGAGATGAGTATTTCTTTGGGCAAGGGAAGAATGGAAAGTGGGATAAATATATGTCTATAGGTGCAGAGTATGACAGGTTAAAAATAAGATCCCTCCAGTGCTAAGTTCCTCCGTGTGTCAGCCTTCATTTCCCTACCATCCCAGCAGTGAAGGAGGCACTTCTAATTAAGTGCAAGATAAGTATGGAAAACTGAGTTGGAGAAACAAGGAGGAATAGGATTATTCTAATCCAATGTGACATAATTAAATGCAGGAATCAAAGGCTTTTAGTGGCACAGAACTTGTTAGAGCCTTGAAGTGGGTATTTGCACTTTATTTTGACATGCTGCAGCCTCTTCACAGAAACAAAGCTTTTTCAGAAGGGATGAAATGGTGACAGAGAAGTTTGTAAATCACTTGGAAAAAAGGCATAATAGGCAAAAAAAACCCCCATAAAACAACATTACACCAAAAGGCTGTTCCTCAAAAACACCCAGCAAAACTAAAGCAAAAAAACCCCTGGCAGTACTGATGATGACATTATTTTGGGATCCTTTTTCCCAAACGTCTTCATAATAATAATCTTCCAAGCTACCAGTGACAAGAAGGAAATTTGCCCTCTGCAAAGATGATTCCAGGGAATGCCTGGGGAACAGAGAATTGAAGGCAGAAATGAACTCATGAACTTGCAGGTGTATTTTGTGTCTGAGCTCCAGTTTTTGGTTTGGTGAGTTTTGGTGGGTCTGGAGGAGGGGGGTGGAATGATCTCACATCACCCTGCAGTGACTGACGTGGCTCAGGGATTGCACTTCCCAGGGCACGATGTCCTGGAGCTCACTAACTTCTCCCAGGCAGTCACCTTTTTGCAGCACCAACCCCATCCCCACGCCTCCCAGCACTAGCTACAATGACTCCATTTAATTCCAGCTAACAAGCTGGAATATTCCACTTGTTTCACTCACGCCCTTCACTTCTCACGGCGCTCCCCCAAAACACAAGAGGAGCCTGCGGATGGACACAATTCCAGCTTCTGCAGTAACTCAGGAGATAAACAGAGATGGGCGTCCTTGAGGGGAGGCCTTCCTGCCCACCTAGTTCTGAAATGTGCTGAGCACACCCAGCATTTTGAGTGGGAAAATTTGTGCCAAGGCAAGGTCTGGAGTGCTTGCAGGAGTAAGGTTAAATCCTGGCACTACGGAGCCCATGAATCACAGCTCCCAACTTTCCATACCAATGAAAGGTAAAATAATTCATTTTTTCAATAATTCAATAATAAACCAAATTCTGATTAGATTAATAGAAGGATGACAGGAGTTGTCTTTTCAGGGCTGGGGTTTGGGTTTTTTCGTGTTTTGGCATTCTCTCCCTATTAGCTGTCATCCTTGTTTTCTCTGCTCCCAAGATGGGAAAAGAGGACAAGAGGGCAAATCTAATATATTGCTTTTTTGACCACTCTCTAAAAAATAAAAGAAGACCCAACATCCCCAAGCTCTTTTGATGTTGGTTTTGTTTTTTTTCCCAGCTTCTCAGAAGAGAGAAATAGAGAGGAAAACCAGGGCATTTCTTTCCCTTTACCAGGGCCAGAGATGGAGTGGGAACACACAAAAATTTATTGCCATCCCTTTCTGGGTAATCAATACACCTGAAGAAGTGTTTCCTATCGATTCCCCAGCTCCTGTATCCTTGTGCTGGCATCAAAATCACATCCAAGGATCCTGGGTGGTGTGTGAACAGCAAATAAAAGGCAACATGTCTTCTGTGATATATTGATTACCCGGCTGTAAAACCATTGGGAAGAGTTATCTGTGGGTGCCTGTCTTTTATTGCTGCCAAAGGCACGGTGCTTGGTTGGAAGCCCCTTTGATACTCACAGGGATCAGATATTTAGGGAAGACAGAGTTCTGGGAATAAATACCATGGCTCATTTTAGCTGCCTGAGTATCAAACAGATTTTTTTTCTGGCAGGCTTTGTTTGGAACATGAGGGATTGTCTGCCTCCCGTTGTGGAAAACCTCCTCTCCCCATACAGGAACAGTGACAGGATCACTGAGACACTTGGCTGATCTGTGACCATGGATGGGCACAGGGTGACAATCCAGTCTGACAATCCCTCAGCACTGGAGAGGAAGCCCCTCACCCACTGCTTCCCCACAAAAATAAACGTGGAGGTGACTCCGAGGCTGCCCAGACACGTGGATGTGGGCAAGGGAGGGACCACACCTGAATTCAGGTATTTAAATCTGCCCTCCCTCCTCTGAGCTGGCCAGAGCCCCGGCCCCAGACATGAGGAACCAGCAGGAATGCACCCATGATTATTCGAAAAAAAGAGGGCAAAAATGTTCTTTAAAGAGGACTTTCCCTCCACTCCCCTTTCCTGGCAAAGCCAGTTCAGCTTTCTAGGAAGGCAGATGTAAAAGGGCCAAAACTCTGGTGTCCCACCTTTCAGAGCTTAAACACTGTCAGCAGCAAGGAACTGTGTGTCTTTTCCCCTAACTGAATTTATTCAGGTTTAAATGCATTCCATTCCTTTTTTTTTGTTTTTTTTTTAAAATGAACTGAGCATTTCAACTCCATCTCATGTAAAACAAGAGCGGCAGCAGTCAGCAAGGCAGAGAAGCAGAGCTAAGGAGCCTGTGCACCTTCTCCCCGCCCTGACACCCTCGGGCACCCCGGGAGAGCAGCCCCACAGTGCCACCCTGCTCCTTCACTTGGCAGCAGCTGCGGCCAGGGCAGAGCAGCATCATTTCCCTCCTGACTCATACACACCTCACTCCCCGCAATGTGTAAATGCACTAAAAAAACCCAAAACAATCAAACAAACCCACCTCACGGCCCCCAGAAGGCACTTTTCTATTGTCCAGCCCTGGTGCAGACAATAAACTTTTCCATCCTAGCCTGGGGAATTGGCTTCCTGGGCAGTGTTCCCAGGATTATAAGGCTCTCCGATGCTGCCATCCACCAGCTTTCCCCCCGCTGACCTGTGAGAGGAGAGGGCTCACAGTACCCAGAGGACTCTCAGAGAGGAACATTTACACACTCCTAAAATAAATTAATGTTCCAGGGCAGAGCTGCCATGGGCACTTTATGCCCTAAAACCTCGCTAGGAGCAGGCTCTGTGCGTTCTCCAGATGTGAAATGCGCTGGTTTATGGACTCTGAGCTCCCTCCAGCCGCAGAAACCTCCCGCCAGCCTGCCCAAAAAGCCACCACCACGCAGCTACAGGTGCCACCGTTGGGGACAAACTTCACAGGAAGCACTGAAACACTCAGTGCTTCTCTCACACGGATGCTGGCAGCTAGCCCCAACATGAGGTTACCTGGTCCTGCCCCGAGACCGCGTGGATGCGCTCGCAAAAGCAACCTGGAGGGCACAAAGGATGTGCCTGAATGTTTCCTGCTGAAAGATTGCTCCTAGTGGGAAGGTCAGGTCTCCAGGGCAGTGCTAGAAGAGAGAGAGAACTTTTTAATGCCCTTTAAAAAGAATTCCACGAGCAGGAAAGCCATAAAATCCTGGAACTTGCTTAACGAGAGGCTGTTCCTGGATGATACAGCGTTAAATTGGTGAACTTTAAGATAGTTAAAGAATGTTAATATACAACCTGAGGACCACAAATGTATCTATGCACTCCTTACCTGTCCACAAATAGAGCAGCAAAGCTTGGGGGGAAAAAAAAAATCTGGAAGAAATCCAGAGAAATATTGTGGCTATGAGCTGCAACCCAAAGAAGATTCTTGGATAATGAATTAATTAGAATTAAATTACTGAATTTAGGTTCTTAAATTTTTTTTTTTAGTTCCTTAAGCTCAAAGCTGTCATAAAGCCTATGACACCGCCTGGAATACTTATAAGCTGCCAAGGAGAGAACCTGCCTTTATTTTTTATGGATTAATTACGTAGTGCCGGGTAGGAGGCTTTGCTCTTGTAGGGCCACCCGCTAATCTCATTATAGAATGTCTTGTACCGAGTCAGGAATTGTGATAAACCACCCAGCGCTGCTGCACAGGTACAGAGGGTGTCAGACAGGGTGAACCTCATCCTGCCCTCTTTACTCACCTCCTGACAGGCAGTGATGGGCACTCGGTCAGCGTGAGGAAAACAGGACTCCCACAGAGGCCACTGAAAGCCTGTTCACATGCAAAAATACACACGAAAATGCTTTTATTTTTACTGAGAGCCTTCTGACATCAGCGCTGGGGTGAGATGCGGCGGTGCCGTGATCGCTTCTGCCCTGCCCTGGTGAGAGGTTTGCCTGAATCCGCAGAAATCCCAGGAGCAGCACTGCTGGAACAGACCAGCCCCCGAGTCACCCTCCCTGTCTCGGCTCCTGCAGGCTGAGCAGACCCAGAACCTGTTATTAAATCTCCCCTCCTGTCCTCCAGCAGTTAGCCAAAACCAAAACCAGCGTTTGCCTCACTCCTCTCCTCTGCCTGCACTGGCCCAGCGGGAACTTCCTCGGGTTTGTTTGCTCTCTGATTCAGCAGAAACTGAAGAGGGGCTCTGAAAACAAAGCCACCTTTGTGGCACCTATCAGCAGAGTTTTATTATTGTTTCCATCCTGATGGCTGTCGAGATAAAAGGAGGAGTTCTTTCAGATCACACAATGGATGTAATTTAATAAGTGATCAACACAGTGGTGTTGAGCAAAGAACTCATACTGTTCTTTCACTTCCCTTTCCTCCGTGGTCATTTGTCTGTCATCCCTCACAATTCCCAGTGTTAATTCTCCTCTGGCCAGGGAGCAAACAGGAGGTGCTGGGCAGAGCCACGGCTCCCTCGTCCCCCACTCTGGCCACAGTGGATGGTTTAATGCCTACCTGAATCAGGAGCTCTTCTGGAAAACAAAGATGATTTTCTGGAAAAAAGAACTGAGGTTTGCACATTTATTTTCCTTCAAATTAGTTACTACATCTTTCCCTTTATATATCTTTGCAATAAAAAATCTGCAGTATCTGGCGTCCTCCTGTGAGCAGGATACCACCTCCTGGTTCTTTAGCATCATCTGAGGCCCTTCACCCTCAGAAATGAAACAATAAACCCCGTTTTAGCCTCCTTGCTGAAGGAAGCCAAGTGCTGACAGTTGAACCGTGCTGTGAATTACAGGAGCGATGGGATGGAGACAAGCACCAGATTCACAGCTGGAACAGCAGCACCCACCCAGCTCCAGGGCTCCCGTTTCCCACCCCGAGCCAAACACCTCCTGCCTCTGCCAGAGCCTGGGAGAGCAGGGCGTGATCAGATGTGTTCCTCTGTATCCTGCCACCTCATGAAACACTCCTGAAAAACGAGCTCCCTGAACTTCTCACCAAGTGTCCTCATTTTGGGGGTTTCACAGCCCGGATCTGCCTTTTCCAAAGGTGCTTCTGTCCCCAAGGCTTCCGTTATCAAATCCAGCAGCAGGAAAGCACCACCGACATCCCACAGTGACACTGCAGCAGTGGGGAAGCCGCGAAGGTCCAGACACGGCTGAGCTATTGCCCAGCAAATCAGGGACTGCACCAGAAAGCTCAGCTTCTGAGCAGGGGCAAAGGTAACTTGGGACACAGAGCAGCTGAACACCAGCACTCCAAGGCAACAGGGAAGAGCCTCCCATCCCTGCAGGACAGCTGCTGGATGTGTCAATACTGTGAGAGATGGGTAAATCGTTCCCTTAATAAAATCAACTACCTTGGCTGCTGGTGAGCAGACCCTGCGGAGGGCCCCTGTACCCCACAGCCGCTGGCTGAGATCGGCTGGACTTTCAGGTGGAAGCTGCTGCCAAACCATGGAATCCTGGAATGGTTTGGGTTGGAAGGGACTGTAAAAATCAGCCAGTCCCAACCCCCTGCCACAGGCAGGGACACCACCCACTATCTCAGGTTGCTCCAAGCCCCATCCAACCTGGCCTTGGACACTTCCAGGGATCCAGGGGCAGTCACAGCTTCTCTGGGCACCCTGTGCCAGGGCCTCCCCACCCTCACAGGGAAGAAACAATGCAGCTCAGGATAGGGTTGGATCTCTGCCTTTCCTTCTTTTCCCTCCTGCAAGGCCAGGCACACCCCAGGCTCCCAGCTGATCCCCTCGGGCTGAAGACCATTCCCATTCCTGGCAATTTGTAGCGGGGCCAATCTTGGAATCGTTTTGGGCACTGTAATACTTTGTTCTGTAAATGTTTACCCGGCACACATCAGTCTGTTCACTCCCAGCACGCTGGGAGAGCAATCTGCATGGGAATGAAAGGGAAATGGAGACAGGCTCTGCTGTACAGATGCTCACAAAACTGCCAGAGCTTTGGATCCAGGCACTCAGAAGACATCGCATCGTTCCCCTGATTTATCTTGTGTTGTTCCAGCCAGAGAAATTAAAACCTTAAATAATACCATCATTTTTGATGTCCGGCCTTTTATGAATTCCAAGGGACATTTGTGGGAACGCTTCCCACTCAGCTTCTAATTTGATGGAGGTTATTTGAAACGTTGAATATTTTTTTCTCCCTTTATAGATAAAACAGCCCCTCCAGGAGGACGCAGAAATAAATAGCAAGCGAGGGAGATGAACGGGAAACCTTCACTCACAAGGCAAAGAGAGGATTTTTGCACGCTATCATTTTGCTTCCCTATGGAATGACGAGTTCTGCAGCAGGTATAAGTGCATGAGGAATATTCCTTGTTTGAATCCCTCTGTTAATAGAAGTCTCACAGTCAAGGGCTGGCAGATTTAACCTGTTTTGCTCCCTCACTCTGACTGCAGAGACAATCCCTGCAGGGACACAAACACCAGTGGCCTTGCCAGGTCTGAGCCATCCTGAGGATGGGATGAGCCGGAACAAAGTGGGAGAGTCCCTGGAGGAGACAAAGCGCTGCTCTCAGTCATGAGCACAGAGGCCATTCCAATCTCGTTAGCTCCAGCAGACAGGACTCCTCCCGAGGCCACGGGCAGGGAGTTCTGCTCTAAAGGAGACACACACAACACTTGGGACCATGGGAATACAAGTCCAGGCTCTGGAAGGACACAGCTCTTCTAAAATGAGGCAAGGACCCCATCCACTAGACCAGGTTGCTCCAGGCCCCATCCAACCTGGCCTTGGACACTTCCAGGGATGCTACAGCAAGAGCCCTGCCTTTAAAGGACCGAGGTTTGGGCAATGCTTGTGCTTCCTTTCCTTTTGTTTCTCTCTGTTAGGGCACCTCATCCATGCAGATGATCGTCCCCCAAAAACCTAGAGAAAGTACATCCAAATGAAATAAGCAAATTGGGGAAAGGATTTCAATCCCTTATTCCTCCAAATCACCAGATGAGAAGGGATTTTGTTTCCCTAAGCAGGTCCATTGGCTATCAATGGCAAGGGCTTTGCAGCCACACAGGAAGGTGCTGGCCACCACCTCAGCTCCCATGGCTCCTTCCGGGCTCTGGCATCTCCCACCCAGTGCTCCAAAGGTGGACAAAGCTCACGCACGGAACCTCACAGGGAGAATCTAAATACTTTATATATCCATGGGATTTATAATTAAGGTGCTTCAGACAACACATAAGCAACGTTACTCGTTCTTTCCACCAAAGTTCAACAATTTGGTCAAAATGTGCAGTTTCAGGTGCTTGTCCTGTAGTACAACCCTCAGCTTACCCACTATAACACTTCCTTGAGACCCAATTCAAACGTAAAGATTGATTCTGGTTTACTCTTCAGGGCACACAGGAAAAGGGAAAAACCAGTAAGCTATGTTAAGCCCTCATTATCTCCTGATTTGAATAAGATCTTAATATATTTAGAGAGCAATGGAGGAACATTTTAACAGAAATTTTTCCATCTGCTCTACTGGGAAGCAACAGCGATTAATTTTGAAAATATTTATAAATTTTGCTTTGCAATTACTCTATGTTTTCAAATTATTTGTAAGCTATTCATTTCTGTAAATATTTATCCTTAGAGATGGCGATTTTGCTATCCATTGGGAAAAAATAATTACTTTTCCTCATTTGTGCAGCCACTCCTAAAAAGACAATCTCCTCAGAGAGGGAATCCCAAGGTGGTTTGTGTTGGAAGCGACCTTCAAGATGATCCAGTTCCCAGCCCCTGCCATGGGCAGGGACATCTTCCACTATCCCAGGCTGCTCCAAGCCCCATCCAACCTGGCCTTGGACAATTCCAGGGATGGGGCATAGAGGGAATAACAGAGGCAGCTGCTTCCCTATTTTTGCCCTGGTTCTCATGCCTGGAGCTGGTCAGGCATCCCATCAGGTCATCCCATCTTCTCAGCTCAGAACACCCAACTCACGTGTTCACCCCAGTGCCCTCAGAAAAAGGGAAAAGCCTAACTCAGAACCATTTGTCTCATTCTAGTACCTCCAGTAAGGACATCCAGAATTTAGAGAGTGACCTGATGGCAAGTAGCCTTGTCGAGTCCAGATGGAAGACCCCTGATTAATGAGGATAAGACATTGGGGAAGTAGAGGAATTTCTCTTTATCTAAGCCAACACCATACTTCACCCCAGGATATGCAGCCCCTATGGGTGCTGAGTGTTCCCTAAGCCACTCTGGGCACTGCTGGAAGTATGCAGCAGGCTTTTGCCATGGGCAGTGATGTCTGCCACCAGGGCAGTCCTGCTCCCAGCCCGTTTATTCCAGATGGATGCTCTGACAGGGGTCCATTGCCCCCGGGGGGGCCCTGACAAGCAAACCAGCTCTGACAGGAGAGCCATGGGAAGCCCCCCTGCAGTCCAGGCCTCTGGCTCGCTCTGCAGCTCCCATTTGCAGGCACGCTGAGCCCCTGGCAGTAAGGCAGACTGTCATCTTTCTGTCACTGCTCTGGCAGCTGCCTCTGGGGAATTGGACGGGAAGCGCAGCTTTCACCAGCCAGCATCGGCATTGCCCTCCTCCTGCCTGACAGCAAATCCCCAGATCTTCCACACGGGCTGATTATCCCTGTCAGAGGTGTCTCTGTCCTGCAGGGAGCAGGCGGGATGCGGTGACACTCCAGAGGATGGTGGCAGGCTGGGGAATGAGCTGTGGGTCAGTGCATGGGGCACGTTTGTCCTCATTTGCACACAAGCTTTGACTTTGTGTTTTGGCCACCTAATTTCTCTGCAAACAAAGGCACTGACTGAAGGTGCTCTTCAGGTGTCAATCCTGTCAAACAGCTACTCCACAGTAACAATCCCAGCAGTGCCCAGTGCTATGGGCTTCAAGGCCAGGCTGGAGGGGGCTCGGAGCAATCCGGTCTGGTAGAAGGTGTCGCTGACCAGGGCAGGGGTTGGAACAAGATGAGATTTAAAACCTCATCTAATCCAGACCATTCCAGGATTTGATGACCTTACAAGAAAAAGCTTTAAACACTATTCCAGGAAGAAGAAGAACTGCAAATTCAAGTTCAGGAATGTAAATAACTCCCCACAAAGGCACACACCTCCTGATGCTTTAACCAATCCTCCCCCAAAACCTTCGGGTACTTTGCCCCAGAATGACTGTGATGTCCCCAGATGTCCCTGGAGCACACAGGGTGGCTGTGGAATGTGCTAAAGCAACAGGAAAATAGCTGCAATATCTGAAATTCTGGTGGTCTTGGGAGACCTGCCCAAGCACTCCGGCTCGGAGCTCCCGCCACATCCATCGGGAAGGCCTTGTCTACAAGGCAGCACCTGTGGCAGATAAAAATCTCTGGCGGCGTTTCACTTCCAAGAGCTCCATCCATCCTGAGCAAATGAACCTTTTTGCTACAATCCATCTGGTCTGGCTCCAGGACATGGCAGAACACTTTGTAAATGGGGACGTGACCAAAACCATCTCCCACGGCAAAACTTGCCTGTTCCCTGAGCCACCAACACCCCTCGGCTCCTCCTCCTCGAGCAGCATGAGATCTATGGCCCATGTTTGGATTTATTTATGTGCCAACTGCCTTTCCCCATACACCTTGTGTGGGAGGCAGAGCAACTGGAATAACTGCTATAATTGAGGAGCACAGTCCATTCTACTTCTCGATAATAATCGGGAATTCTGACAAATCATTTTTCCCCGAGATTCTGGCTGCTAAAATGATTTAAGACATCCGGATTTCAGTCAAGCAGGGTGAGAAAAGCTTTTTCCCAGCCCGGAGCAATGGCCAGCACAGCCCCTCTCCATTGCTGTTTATTACACACCTCCTTTATTCTTATCTACAGCTAATACTGAACCAAAGCTCAAAGCCTGTGAAAGTCACACTTCCCTACACAGGCAAGGCTAATTTGGTTTGCCAGAAGCACATCCTTTATCCCTATCGAGCATCATTCCACCTGGGCCATCCTTGCCTCCCTTCCCTTAAAACTTTGGGTCTTGTACTATCCCTTCTCCAGCCTACAGATCAAAAGACTTGGAGTAGGGTATTTCCTGTATTTATCCTTCCTGGAGATGAAAAAGTGGCACTATCCTCTGTGCCACTTAGATAACACTTGAATTTCTCCAAGGCTTTTCTCCAGCCACAGCAGCTCCTGCACTCTTTAACCTCCTCCCTGTAACTCTTCCACAAGTTTTTGTCTGTGCCACAGGGGATTTCTTACCTCCTTGTGCATCTTCATAAACTGGAACTCCAGGAAACACAAGGCAGAATGACAGGGCTGCAAACCTACGTGCTTAATTTCACAGTCCAGTCCCCCGACAGCGAAGACAGCCCTGTCTCCCTCGTGCATCCTCCAGCCTCGCAGGCCTACGGTGTTCAGCAATTTATATTCATCAACCACCTGACACACATTTTTATGGATTAAACTTCCAGCCTGAAGCCTATTAAAACATCAACAGACAATGCAATGCAAAAGTTATTGAACAGGCTAACCCCCCCCTCTGTCACTGCAGGTAACCAACATCCTCTAACAGTGGTTTAGTACACACACACAAAGAGTACCTGTACCCGAAACATTTGGGATTCGCTTCTGAAGGGTGAGGATTTGGGGAATACCTCCACTGGAAGCAGCTGTAGCAGGAGAATCTGGTCCTCTGTGTTTCCTTTTCTATCCTCTCCCAGATGCCCCCATGGACCTACAGCTTTGCAGCTCCTGCCTTTGCAGGGCAGTTTCCCTAACAAGTTAAATGCTGCTGTGAGGGGAAACCAGCCCCTGGAGCTTCAGGCTATTCCCAGGATATGTCTTCATCTCCTTTGCAATAACTTTTCCTATACACACATATATATGTATAAATATAAGCAGTCAAATAGCACGGCCTGGTACAGGTAAATATCCCACCAAACTAAGGAAGCCTGAAGCAAAAAGCATTGCTAGAGCAAAGCCTTTCCCCCAATCTGTGGATTGAAATGCATCTGAAATCTCAGAAGAATCATTCCTATGAGGAGCAAGGTCAAGCCAAGAAGAATTCCTTTTCAACCTTTCAAGCACTAACTCACTTTTTAATTTCTTTTTTAAGCTATTGCAGAATCCATTTGGGTTGAAGATGGATGTCAGAGCAAAGCCATTAAACAATGCCAAAGATGCTCTGAACAACCTCCAAAGTTGCCTTGAGGAGGTCAGGGTGTTAATTCATCAGTAACAACGTTATTTGTGATATCTGATGATTTCCACTCTGTGACTCATTCACACCTTTGCTGAGTTAGGGATGCACCAAGGAAAGGAATACACTGAAATCCTAAACTAGCAACTATTCTTCAGTACTTGGTAACTGATTATGTAATTTACTCCATCCAATCTACATGAATCTTGAAAGGGAAAATGTGTGGAGAAAACGTGCTCATTTCCCTCCCAGGAAGGTGAGAAATCCCTCCATTAAAAACCAGGGGTTTAAAAACATTGCCAAATTCTCAAATTCATCTCTGAGAGGATGCAGCAGAACCAAGGAGTAAAACATGACTGTGCAGACTTTAAAATTATCCCTGCCTAAGGTCACCCTTGTTTGGCAAGGCTGAGATGAGAGAAACTGGTGCCTTGGGGTTATGTGTGCACGAACAGATGATATTTCCACGTCCAAACCAAATTCCTGCCTGGCCAGCCTGGCTATAATTTTATATCACATTTCCCTGCCATCACTGATTCCTTTCACAGCTGCATTTAGATCCAGATTTTCTTTCCCTCAGATTGAAAGCTGTGGAGCAGCAGCAGATTAGGGAAACAAGGCCCATCCTCAGCACAGCGCAGGAGCTGCAATTCCACCCTGGGATGGGGCTGCTCCACTTGAATCCTGCCTTTGTGCTGGGGGCACCAGCAGGAACCTCCCCCCGGTCCCTGAATCACCCCCTTGTGCTCAGCTGCGGGCGGCACTCGGCGCCATCCAGCTCCTCCCAAACCCACACCTCCAAAGGCACTGGGAACAAAAGCCAGGGCACGGCTGCAGCAGGACCCACTCAGAGCTGCAGGCAGAGGGACTTAGTCCCCCACTTCAGCACTGGGGGCATCCTTCAAGCCTGAAATTAGTATTTGCCAGGGAGATTCCCGGCAAAATAGAGTGACTTCCCATTCTCCTAAGGAAAAATAAACATCACCCTTCTCTTTCCCCAGCCTTCAATCTCAAAGCCCAGCATAATCATGGCTGTGACTTTTGCTCCTGCTTCTGCCCTCAGAGCCTTACACAACCCAGGAGATGTAAATATGGGAAATTATTGGGAAAACACATCCCCTAAAACACAGGGATCCTCTGGGACAAAGGTAACACGTGGGAGACTCCACTTGATTTATTATAGAGATCAAGCAACAGGGATAATGAGAAGGATACTACAGAAGGACTCAAATCCCAACTGCATTATCTAACAGTAATTTATAATAAAGAACACATCCAATAAAACCCCTTCCCAGGGAGGAAGCTGCAGTTCTCTGGGAGATGCCAAATATATCGCTGTGCTTCCCTTCTTCGGTTGTTTTCCTTTTGTGGGGGGATATTTGTTTGTCGACGAGGGTTTTCTGAAGGTCGCACGGCCCCAAGAGGAAGTAGAAAAACACTTTTCCCAAGGAGCAGGATGCTCCTTCCCGGCTTGTCGGGATGGTGACGCCAGGTGGCAGCACAGCCCCAGCCAAGGACTGCAGCGGGAAAAAGGAGGGAGCTGGAAAACGGGAGGGAAAGAGGATGAAAATGGAAAAAGGTGGTGGATGTCTAACAGGCTGTCTGCAGGAAAAGCAGCTCTGCTGCAGGAATATCTCCAATGGGATGCTCCAGCTTCCAGCTCCAGGAAAGAGTAGCCCAAGATGCCAAAGGGCTGGCAGAGAGGACAGGGATACATGGACACATGGATGCTGACACATGTACAGGGATGCCTACATTTGCTATTCCTCCTCAACCCCTCAAAGAACCAAAAGTCATCTTATTTTTAACCAGAAACACACATGACTGTAAATTTCAAATAATGCCATAAGCTGGGATTTGGGATCTCAAGTTAAAAGATCAGCAAGGTTGAGCAGCAGATTTTGGTTTGGTTTAGGCCTTTTAAACTGCCTTTTAAAAGCAAAACATTATACTTACTGAGGAAACCCATCCTTTGAAACAGATAGTGAGAAGCAAAGATGATGCTGGCAAACACAGAGATATCTCCCAGCCCAGAAGCAAAGTGCAATGGGTTTTCCAGACCATACGTGAGCCAGGAGGGGCTGGCTGCAAGTTTACTGAGCTCCAGGGTGAACCTAAGAAGCATTTTCTTCTTGTGATACAAACAGAAAGCTACCAGCCTAAATCCCAGAATGAAACACGGAATTACTGAACGGTTCAGGTGGGAAGAGACCATAAAGCCCATCTGATTCCAATCCCTGACATGGGCAGGCACACCTTCCACCAGGCCCAAGGCCCATCCAACCTGGCCTTGGACACCTCCATATTCTCCTGGCCAACTTTCCCTTTACCTTTCAGTTCCTGCCTCACAGAATAATTCTTGGGTTAAAATCCGTTCCCAGGCCCTTTTCCCCCACTCTGTTGCTGTGTAACCACAGCTCCTGCCAGCCTTTGTCTATCCACAAGACTGAATGAGCTGGGAATTGGCCTTTCCTTCCCTGAAACCGATACCTCCAGTGCCAACAAACTGAGGGGTTCAGGGACACACATTTAAACGACTGAGTACTGGAGCAGCCTGTCCAGAGAGGGGCTGGACAGACTCCTTCCCTGGGGATACTGAAAACCATCTGGACATAATGCTCTGGGGAGGGCATCTCCTGTCAAGCAGGAATTTTTCTGGGAGGTGGTTGCACAACCACCTCTATATTTCTCACGGAGTGAGGCAAAGCATTAGGAGAAAAATGCAAATAAAGGCAATGGGGAGAGCAAGGGGGGGCAGTAAAGCTTCAGTAGTTACGGGAATATTGGTGTTCACCTCAACTAAACTTCCCCAAAAATGTCAATAAGAACTGTACTGGCTCGCATGACTGGTCCCTTGCCATGGATAATAATCTCTCACACCACACCTGACATACCTTCCATGGCCCTGCACAGGGCAGGGGCTGCTCAGTGCTCTCACACAGCTCCAGCCCTGAGAACCAATTGTTCTCTAGCAGGAAGTTTCTGGACCGTGCAGGTTTGGGAGGCTGAAGGAACGCTCCCTTGGCACCCAGACTGTGCATGGACACTGAAGGGGGGCTACAACCTGGCCTCCATTTTATGCAGATCACTGTGGCTGAGGTAATTCAGCCTCAAACTGAGTTTGTAGGCTAAAGACTTGAGAAATCAGCCTTTAAAGAGTGACCAGAATTATACAATGCTTAAATCCCTCTAGCCTCAACACTGATATTTTAACTTGGCCTGAACAGCCGCCCTCTTGTTGCCACCCACACAGTTCCTTTATTCCCCACTCCCATAACTGGGATGTAGACCACGTTCCCAGTTGTGGTGTGAGAAAAGGGATCCCTCACCTGAGCATCTCCCCTGCTTTGGGGGCTCCTGCATGGCCCAGGGCACCTGCCTTGTCCCCCATCCCAGCCAGGAGCACAAGGGAGGGATGTGAGAGGGCAGGACATGACAAGCTCCTACACAGAACATCCCCCAAGATCACTCAGCAAGTGGTGGGAATAATCCTTCCTGTCCTGGAACAGAATGGGGAAAACTCAGAGCACTGAAGACAACCACTGAACAGCTTGGCCAGAGGAAGGCCACAGGGGTCACCTTTTGGGCAGGGCAATGATCTGAAAGAGGTGGAAGGACACACCAGGAGCATGAGGCAGAGCAGACATCCAGCACCACAGGGGGACAGCTCTAACATGAGCTCCTGAGAGATTCCACAAACAAATTCCTCATGCCATAGGATGGATACAGGAGAAGGTCACATGTGTGCCCTTCCCACCTCATCCCACAAGAATTGCCTCCGTGTTTGCCCTCTGCCAAGACACTGACGTGTGCCCACACCAGGGAGGCCACCCAGGCGGGCACTCCTTTGACACAACTAAGAGCATCCAACCTTTCCTCCCACATCCAGGAAAAGCAATACTGCCCAGAAACCATCCATAACAACACATCTGGTGAAATGGTTTGGGTCTGTGGGATATTTCCTGAAGATGAAGAAATTATCTAAGAACTAGTAGCAAGAAAGTTAGTCACAGGTCTGGGAATGATAACTTGCCCTAAAGTTGCTCTTATATTATTTGATCAGAGATTAAATTTGTCACTTCAGAAAAGTTGTTTTACTTATAATGTACCTATAAACGTTTTTTTAAACCCCACCCCCCCTTAATTTCATACAGCAATCCCATCAGGCTCCCACGGATAGACTGGAACGTTTCCTATTGTTACCTTGAGATGCTCTTCTCTTTACAGCCACTAAATGCAAATTTAAAACACAAAAACCAAAGAGAAATAAAATTAAAGAAGCTGATGAATCTTTCAGGAATCTCAAGTGTCATGCACAGGTGTAGATTCGTTTGCCTTTTTGGGAAAAGCATGGAGTCACACAGTCCTGCCCCTCATTACAAGCCATTCCTCAGCCCCTGGTTTCTTCACTGCTCCACCTGCTGTTGTGAGGCTGCTCTGAAAGAGACAAACAGGGAATAACCTCGGGTTTATTCCCCTCGGGGTTATTTTTAACCTGGATCATCTCACCGGGTTTGTTTGTGGTGCAGTTCCACAGAAAGGAGATGTGTCTGCATAAACGAGGAGCCATTTGCAGTCCACAGCAGGAGGGGGGGGCAGCGGGAACGAGTCCTTCAAGAATGGATAAACCTCTTGTACCTGAGTAACATAAGCAATGGAATCCAGTGGAAAAAAACTATTCCCCTTGCTGTACCCAACCATCAATCACACTCCAAGCTCTTATTTCATCTAAAACCCAAAACTCTAGAATCATTTTTCCAGTAAAAGTAATGCAGATTTTAATTCATGCGCCTCCTTATCACACTTTTCTCAGAGCCACCAAAAGACCCAACACTGCACCTTTTCCCAGACCAGAGGCTGCAGAGCCAAAAACAACACAAAGGAAAAGCTAAATAAACATTTCTTTCATCAAGAAGCTCATGGGTGAGGCTTGAGGCGTTGAAAGGTCTTATCTGCAGTGAAATCCAATGTCCAAACTTTAATCTTGGCTTGGAAACGTTCCCTGGGGCGAGGCTGCCTCCACCCAAGAGCCAACAGAGCCCAGGCAGGACACAGGGGATACACAGGAGCTTTCCATACCAGCAGAAACTGGGATGGAGCTATAGGAACAGCTTCTGGCAGTTATGGTGTCCCCAGGTGAGTTATCCTGGAAAGCAGAACCAGGAGGGTGGGGAAATGCCAAGGGGGCTTTGGGAAAGTGGCAAATCAACACCGAGCAAAAGCTCCAAAACTTACAGTAAAAATGCTGCTGGAAAAGGCTGAGGTACCAAAAGGGGAAGATACAGAAACATTTAGAAAAAGATTCATAAAAGCATTACAAAGCAGGGCACAACAAAGTAGAACCTCTTAAAAATACAGGCAAACATTAAAAAAGTTAATTCCTTACAGAACTCTATTTTCTCTACATATATATTTGCTGTCGCTACTCAGTTTTCCTCAGTGGGCATCTCCTGGAGCTGAAAACTCTTAACTCCTTGCTGTAAATCTCACAGGAGCAGAAAATGGGAATTTATTCAAAGCCTCTAACTGAGCTTATCACATATCTGCTGCTTCATTTCAAGCAGCAAAGAGTTGTTTGTGTTTAGAATGAGAACAATTTCCTCCCATCAGGCTGCCACAGGAGTTCAGTGCATCTTTCTGCAGTGAGCTTGGAAAATGACCAGGTGAGCTTTGGGGAGCACAAATAACACAGAGACATCCCAGAGGATGCTGAACATCCCTACGCCAACTGCAGCTCATGTCCAACCAACCCCTTAAGTCCAAGCATCCTCCTGACCTTTGCCCCTTCTAGTTTTGAACACCTGCTCTAATTCTGCATTTTCTTGTAATACCAGCACACAGGAACATAAAAATGTTGCTGCCATCTCTTCCAAGGTAATTATTACACTGCACAGCCCAGCCAGTGCAACAGCATGTCAGGAGGAACAGGACAAGGAATTCTTCCTGATGTGGAAGAAACACCTCATTGTCACCTCCAGCCCTCCAGGATTTCCCAATCCCAGCTTCACCATTTTCCAAAACCCAAAGTTCCCTATAAAAGAAAACACTGTCTATGTTTATATGTGTATCCTTAAAAGTAATTTCCCCATTTTAGGAGATCTGGCAAGACTTTTTACCCTAACAAATTAAACTCAAAGATACTGAATTAAAATTTTGACTTATCTTGTTTTAAGTGATTCTTAGGTAAGTAGGAATGTAGTAAAACATTCATAATAATATAAAACTCTGGTAAAATTCGATCACTGCACAACAAAATGGTAAGGGAAACAAGATGAACAGATGTGCTGTAAAGTAACTCTGTCTCCATTAGTATCAGCACAGAAATGCACAAATTGTGATTATGTCAGTCTCTTAATCTGGAATAAGAGTGTCTATAGGTGTTCACTGCATTTAGAGTATCTAGCTGCGAAAAATCTTGGCACTCATCTGCAAAAGTCAAAGTCTATGTTGTTTCTCACCTTAGTAACTATTCCCCACCAGTTCTTACTCCCAGAGACACCATTATTTGATTAAAATATAATGATACTGACATTTAACAATTAACGCTCCACACAGAGCAATTCTGCTAAGTGAGTGCTTCCGTTCTCCACAGAGCAACCCAGACTCCTAAGCCTATGGGAGGCTGGTGCTTGTGCCTCAAAAACCCACCTGACACACTTGAAATAACCACAGCAACAGCTCGTGCTGGAACTTAGGAGAAAGTAGAAACACCACAGGTATTTCTAGGGATGAGGTGGATCAGTCTCATCAGGAATTTGGCAATAAAATTAACGCAGCAGTTGCCTCTTCTTGCAGAAGAATTGCAGCATTTTTGTACCTAGAGAGACTACTCAAGAAATCCATCATCTCATCTAACATCACTGTGAAAAAACTTTCAGCTCTGCTTTTGAAGTGATGAGTTTACCATGTACAGGAAAACAACAAAACAGAAACCAATGTGCCAGATCCATCCACCAACGTCAAAAAATTTGAATTGCTTTTAAGAAACGTAATTAACCATTTCCTCTTTCAATTCAAAGCTCCTACAGGAAATCAATCTATACTCACAAAAAACAGCAATACCTTTGATTTTGGATACGTATCACGCACCACAGTAAATACTGAGAAGAAAAGTTCTGTGCAAACCCAGTAAGCATCCACATTTATGTACACGCACACGGTGGGTACTTTGAGACAACCAGCACTCAACGGAACAAAAAATATACTTCCAACAACAGAATTTCTCTATTAAATCCATGTTTATTGCTTAAGTTTTATCACAGTGGAGATTAAATTATGCTTAATCATCCGGTCAGTGCTTTTGTACCTTCTTTAATGCCAAAAAACCCCCACATTTTAAACCAAGTCATTCATACACTCGAAGTCTTCTCACCATCCCACCACTCATCGCCTCTGTGTGCTCCTGTAGTTGCCACGGGCTGCGAGATTGTAAAAAGGTATAGCTAAGAGGCTTATATTTATAATACCATTTTTTTCTTCAAGTATTCAGAGAGCAGCACGAGTAGCTGCCCTGCGTATTAGAAACGTATCTGCACTGTTATTTATTGCTGTAGGACCAAGGCTCCTGATGGAATGGTGATGAAATATTGCATCACTGTGTATGAAGATGAGCTCAGCATCCCGTCATCATCCCAACTCCTCCCATGTTAGTGAGCGACACAAGGCAAAACGGGCTTCCCTCCTTTCTCTTTCAGCCACGGGACCGCAAACTACAAATAAATAAAGTGTACACTCACAACGTGTGTAGTGCAAATTCCAAGTAAACAGAATGACATGGAAATAAAACTCATAGTTGCCAACTTTGGTTCAGCAGGGCAGCAATGATTCCACGCCCGGCATCCCCGCCCTCGGAGCACACACCACCGCCAGTGTCCTGTGTCGGCGACAATGATTGAAGGAGACTGCTGGGGGCAGGGGGACACGGGGCCACCTCTGCATGCCAGGTGGCCAGGCCTCACCCCACACACCCCACCAGCCCCGGGCAGGACGGCTGGACACCGCCCACGGCGCGGAATTCCTATTGGCAACTATGTGGAACATGGATTGCGTGGCCCAGACTATAATAGAAGGTAATATTTCTGCTTTTCCAGATACAACCATTGAAAGAGAACATCTACAACATTGCAATTCATAAAGAACTTCATGAGAATTAACAGGAAACACATTCAACTCTGGGGGCACAGGGGGAGTGCTGTGTGGGGGCTGTTCCCTTTAAACAAACCCCAAGGAGTGGTTAGAGTCTACACAGCTCTGGGCCATTACAAAACCTTCTGCACTAAGCACAGGGCTAGGTTTTTATAAGTTCTTTTTTGTTGTTGTTGTTTCACTTATTTTTCTTAATTATGCAAATCTACTTCCCACACAGCCGTATTTGGAACTGAAATAAGACTCCCTAATATTTTCGTGGCATAAATTCTGTATGCAGAGAAAGGCGACAAAATTTTGTCTCAGTTAAAGTTAGGACACACTGTAGACTTGCTCAGAACCCTTTTCTCCAAAGTACTGGTAGCGAGCAGAAGAGTCATGCAGCTTTATCAGTAAAACGAGTACATATTTTTGCCATTTTTCTTCAGTGCTCATTAAGATTACTTTTTTTTTTACACTTCTGTGTTCTCAGTCCACAACTTGCTATTTCTCGCATAAAGACTGGGGGAAATCACTTATGTTTTAGACAGCATCCTTACACAACAGGTTGAACCTTCCACAAAGGAAACACAGAACTAGCACTAGAGTTCTCTCAGCTAAAAGGATGGAGATATTAAAAGAATAAAAAAATAAAAGGAGAACACCTCTGAAAAAAAAAAAAGAAACCTCTCCTCATTTGAGTCACACACACTGAGCTTTTAAAAGCTGAAAATTCATAAATACGGTCATTGTATAGAACTTTAGAGAATTAAGGCTTCTAAAAACTTCAGTGCCAAAATAACCTCTCTGCATCAGTATTAAGAATAAAATATTTTCCATTTTAGGTTGTGCTTGCCTTTTTTTTTTTTTTTAAAAGACTTCTCTTAGCTCCGTAGAATTTTGTCACATAATATTACATACTGAAGGGGAGTGTTAGAACTGCTTATTGAGGTTTTAAGTAGTTGTTAGACTAAGTTACAGCGATAAAATTCGATTACTGATCTGATTCATTACTACTTTACATGGGGCTGTTGGCTCATTTCACCTTTTTTTCATGCTTAATGTGGCCGTTTCTTCTATACTTGCCATTGGGGATCCCGTTCTGGTAATGTCCATTAACAGCGCTATGTTTGTCATTGGACCAGAGATGTTTGCTCTGCTTGCAGATTAATTTTGTCATCCTGGCCAAAACATAGTAAAGTAAGGCAGCACCCACTAGTAGGACCAAGGCAATATCCAGTAAGAAATACTGAAACAGGGAGATGCTGTAAACAGCGGCACGTAGATGCTGGGCTCCATTGTGGCGCAGGATGTAATTGATCCAGTACACAGTCCGGTTCACGGGGTGCCCGGGCTGGTCCTTGTGGATCTCCGACAGCCTCCGCGCCCGCTGCCGGTAGCTGGGGGGGAGGAAAGCAAACAAGGAAGAAAGGAAAAGCTGTCATCTCATGGCATTGTGCAACTGAATCAGCACAGAAATGCACAACAGCGAGAAAGTGGGCGTTGATTTTGCAATAAACCATTTCCACCTGGGTCCAGAGTTTTGCCCAAAACTTTTGGTTTCTCACCCCGGCAGCTGATCCTGTCAAATTCTTCCTCTCCTGTCTGCAGGGTTGACAGGTTATTTATACAGAACTTGCCTTTACACCAAGGATAATTGCTCAAGGGGAAGGTGATGCAACTGATGTTATCGAGGTTGCTATCAACATTTCCCCTTCTCTGCCGTGCTGCTTGCTCCTGACATGGATCTCCTTTCCCAGAAAGACTCGGCTCCCATGAAAACAAGTAGCATCAACAGCACCACACTCCAAAATCAGGGTTAGCCCAACATAATATACTGCCAGCTAACCACCCACTCTTTTTAATCTGGATATGAGAGGTATTATGTGCCAGAACAGGAAAATAACACTTTAAATATATTTTTTATAATAAAAATCACAGAATTTAGTGTCGCTCTTTCTGAATACCTCCTCATTTTAGCCACAACCCAAACCATGCATGTGTATCTTGCTCCAGGCCCTGCAGGCAGCACCACAGCCAGACTGCTCATGTGGAATAATCAAGACAGGCACAAAGGGACCTCGGTCTGCAACACGGAAGCAGTTGGGACAGGTTTGTTTCCCTAACCTCTGTGCCCTCCACATGGCAACTGCTACAAAGAGCAAGTGAAGACAATTGAGTTTTGGTGCTGAGCAACGAGCCCAGCACCCACACAGAAACCTCAGCTGTTGGGTAATCCTGGGAAATGGGACAAACACCCAGACTTGCCTCAACTGTACACACAAACAACAAAATGCAGGTTTTTCCCACTGCACAAAGGTTTCATATCCACATTCAGGCACAAACGATCACTAATTCCATACCTGGGGTCATTAATAACTTTTACTAGGGCTTCATGCAGTTCACTCTCAGTCATGGTCTTCCAGTTGAGCAGTATTCCCATCCCTTTGGCCTGCACACGGGTCATGGTATCGTAATGGTCTCCAAAGAGGGGAATGCCCACCACTGGGACCCCGTGGTACATGGTTTCAAAAATGCTGTTCAAGCCTCCGTGACTGAGGAAAGCTTTAATGTTAGGGTGACCTGGAACCACAAGAGGCATGAAGGTTACAAAATGCACTTCCATCTCCTTTATACAAAGTTATTGAAGCACCCGGGTACGACAAATTTATCGCGTTTCTATGGCTGCAACTCGGACATGTACAAATTACTGCAGCTTGTTCTGAAGTTCAACCTAAACCCACTCTGCTGAAATTCCTCATGCATTAAATCATTTCCTTACACAGAGAGAGCAAGCAGCAAAAGCAAAGAAAATTCTTACGTGTATGAGTCATGTAAAATGATTAATGGAGTAATTAATATGCATTGCCTGCTCCTGAGTAGCTGCAGGTGGTGACTCCAGCAGGTTCAGCAGTACACATGAGCTAGGGGGAGCATGGTTTTGTATGGAATATAACTTTTTTTAATGGCAGAACAACTGATGTCACACTCTCCCTAAAGCTTCACATGCCTTACTTGAGGTTAGCAACACCTGACAAGCACAGCAACAGCCTCATGTGATGGAAAAAGCAGCCTGCCTAGAGCAATCCTGTAACCAAAACAAATCTACCTGCTTTAGGAGTCACCTGCCTAATCACTACGTTAGGGGACATTCTCCAGCTCACACACACACTGATGCTCAATGCACTCATCAGCTCCCATGGAGCTGTTTTGGGAAAAAGACAAACATCCAGGTCTCCCAGAAACAAATACTCTGTGGCCTCTCAGATCTGCAAGGAGTTCTTCCTTTGACAGGGAAGAAAAATAAAAATAAAAATAAAATAGCAAGTTTCATTTTGCCCTGGGAACCTGAAGCACCTCAGTTCAACAGAAAGGTTATCACCTTTCAACACATGCCCAAGTTCTGGTAGAGTGTTCCTATATTTATAAAACAGTATTTACTGACTCCTAAAACTTATTCTGATGCTCAGTTTCATGATGAATCCTTGAACAGTGTTTGACCTTAAGGAAAACATGAAATGCATACCAGGCAAAGACAATTAACAGAGCATTGTTCAATTCTGTCTTCAGATCCTAATTTAATATTCTTGCTACATGACTGCCATGACAGAAATTATCCTGACTTTATAAAAACTGCTAATTCAGTATAGTACTTTTGAAAGAACAAACTGAACTCAAGTGAGAATAAGCAATAAATAATGGAAACAGATACTCACCAAGGAGGTCATTTTGTGGTAACCATTCGATCAGCTTGGTATTGTTGCCTAAATTCCTTGGTTTGTTTCCTGAAAACCTAAACCAGTAACATCAAATGGAAACATTTATCAAACCCTCCAAAGTACTAAAGGATAGAACTGTTTTGTTCATTAGAGAGGACTGGAACTGCAACTTCAGAAATAATCAGCTACACATTGCCAATTAAGCAAGACATACATCTTTGCAACTGGCTTGGACTTCTGTATGTCGAAAAAATTATTTATGCTATGTTATATAAAAGCAATTAATTATGTTACTGGCTTGTCCTCCCTAAGCAGAAGGGCAGAAAAACTACAAAAATAGCTTGATTCAGCGTCCTGACATTAAGAATGCCAAGTAGTAATTCACCACTTTTCTGCCCAACATACATGTCCATGATCTGAGGAACAAAACCAAACCCCAAATCGAAAAAAACCCTCCAAGTTACATCTGGCTGATATAATATAAATACTTAAATTTTAATAGAAGCCTACAAAAATGAAATTGTTGGGTTGGCATTAAAAAGGCTATCCTCAAAAAAAAAAATCCTCCTGATTTATTTACTACCAAAAGGGGATAGTTCCTAAAGAGACATATTCCAGGGAAAACATAGTAAAAGGACATAAGAAAAGCAGTAAGATAAATTGGGATTATTAATTAGAAGCCAAGCAGAGTTGTGGGATTCATATGAAAACAGCGGCTCTACTCCAAACAAAAAGTGATGTTACCTTTACTACCACAGATTCTGTGCCACAGCCTGAAAAACTCCCATTTTTCCTGTTCATTAGTGGGATTTGATCCTTGAACTACACACAGCAGCGAGGACATTCCCTAAAATATTGTGGGGAACCAGCCACCAAAAGTTTTAATACAACTCCAAGAGTGTGGCAGGGTTGTGAGACGCCCATATGAGGTATAAGACATCAATTATCTGAAAAAAAAAATGGTTCACATGAACTCCACCAAATTATATCAGCGATGCTTGACATGAAGCACAGCTGACTAAACACTTTTTGGATTTTTACAGGGAGTTGAGAGCACTACTCAAGATGTTTTTAGAACTGAGAAGGCTTCTTACTGATTCTGACTCTTGAAAATTTCTCCTCCTTCAACTTCCACAGAAGAACAAGCAAGTGGGAAAATGAATAATGAAAGCCTGTGTTTACACATAAAAGAGGAAAAGGGGCCTAAAAAAGTGAGGGAAAAGGGGAAGAAGAAAGAAAATGGAGGCTTTTCATCATTAGGATTCATTCTTGAGCCCTGGGGTAGTTCCTTCATCAAAAATAGTGGCGGTATATCCCAAACGTTATAATCTCAGCTCGTTTTCACTGTCCCCAATCCTTCCAAGGATATGAACCCAGGCCTTTTTCTGCCATGACAATCACTGCTTCTCCTTGTTACCAGGATACTGCAATATTTTCATGCCAAGTGTTTTTCAGGGCAGTCACATCCTCTGTGCCACCCAGGCAGTCTCAATTCCAGCGGGAAACAAGCATGCTCCAAAGCACCCCAAGTTCCTCCAACACTGCCCTTACCTCCAGATAACCCTCTGGGGCAGCCTTGCCAGGGCGTGTGCCAGCTTATTGGCAATGTCTTCCGACAGGTACTTCACTCCAGCACCGAAGGAGACGAGGACAAAGCCGTTCTCGTGAGCGCCGTTCACCCACGCCTCGAGATCCTGCGGGAAGCAAAGGTCACACTGAACACTGCAGAGGCAAAGCACAGGGACAGTAAGCAAACATGGCTCAGAAAGGGCAGCTCTTGGGGCCTTTGTCACTTCAGAAGCCAAGTTCCACAAATCCCAAACATTCTAGGAGTCACTGAGAACAATGGCTCATGATTCGGAATCCAGGGCAGAGGCCATGAACAGCAAAACCCTTCCGTGTTTGTTTTAGCTTTAGTATTAACGACCAGCAGCTTTAGACAATTTGTTCCTCCTTAACTGATTAGTTGACACACATTCACAAATTTACAGGCTGCCTTTTAACTCAGCAAAGCATAAATAGATCCATCTCATAGTATCAGCTTGGAAGCCCTGCACAGGAGAAGTGTGAACGAAGCCCCGGACGCACCCATGTCATTTCCAGCCTTTAGGAAAGTGAGAGTGCTTCAAAAGCCTTGCTTTGCTTTCGTTTATATAAAAAGAATAAACACAACTTGAAAGAAGCCAGAGCTTATCAAGACACTGTCAGTTTCTACTGCTCAAGGAGAAAAGAAAACATACCCATTACTCTTTAAAGCATGAACTTAAATTCTGGGGTTTTTTCTAACACAACTGCTAGCAGTGGAAACAAACAAAACAAAAAAAATCCTACCACTGACATACCAGTCAGATAAAGAGTATCTTCTGTTTCTGTTTTATATGGTTTAATTCTGGTCTCATCAAGTTTAAGCACAAGCCTGCTCAACACCAGTGCAGCAATAGGAAATGAGCAAAGAGAAAATGAAGAGCCATGCTCACAATGTGCCTCTTGTCCTGGTAATAAATAGGAGGGCAGACAGTAATGGAGTAATGCCGTGCTGTCGTATCAGAGCACAAAATCCAGCACATTGCACTGGAGGTTGTGCACTGCCCCCTGCTATAAAGCAAAAAAGATTTCCATTTTCTTCGCAACCTACAGTTTGTCCTTTTCCAGTGCACTCCTTTCCTTTTTTTATTCATGTGAAGGGAGAGGGAGAAGGCAAAGGAGGGGAAGTGGCTCTGACCTGCCTCAAAGCTGAATCATTTATTAGGGGCTGAACTTCTGACACGAAAGTTTCCAAGTGGTTTTGTGATTTATCTAAAGTTCGTCCTTGAATCTTACTTCAGGACCTAAAGCATACTGCAAATGCCATTAATTTACAGTCTCTGTAGTGCTTCAACTAGTTACAGCTTGAAGTCTTTCCTATTAGCTGTTTAAAGATGAAGACAGAAACTTTTTGTGGGCTGTAGGACAAACCATTCTGAAAAGCCTAATATTCACAGGTCCTGGTCTTCACAGGGCACTCACCCAGCCAGAGGGGGATATTCCTGGAGTTTTCTTCTTGATGACACCTCCCTGACAGAGGTGTTCAGGAAGCTGCCAACAAGGTAATGGTGCTGGCTCTCAAACATACAAATATGGCAGACCCTGGGACACAAAGGCCACGCCAGTCTCGCCTGCAGAATATCCAGGCGCTGCCTGAGGTTGCAGGGATTGGGTTTGGAAAGCCAAAGCGGAACAGGACCAGGGATCTGGTGTCAAAAAATGTTCAAGGTGCTTCCTGCTTTCATTTTAGCCTGTATTGGTTTGGCCTTCGGCAATGCCAGGTCCCTCAGACCAGAGGGAAACCCTAAATACACTGGACGTAGACTACTTACGTAGGGCCTGACAGAATGCACCCAGAAATGCCAGGTATCAGGAAACTGATGTGGAATGGGTGGGTAAACACAATAAATAGCAGGTGTCACTTGTGTTTTTCAGAATAAAATCCATGGAATGGTCTACTCTGTCTCAATTGGATCTCTGGAAAGCGATGGAGAATAATCCTGGATCATCCTGGCATCAGAAGGTCCAACCTGTGACTACCTCTCCTTGGCCAGACACATTATTTCTGCTGCTGGAGATTAACCTGTTCTAGCTGAGAACTGGCTCCCAATGCCATTGCTCCTCTGTGCTTAATGAGAAATTCTGGGAGACTTCACAGAGAGAATTCACAGATCAGATGTGAATTCACACAGTAACAATTATACTTCATTCTAGAAGCATAGAGAAGGTAAAAATATTTCCCTTTAATGGGATATCTAAAATAGCACTCAAAAAAATCCCCATGTATAATAAAATGTAGCTGCTAAGTACTTGGAATTTTATGTAGAGGAACAATCATTTTTAAAAAAAAAAGGAACTTTACTATGTCACCTACAGACTTTTGCATTTTGTTGTGGAACAGCAAAGCAATCTGCTCTGTGCTGTTATGGTGATTTCATAGCTAAGCCTCTGTAATCCTTCCCTTTGAAGGTAATCCCACTGCTTAAGTGGAACACAACATGGACAAAGGTGCATTTAAAATCTTGACAGGCAAGACAAGATCCTACCATCAGGCTGAAAGCATGGGATTTCTTTCTCATATTAAACAGGATTACATAAAAAAAAAAAAACAAAACCAAAACTGGAATACAAAACAAAATGGCTTGTATCAACAGAACCCTAATATCCAGACCAGAGCTGGATGATGCCTGGCCAAAGCAGAGGAACCTGATGTTGTCCTTTGAGTTTCTTTTAGAATACTAAATTAGAAAGAATAGAATTAATTCCTCGGGGTCAAAACTGCTCAGTGTCAACCCCAGGAAGACCCAGAGAGTTCCATCTCAGTTTGTGGTCTTTTGACATTAACTGAAAGATTCTTTCCTACCCCTGATTTTGTTTATGCTTTACATGGTGCTGCTAGCAAGAGGAATTGCTTACCTGCCCTCTGACCTGCAGCCCCTTCCCAATCTGCCTCCCCAGAGGGGTGTTGGACATCACTACTGTGCACGGGCTGGAGAAAACCAACTACAGACTTGTCAGGATGAGGATTCTTCCTGCAAACATCCGTGTCACTCCTGGCATAACACAGCCTTGGTTCAATGGGATCACTACAAAGGTAGGGAGCTGGGTAAAAATCAGGCAATGGAAAACAGGGAACTTACACTGCATCCTCTTAGAGCTCCCTGAGATTGTGATCTAGATGAGTTCATTATTCTCAGGTTCCTTAAACTTATTATAACAATTTCTGTGACAGCTTTATAGTGCAGAATTTCTAAACAGATCAAGTCAAGCTGAATCCAAGTGAGTGGCATTCACATGCCTTTGGTTTTAAGGCACATCTGAATGTCCTGGTACAATCAGCTGGGCTGTGGCACAAAGCTTCAGTATTTCCTTGTATTTTGCCTGCTCTTTGTGCAGTATACAAGGTGTAGCTGTGATAGCCACAGCAGATAAAGAGCAGGCTGTGCTCTTGGCACATCTCTGAAAGGGACTGAATACTTCAGCAGCGCTATTGCTATGTATTGTCATTTGATTCTTTCATGTACACTCCTAATGTTCACAAAAGAGAAGCTGGGAGCAATGCTCACAGAACCTGAACACTGGAACAGCACACATTGATGCCACAGAACAATTTTGTCCGCCTACAATTTCAGCAGCTTTCAGTTACCTTCCTACCTTTCCACTCTCTAGGGCCATCTAAGCCCTAACATTCCCCGCAGCAGCCTCTGTGAATCCACAAAAAAACCCTCGGAGACAGCCAAGTTCATCCCCCACGAACTCACCCCTTTCTTCCCCTTAAATCCACTTACACTTTTGACCTCCAGCACATTCTGCCCCTGCGATCTAATTACGCTCTGTATGAAAAGGCACTGAGTCAGGATCCTGAGTCATTAGAGCTGCTCTCATTAAAATCAGCGTTCCCTGACCGGGCAGCACTCCGCAGCTCCTGGCTTGCGGCACGCCGACCTCCTTTTGCCCACTTGAAAGGATTTTCAGGTTTCCTGTAAACTCAGGATGGTTTTCTTTTAATGCAAGGAAAGGAAATTACCATTTTGGAGGTCTAACCCCCAGAAAAAAATCGGGGGAGGGAGTTTGTTACACGATGAGCTACTTCCAGCCTTCCTCAAACTCTGGTTCCAACTCCAACCAAGCACAGAATTGAGAAGTTAATTCAAACTTAAGATATACGTCATCAGGACATGCACTTCTTTAAATGGCTCTCTCTCTCAGTGACTGGAAGAGAACACCTAACCCTCTCCCTCAAATATAAGTAATTTTCAGGTTTTCTTTAAACTGAGGCAAGGGATTTTCTTCCTAGGTCCTAGCACAGCCAAGGGACAACATTTCCTCATAGAAGCTGCACGGCCCCACTTGACAAACCTAGCAGGGACTTAGAAACAGGGATCTGGCTTTTCCCTTCCAAACCAGCAATCGATCCTTAAGGAATTAGATATAATCCCCAAACCTCAATGAACTTTACAGCAGAACTTCCAATAGAAATTCTAATAAAGAATCAGAACAGACATTCAGAGAGCTTGTGTACATCACATCCATTAAGAGCATAGGCCTGACACAGCACATTCACATTCTGAACTGAGAACTACATTTTCCTGCTCAATTTTGTGTTTCATGCAGTTACAGCTTTATACACATTCATAATAAAGGATCACCTAATATACAAATTATAACCAATTCAAATTTTCACTTAAATGGTTCAAAAAATAAAAAATAATGTAAATACCACCTAATAACTACATAATTTACAATTTTCACTGAAGTTACTTTTTAAAATAATAAAAAATGCATACTAAAGTATAAAAAACTTAAACTGCTTAGAGCACTGTGCCCAACCCTGCCAGGTCTCTGCTTGTTTCCATGTAAGTTCTGTGCAAATGCATATCCTTTGGGTGAAATAGTACAGGACTCTGTGCTTGCATAGGGAGAAGAAGCATTTACTCATCTGTGCTGTACTATAGGAGCGAGGGGGGAGGAATAAAGAAATAAAATCCATCTTTTGACCAACGTGAGACAGGAATGCTATTGTGCCAGCCCCACTGTGTGGGCTTTGTTCTGCCTGGTTCTCTAATTAGCCATTCTCTGCAGGCCCCGGTGCTGAACACACAGCTGTGAGCAGGGAGTGAGAGCCCAGCTGGCAGTAACCAGTGGTGCCTAATACTGAGCTTTGTTTCGGATAAACAAAGCGCACAAATACAAACATAACCGGGTGTAATATCCGACGCTTCCCCTGTTCAGCTGCTCGATTCAAACGCACAATAGCACAAACGCCTGTTCTTCGAACATGGTTGCAAACCACCCTTTCCCCAAGGCAGAGCACAGGCATCCCATGCAACTTCTCCTACAAAACACTGCTTAGAGCAGACAAAACCAGATCTATTTTAAAATAAGAAGCCACATTAGGCCATCTTCAGAAAGGAGATACTCACTGATAAAGAAACAGAAAGGTTTAAAGGCCATTTTTTTGAGTGTCCAAATTTTTCTGCTGTCCTCTGAATAGTATTTATCTCATGTGACATATTTAAATTCTGTATTAATGCATTTTTATTTAAGATTTTACTAACACAACAATATCACAGCAGGTGGTCCAAGGTCATACAGGTGCCCTTATACAACCTTGACTATCACAAAACAAACAGGATCGTATCATAGAACCTAAAAGCAATAAAAACCCCCTAATTCCACAGCAAACTCAGAGCAACCATCACTCCAGGCAAAGTAAGCTGTTTGCATTTACTTGCCATGAATTTTTAAGTCAGTCTCGAACCAAAAATAGGAGTTTTTCTTTGCTCAGAGCAGCAAAGGACACCGAACATCCCAGTGAACACGGAGGGCAGGGGATGGAGTCGGCCCCCACACACCCGGCTGCTTCTGCTGGCCCCGCATCGCCTGGTGCCTTGCTCACACTCCGAAGGTTATCTCCACTGACTCAACTCCTGCCTCTTCAAAACTACGGCCACCGGGCAAAACCAAGTCTCCCATTTTATCAGGACTTGCTCCTTTCCATATCATCCATCTTCATTAAGTTCTCAAGTTGAATTAAGAGCAGACATGCAGCTCCCAATGAGGACAGGATCCCCCTGAGCCTCCATTTCCCTCTGCATTAATAACAAGTTAATTCTTCTCTTCCCTGGGCTTTACTAGTGAGATCTACCATACAAAAAGTGCATGCAGTTAATATTCAGGCAATTTTTTCATGTTTTGTAGTTCATACTGGCACAGAGTAAGGTAACTCCAAAAACAATACCTTGTGCCCATTAAAGAAGCATACTCAGATTGTGGCATTAGACTAAATCCCTGTTTTCTTGCTTGCTACCACTTGGGAAACAAATTCTATAAAGACCTGAACTTTTTCCTATCAGAACCCCAAGCAGTACTAAGTACAGTCACCACATATTAATCTAAGAGCACTGTTAGGTTTTTCAATATTAAACACAGATTCAGCCATGCTGAAATATAAGCAACTTTTTCCTTTCACATTTCTCACTAATTATTTGCTGTTTACATAATTACACACTGTTTATCTGCTTTCTCCAAAACTCACATGGTATTAAAAAAAAAAAAACAACTTGAAAATCTTACAAAGCTTTCCAGTGCCTAAAATGTATTTTCTTATCCTGGACCTGTACTGCCTTTTCCCATTTAGCATCCAACAGGTACAGAGAGTTAAGTCCATTTAACTTTAAAGAGGAATAAAATCCACACTCCAAAGCAGAGTCAGGAAATGCAGTCCCCAGGCCTTTGCTCCTGTACCTGAGCCCCCTCTAGAGTTGCAGGCATATCCAGTGAAGCTCCAGGAACACGCTCTACCCACAGCTAGAGGTCAACCGGGAAAGTGCCGCGCAAGGACTTCCCTGGTGCAAAAACCCATTACTCACCCTGGCAAGCATCCTGGGAAAGCAACCTTGCCTTTCAGATGAATGGGAGGAGTGCAAAACGAGGAGCTTGCCCTTCAGGAGAGGTTGTTAACATCACTGCAGAGAGTAGTGGGTGCAGCTGAGGGATCCTCAAACCCAGGTTTCCAATTAAAAACCTTGCTGGCATTACCCCACAGGCAACATTCTGTTAAAAAATACCCCAAAACCCACCTTCCTGAGCATGAACTCGCAAGCATGCACAGAAAAGTTGATGATTGTCAAATGGAAATGCAAACCAATGTTTGCAACCCCCTCAGTTGCTCCATATGGAGCAAAAAAGGCTACAGGAGTGAAGAAAACACAGTATTAAGTATGGAGACTGTTTTTACCTACTCTGACTACAGAACATAAAGTCAAATGAAATTGCTGATAATACAGTTAAGAAGAAAATTGACAAGAAGCTAAATTTTAAATACAGACCTCTGTATTGCAGATACTGACATAAACCTCACCCTTAAATCCACATGATAATCTCATTAAGTGGGAAATTTTGTCTGTCATTTTTCTAGTATGACACCTGCACTCTGTGGATGGTAGTAGATAGAATTCTAGGCTGCAGCTTTAAATCCTTTAATAATGACAGTTTTTTTTCTTCATTTTCCTCTTCAGATAAAATAGCTTTTCTTTATTCCTGGGGTTTACTTCCTCCCTTCTCTTTTTTTAGAGATTTATAAATACATGTAAAGTGTACACAACACCCATATATTTCTATATGTATTTATATAAACAAGCCATCAGTCACCAGTATTTCTTTGAAATGCCTAAGATCAGCTGTCTTCTGAGCCTAAGACCCAGACTCCCCCTGATCAGGGTGAGCAGCAGAACACGCTGCCTGCAGAATTTCCCGGTAGGAATTCTAGGAAGGCTCAGGAAGATGTCTCCTCACAAAGCCCTTGCTGGAGACACCTCATCCCCCAAAGGCAAGGTATTAGCCATAAACAAATTATCCACTTCACCTTTAAGCAACTAGGACATCTGAAAAGCTGTCTTGATTAAAGGATTTTTTTTCAAGTCTGTAATAGTAATGAGGCACACTACTCATAAATGTCAAGTTTTGAGCCCACCCCAACTTGCCAAATTATAGGAATATGGTTCCCAAACGAAAGGATGCTCCAAATACCGCAGGAAAAAAGAAAGCCCTATGAAATAAATTCCTATCTTCTGTTTTATATTAGAAGGAGACATATAGGGAAAACCCAGGCTCATTATTTGCCCTCTATGGAGGTCATTCCTCAAAATTTGGAAAAGACACCCAATTAAACCCACTGCACATTACCAAAATGAATAAATGTTGTTTGTTTGCATGTTCTAATATTAACATGATAAATGAGAATATTTAAAACCACAAAGCCTGCTTACAGTAGTAGCTTATTAAAGTGTTGGGGTTTTTTTCTGTATGGATAAAAATAACAAAGCAACTTCTCTTGCTTTCAGTTTTCCTCGTGTGACCTACCCAACATCTAAGGTCTGGAACTTGTATTATCCGCTCCCAATACAAACAACTGCTTCAACTCAGCAAGTAACCACCCTGGACTGTAATTCATGAACCACATAAACTTGCTTTTTGATGGACAGCACAGGCTTGCTGAAGGTTTCGTGCTCCTTTGCCAGCTCACGGGACTCCAGCTTTATGTCTGGCACATAGACCTGGAGGACTTGCCTTCCTCACAAAATCAGCCCTGCATCCTTTTCCCTGTGTCTTGCACTAAACAGACAGATGCTGAGTCACATTTCTTCCCAAATTTAATGCAGCAGTACAGCAGAACAGACATGGTTCACCAACCCAGTCCTACTGGAGACTGGACACTACAGTTTTAGGACTGTGGATACCTGGACAGCTCACACAATGCTTTCCTGTGGATCAAAACATCAAATTCTGGGGGGAGGGAAGAAAATATATTTCAGAGCTGAAATACATGATCATACAGTTCAGTGCAGAATTTACTGTACAGCTCTGCATCATCTCCATCATCCTTAAAAGACTTTTTGCCTCCCCAGCTAACAATCATATGCATTTTAGAACAGCTCTAGAATCGCTTCACATTGCCACAAATTTACTGTCCAAACAGGTGCATAAGAACCAGTCCCCACTCTTTAAAAATAATACTAAAATTATGGTGCTACACCACATACAAAAACCTACTGCTACACTCTGCAAGGGCTTACAGATGTGTCCTTGAATCTGAATGAAGGAGAAAAGCCAGGTTTAAGGAATAAACCATCTCTTGATTCTTCTACCTCTTTTTCATGATAACTATCAGTATCAGCTAACGCACCTAGTAAACATACAACTGCCACCAAGGCTCAGAGAGTAAAAAAACCCCAAAAACAACAAGAAAGATACCTTTTAGTGAAGATATTTCAAAGCTATCAATTTGCTGCATAGACTTTGATCTGTATAATAACGAGCTCAGATCAGAGATGTCCACAGAGGAGTGAGGAAGTTCCTATAATTATCTGTTGACAGCTGTGGTTGTAAGGACAACTTATTATTCCAAAGTGAGAACACCCTTCTCTGCAGCATAAATTTAGTTTACTCACAGACCAAGTATTTTCAAAGGCAGCTGCTTGTAGCACCCCTCGACTTCCTGCCCTGTTTCAGGGACCTATCTTATCAGGCTGATTAGTGCCTAGTACACATCAACCTGATCACAAGGTATAAATGCCAGAGCAGAGATTTCCCTGTTGTTGCTTAAAAGGGTGTCCCTTTAAAAAGCCAGCTTCATTCAGATCCCTCGGGAGCAGTGTAGTGAGGGAGGGGCAGAGAGGCCTGTGACTTTCCTAATGGCCAATGACAGTTATCTGGAAAATGCTGCCAGAGAACACCATCCCCTCAATAGTTAAAGTCACTGATGACCTTAAGGACTTCATAGCCAGTCTGTCTCTAGCTTTTCATCTTTTAAGGCTAATTCCGTTCATACTGACCTCCATATAATTCAGCATACAGGTTTATGAGTTAAGTACACAAATCCTGGACTCTGCACCCATCACCCATAAGCGTATAAAATGTCACATGCATGTGGTTAAATCCCCTTAAACCATCCCCTTGTCTCTCGCTGAGCAGCACAGCACACTTTGTTCAAGAAGCACTGTCTAAAGCCAGTTTAACCAGACCAAGTGTCACACTGCCTCTCACAGAAGCCAACTAGAGCTTTGCAAAGCCACCACCAGCCCTCCCACCACAGCAGAGCAGAGGGACGGGGCGTGCTTGGCTTCCTCCACCTGCAGCAGGGATCGGAAGGGGGAATGTGCCATCCCCAGGCACTTCAGCCACCGCCTGCACAGGCAAGGCCGGCCCTGCCGCGCCAAGGAGGGAGCTGCAAGGCACCGCAGGGATCCGGGAAGAGCGGTGACCTCCAAAGGACCCGCTGCTCTCGCCGCTGGCTCCCCCTCCCTGGCACGCCGATCACTGCGACTTCCCGAGGGACACTGCACCAAGCGCAGACCGGCACCGGGGCACTGCCTGCGAGGGAGGGCAGGGAGGAGCATCGGAGCCTTCCCGAGGCATCCGGGCAAGCTGCAACCCAAAGACACGCTCGCGGTTTGTGTGCCACAGCCGGGGGCTGCAGCGTAATTGCTACAGAGCTCAGCAGCAGCTAAAAATCATGCTTGACACAAGCTAACTGCAGGATCAGCAGGGAGGATGTGCCCCAGGATGGAAATATTAATGCAGATGGGACAGCAAAGCTGGGTCAGATTATGTATTTTTATACATATATGTATAAATCTATATAATAGTAACACAGATGACCAGCAAAGCTGGGTCAGCTTTGTTTCCCCTCACACACACACTGTTACATGATGTGAATATTCAGCACCCACTGCTACGTGCCAGCTTTAAAGCTGTGCTTTTCTAACTTTTCTTTCAAGAAGTTCAAGGAACAGGTGCAGAATCTGAGCAGCCACAAAACAGAGCTACCCCATCCCCTGGAATGAAACTATGGCCACCATGCAACACCTTAAAAGATCCTGACCTTTATTTCCTCATTGACTGCTTGCTGCTATCTGCCTCTTATTTTTATGATGCTGCTTATAAACAGAAAGCTAGAAATTTTAACTTATGTGTAGGCATTCTATTATGGTTAAACAATCTACTTGGTTATTTTTGGTGAGGGGAGGGGAAAAAGTAAAAAACTGTTGACAACACAGGGGTGCCACTACTGAGGTGCCCACGTACATAGGGCCACTATTTCAGACTTGAAAGAATATCCCTGATTTTTTTTCCCCCAGTACTTCTCTAGCAGACAAAGTGGACTAGGCTACTTAAAAGCAGTTTTGGTGAATTCAAGATACCCAAAAGACTCATAATAACAGCTTTAGTGGGCAAATTGTAGCTGCTGTGACCAGCTATGTGCTCTCCTTTTCTAAATCATTGTCCACAGACAAGAAAATTACTTGAGAGAGCAGCTGAAGCACCACCAATTCCAGCCCAGCACAGAAACATGAACCAGCTCTGCCTCTGGCTCACCTTAATGCACCAAACTAGAAGCTGCAGAAAATAAATTAGCCAAGGCAGCTGCCTTGGAGATGCAGTAAGAGCAGAGAACAGCCGCAGGACTCACTATCTGCACTCACAGTTTTCATCTGCCAGGACAGAGGGACAGTTACGAATTTCAACCAATTGCTCAGCAAACACAAACTGATTGCCCAGTGATTTACCTACAGTACACACCACGGGGATATTTATAACAGCTTAGGCATGGACAAATTACAGGACAAAAGAGCCAAAGTGCTCACTTGGTCCCTCTCTCACGTTCAATGAAAACTCGTGCTTTGAACACGAAGAAGGAATTGCCTGATAAAGCTGAAAAGGTAAATAATGTCTCAGGTCACTAATAATTATAGGGAGTTTCTTTCCCCCGCTGTAAAAAATATTTGCCAGCATTTACTTGACCTCCAGGTCTGTTTCAAGGTCACTGTCACTCCTGTTATATTGAATATCTAAAGGCACAGAACAGACAAGGTTAACCTATTCCCCAAACCGATTATGCAAATGCCTTTTTTTCTCTAACAGAAAACGGAAACATCAGTCCGCAAAATAAAGAAAAAACTCCATCCAGCCAGCCAAGTTCTCCTGGAGGGAAAACAGGGATGAACTTATAGACAGCACACGGGTACCTCCAGTCTGCTTTCTCAGGATACCTGACTCTTCCTTAACACAAACACACGGATGCACACATAGAAAGAGCCAGTTAGAAGCAGCACTCCTGTGGTCATCTCTGATGACCCCCTGGAGAACAGACAACAGCAATCTGCCTTTTCATACAAAAAGCAAAGGCTGAAAGAGCCATTTTAAGAAGCAGATTGTTAAGCACTGCAGGTATACCTAGCCCTTTTTATCATCCAGCCAAAAGCATCCATTAAAAATCACCAAGATCTATTTGTTCATGTACACATAAACAGAAGTGTAAAGGACACAGTTTTCTGTGAGATGGTTCTGCCTGTCAATCACCACTGTATTGCTCAACAGAGGCATTCTTTGGTATAACATATCAAAGATCACAGAAGTAATAAAACTTAATAATTAATCTGTGCAGCCAGGACTTCTGGAGTCAGTCCAGTCACTATCACTGTTTCAGTCTGAAGTTCAGAACCTGATGTCCTGCACGTGCACAGTAAAAATTCATATCTGAGTGCCATAGGGCCACTGATGTCAGCTCTTATCTCCATTTCTCACTCGGTACAGTCTTCTCACGTTCATGTACACCTAGTCTTATAGTCACTATCAAACCTAAGGGAGGCATAAAAACAAATACCATAAAAGCACCCACACCATGAAATTACCTAGCATAACTACCAGCAGGCTTCTTTAAGCAGAAACAGTATTCATCCATTCTCCCCCATATTCATTTTAAGCCATGTTTGGTTAAAAGCTATTGACGTGATTTCCAAGAGAGAGTGAAATGTCTTTCATCTCTAGGGCAGCATTAAGCACCTCATTCAAAAGCAAAACACTTCCTGCATCCAAAAAATATTCATTTGTTCAATTTGCAACCAACAGTTCCCCTCATCACCACATGTAGTGACTTCCAGGGAATATTTCACCACGCAACAACAGAACAGGTCCCATATGAAAATCACTGCTTACAAACTGCCACTCATCACCTGAGGTCAAGCAGAAACCACAGAAATTACTGTAAAACTCAGCAAACCTTACTTCTGGCAGAGGGCTGGCCGGCTTTGTCAAGATTCCTCCCACATAAACAACGTTGGGTAGCGTAGGTCTCGGAAACTCCAGTGCTACATCAGTACAAAGCATCCACAGGCTGGATCCATGGACCAAGTCATACATGGACCGTTCTGGAAGAACCTTGTGTTTCTGCATTATCCTTTCGTACTTTGGCAGAACCAAAAAACTGACTCCAAATCTCGAAATAAGGTAAACGACAGTATTTTTAATCCTCTCAAATAGGTTCATGTGATCTGTGAGCAGCGAGTTAAATTCTGGAACGTAGGACAGGGGAGCTGGAGCACCCACTTCTGCTGGATACCAGAGGCCAGTGGAAAACACGGCGTATTTAACCCCTAGAAGATGGGCTATAACAAATCCACACATCTCATTGGGATCTACCAGGAGCAGGTCAAACTTTTCCTGTTTGAGGGCACGCATGAGGTTCCGGTTGCCAACGATCATGTCGCAGTTCTTGGAATAGTGGTCCAGGATATCGAACAGTTCGAGGGCAGTCAGTCTCCCAGAGAAGATACTCCTCATCTTGGACTGCAGGAAATCATCTGAGGTGCTGCTGTTAAAGATCCCTGGGTAGCGCTGAAGTCTGTAGTGATTAGATGGAGGAATCTCTCTGCCCTCAGAGAGGAGAAACACTGTCTGGTGACCTTGGTCATGCAAGGCTGAGGCCAGAGTCTTGAAAATATAAAGATGGCTTTCAAACATAATTGGCGGCACAACAACGATTTTGGCAGCCCTCGCTATCCCGACAGCACTCCACAGGAGAATGAAGGCTGGAGCGTACGGCTTCATAGCTGGAAGGAGAAATAACAGCATTACATCACAGACAACAGGATTACATTTGGCAGTTTAAGCACACCACCTTTCTGTTTGCATGGTCTTGTCTGATAGCCACCCATAGGCTTCAAGCTGTCTTCCCTCCAGCTGCAGCTCTCTACTCTGATTTTAGCATAACAGTTTCTGGAGTTTTGTTTTTGTATTGACGCCTTAAGTTTTAGCTTTTATGTGTTTTAGATTCTGTGCTGCTTTAGTGGGTAGTTTTAGGTTTCACATTAAGTGCTCCTAAGCTCTCTTCACAGAGTAGATAGACAAAACAATTCCTTCTCTAGCTTGCTACCAAGGACAACTTTCAGGCCCAAGAACAATAACAGTGAAATGAGAAGAAAAAAAACAGCAGAATGGAGCTTCATAACCTGAAGCTGTGGTTGGACAATTTAGGTGTAGCTCAGCTGGGCTCTTGTGCTGCCCAGGTGTACCCATTGAGGCCTTTTAATAAATCCCTACTTTATCCATTTGCTCTGTCTAGTCTCTGTTCCGGGTCAGCCTCCAGAAGGCATCAGTATAAGCTAACAGGATAGAGAAGAGAGAGGGCTTTCTTCCTCCTAAAACAACATGTAAAATCATGCCATGTTTTTCTTTAGTATCAATGCTGATCAGACACATCGGGGTAGAAAGCAAAAATTCAGGCAGGAAGATGCTACCATTGACTAAGAACCAACTTTGAGCTTCCAAAAATTACATTCTGCTTACAAGAACAAGTGTAGTACCAGGGATTAGTACTGCACACATGAACACTGCAACTTCCACTGAAGCACTTTAACAGGTACTTGGTTCTGAACCTACTTAAATCAGCACTTAAACACCTACTTGAACACCAGCTCCACCTATGATGAAACACCCCACTGTCATCCTAAATGCACAGTTCTGAGAGCAGCACAGAGCTGGGGAAAGGGGAAATACTTTTTACAGTGGCTGGGTGATTTAAAATGCTGTATGCAGCAGAGGAAACCAAAGTGCCTTAGAAGCACAAAGAGGACATGTCAGAAACTCCTCAGTCACCATCACCCTCCTAGGACAGAGAAATGAGCACAAGCCAAACCAAACAATCTGCTCTTTCCTCGTGCCAAACCAATCCACGTGGAAGCCTGAGTCTGGTGCAGTGTCCTTTATAAATAAGAACAACAGATAACACTGCTACTCAGCCCTTGTTATCACCCTATGATATAGTCATATAACCCTCCTACAACAGATTGCTCAGGACTTTTTCTGAGTTAATGTTACATGAGTTACCAGCTAACAAATAGAGCATCTCATATTTTATATCACTATTCATAAGTTACTATATTCCTATATGCTTATTATGTAAAAAGTTTAAGGGTTTTTTTTGAGCTATATTACTCTGTAGTAAGTTTTCTGAAGGATGTCCTTTTCTGGTAGTTATAGACAGCAGTTAGATCTTCCCTGAGCTTCTTTTTCTCCAGCCTAAACACCCCTAGCTCCCTCAGTTAATTCTCACAGGACTTATTCTCCAGATCCTTCACCAGCTTCACCATCCTTGTCGGGATGTGCTCCAACATGTCCATATTGTTCATGAGGTGAGAGGCCCAGAACTGGACACAGCACTCAAGGTGTGGTCTCAAAGAGCCAAGAACAGAGGGAGAATCCCTGCCCTGGCCTGTCCTCAGGTCATCCTGAACAGGACCCTGCTAGAGGACAATACTCCTTATCTAAAAGAGGTGATAGAAAAAGTAAGTAAATGTGGTTTACCAGTGAAACATCCAAGAAAAATGATTAATCAAACTTGGAAAAAAAAAATCTCATTATTGATTTCATCTCCCCATGCTAGAAGCATTCCCACGGTATTGAGTTACTGCTCCTGTCAACAAAAGCGATATTACAAAACCATGAATGGAGGTGCAGGACTGGGAAACTCAGTTATGTTTCTATCAGCAGCAGAAATCAAAGGCTACAGGAGCCTAATGTGATCCAACACGTAGCCACAGGCTGGCTCTACTTCCATCTCCTGATCCGAGGCCTAGAGCACAGCAGAGAAGAAACAATCCTTAGCCCTAAGGCATATTTCCCATGGCTGGGGTAACATACATGCCACCAAAAGCCATGGAAACTACAGCTATCTTTCCCTAGGATGTTGACAGTGTTTCCCCATGTCATGGGTTGAGGTGCAAAATGTAACCAAAAAAGGTATTCCATCACCATCTGTTGGAACTGGGATGGGGGGTGATGTAATCTTCTGT
>VYXF01008403.1:347951-360553 GCA_013397295.1 Polioptila caerulea
TTTCTGACTTGGAGTCTCTCACTGGTTTTGCTTTCAAACCAGAACACCCCATTGCTTCCTCTCCCCACACTTACCTGGCAGCCAAGTTTTAAACGGGACTCATATTGGACATTTTACTCCTTGTGAAGGTATTATAAATACTAACATGAAAACCTGGCAATATAACTAAAACCATTTACCCAACATTATTTTTTATCCTCTTGCAATATATCAATGTCAAGAGATGACACAACACACCTCCCTGGCAGTCTGTACCTCGTGGTATCTTCAGAACCGGTAAAACAATAATCACTTTGCTAGAACTTATTATGCAACTCCCCTTTTCAACACAAGCACCTTCCATGGGAGCTGGAAAATATATGTACAGGACCTGCCAAGCCATAGAGGTATTAAACACATGATGCTATTAGAGAAATGCCGATTAAGTGACATTTTTACTGGGAAAAATTGTATTGACCTTCTATTGAACTTCTGACAGGAACCTGCAGCCTCATCATTTAATGCCCTGGCCAGACAGAAGCAGGGAGCTCAGGTTTGAATTCAGCAGGAACAAGGGCAATAGGTAACAGCATTCTGTAGGCCAATTAATCATGAGCCCAGTTCTCATTTGGCAGACTTGGACTGGGGAATAGGTGGGTGCCCGGTGCCATCAGCAGGACATCAAAACACAACCACCCAAGCTCAGCTCCAGGCTCTCTCCAGGACACTCCCCCACTCCAAATGCCCTCAGCAATGAGCTCCCCCAGCACCACGGGTATTCCCACTGGGACAGACTTATCTATTCCAGTGGGAATTTCTGATTCAGCTCATCTCCCAAAGCAGCAAGCAGTGCCCAAGGCTTTACAAGGGTCAGGACAACACCAGGGTGGTGCTCAGGTAATCACAACTAGAGCTCAGGGATTCTTCCTGCTAACTCCCAGCCACACTCTGGCAGTGAACTTCCAGAGCATGCTGCTTGCCAAAATAAATAAAAAGGATCAATGTCCAATACAATTGCCTTCCCTTTCTGCAGACCAGGAGCATGAAAAAGAATTGTCAGGTGTCCTGACAGAAAAGAGGAAAGAAAAGCCCAGAGACACAGAATGATGCATTTCTCCAGGATGGTTAACAATATAAAACCATTTTGTACCTCTATCTTAAGCCCTTCTTCTTAGGATTTGCCTCCATTAAACAAGACTGTTTTGGTGTCTGAGTTGGCATGCAACATCCTTTAATCACAGAGGGTGAAAAGGAAAACCCAAATTTGCTAATATTTTTTTAAAAACCCAAAACATACCAGAACCCCCAACCAAACAACACCCACAAAATGATCACTGAATTGAAGCCATTCCTTTCAGCCAAGAAGCCCTAAAAACGAGGATATGGAGAAGAACCAGATGCAGAGTGGCTTTCTAGGAGTGGAACCAACTGTTGATTGTAAAGGGTGCTCCTATTGGAGCACAGCAAGAAAAAGTTAAAGGCATACCAAGAGGTTAAACATTAACTTTATGAGTAGCTGTTGGAGTAGGCTTAATGACCTGTATGTGGGGGTTTTCAAATGAAAGAGAAAGCGTGAGTTTTCAAGGGTTACAGAAAATCAAGCACACTCCCGACAGCCAGACTGTTGGAGAGGTTTTTCAGCTGACCAAAACACTTCTAAATCATAACTTATTTGTTTTAAGGAAGTACTTTTCCATTCACCAGGAAGGACCAACCACGACTTAAAACAAGAAGTGCGACTACACAGAAAATAATGACTTTCATAAGAAAAAAAATAGGGAGGATCTTTTCCCCTCTTCTTCACAAAGCTCTGACACTTGAAGGTTGGACAATATGGAAATGAACTAAGTGTCATTGAAATAAGTGTAGTGCTATTTGACTATCAGCATAATAATTTAAACATTAAGACTTAATGTCATTTCTATAAACACCCATTTAAAATTATTTTAGATTAATTCCAATTAATAATTGGTGTAACAGTCAATTACAGTCCTAGAACACGTACACAAGATTACATTTAGATTTGCTGCCAATCCTTAATTATCTGCTAATCACTGCTAATAAAACTTTTTGGCATGTTTGAGGGTTTTTTTCTGCTTTACACCCCTGGCTGCCTACATGCTATTTCTGAAACTCAGAAATAGCTATTTTCAATCCAGCAATACCACTGGCCACATTTTCCTCCAACGTTGAGAGATCCAGAAGCAGAAGAGCCTCTCAATCACCCCCATCCAGCACAGCCTGAATTCAAACTGCTCCCACATTTATCACTACTCAAATGATTAAACAGTTCTTAGGCACTTACACATAAGGATATAAAGAGTCCTTTTTATTCACTAACCAAGAACACTCCTGACTTCAAAGGAAGCAAAGAAGTTTGACAGAGCTTGAGTTCAGAGATGCAATTTACTTTAAGTGCCTCCCTTCCATTCAGCCTCTCTTTAGATTTGCTAAGGTTTCTTGAGTTTACCTGGGCAGTTTGAGAACAGGACCTCTGCCGGGAAAGGTGCCCTTCATCCCAAACAGCAGCGCTCTTCTGACAGCAAAGGAGCAATCTCTGAGCTGCTGATGACTCTCACCTTACCCAAAGGGCTCAAATTACTCATTACCATTTCACAGAGACAGCACAGGTTAAAGGAACAAGCTGCCACCTCTGC
Source organism: Polioptila caerulea (assembly GCA_013397295.1). Lineage (NCBI taxonomy): Eukaryota > Metazoa > Chordata > Aves > Passeriformes > Certhiidae > Polioptila > Polioptila caerulea. Next base: position 350,588 of record VYXF01008403.1, read on the forward strand.
AAGCCCAAATCTGGGAGCTAATTAGCAATGAAATGACTATGTCCAAATGGAAAGCTCATGTGTACATGCAAGGGATATTGTTCTTTTTAAAATGGGGCAAACTTGAGACTTTCATGCATTTCAGCAGACTGCGTACTACCAATTGCCAGAGTTGTGTGGTAACATGCAGATTTATTCTGTCCTCTTGCTCTCAGTAGTGGCCCGCTCCCTTTGCTACACCTCATTAAACAAAATTCAGTATTTTAGAAGGAAGAACACAAACTCTGCTCTTGGAGTTGTAAACTCTCCAAAACTTGACATCAGTGTCTGAACCAAGTGGAACAAAAAAGCAGAAACACCATTTTAATTTTTTTTCTTTTTTCAAAAGCAAGATGTATTTAATCAGCAGCTAAACTTACATTGAAAACTGCAGATCTGATGCAGTTTCCACATGGGTAGAGGGACCTTGATCAGTTTTCAGTTACATACAGCAACCACTCGTGCCAGACTCCAGAGCCAGCTGTTTTTCTCCCACCAAGGCATATTTGACCTCAGTTATCCCACCTGAGGTGAAAGACTGGAACCATGAGCAGGGCAGTGTCACCTCAGGAGCCAATCCCATCCCTACCATGCCCAACTGCAGCATTCACCACAGATCAACATGAACAGGGTGTTTATTTCTCTTAAGATCAGGTGTACTGCAGCTGTAGGAAGAGACACATGGTTGAAAGCATAGCAAGAGAAATGCTGAGGGAAGCTGAAGAACAACTGGTCATAGAGAGCACCACAAACTGCCTCTGGGGAAAAAACAAAAAAACCAACATAAGCAGCTGCTGACTGTGGTTTACTACTGCTCTTAACAGAAAGGGAGCACTAAAACAGGGCGAGAAATGACCGCTGATCTCAGACTGTCACCTGACATTAACCAATTCACTGCACCTCCAGCCCTGCCCACTCAAAACTCCACTGGCATGAACTTACTCCATATGCAGTTCTGTTTGCTTTAGCTGCTATTAAAAACAGTTTTACAGGTAAAACATGGTACCCATCCTCCAGAGGCTTGTGAACACCTCAGTTATACAAACACAGAGCCAAGCCCTACAACCCAGGTTGCACGACCAAAGGCCCTGTAAGCAAAGCCTTTTATCAAGCCCGAGATAGCCAGGAATGACTAACAGAAGGCACTTGCAGTTAAGCATAATACAGAAAGACAAAGAAGATATTTCAAGACAGAGAGAAGGTTTTACTAATTCTGAGTACAGGATGATTCCATGCTAAAAATACAGGTACTCAACCCAAATCTTAGCTGTGTCAGCCAAACACATGCAGTTGGTATTAAAGACAAAATATAGATACACGTACACACAAATATTAACAAGTGCATTGATTCCAAACTGTGGAGGAGTGACCAGAGAAAAGAAAAACTCTTCCTTTATACACATCCTTCAAGAGCTCTAATTTTCCACATTCCTCCCTAACATTTTTTAAGATTTAATAAGTCCACATCAGCATTTTTTGCTGAGCACCCAGAAATGCTGGGCAAAATGCTATGTGAGGAAATGCACTGACCAAATTATGTCTGACAGAGAATCTCAGAAAATAATTTTATCATGGAGACAGGAAGATTTTAATTAGTGGCATAAAAGATGACAGAAATTAAGACCATGATCTTCAAGCTTAAACTTGACTCTTAACCATTCCTTTAATATGAGAATTGTAAAACATGTTCTTAACCCATAATACTGTTTGCTGGGCTGCACATATTCCAGAGGCAATCCAAAATACTACTCCCTAATCCTTCAGGAACATTGCAGTAAACCAGGCCCACAAGCTGACTTCAGGCAGCAAACTGCAGTTTAAGATTAGGAAGCACTCGGTACTAAGTGACCCGGTGTGCTGAGAAGCAGCAAAAAGCCATCAGAAATGCAAAAACATGCAGAGTTTCAGAGCAACAAACCAGAAAATTAACTGGGAAGAGACTCTGGTACCAGGTATTGTACAACCTTTGGATTTATGTCCTTAAATTTTCCCTATCACACATCCTGTTACTAATTGCGGAGGCACAGTGTGTGTTGTGATTGCTACTCTGTGTTGCAACGTTTTAGATGAGTAGTGTGGTTTGGCTTTCAACCACAAGCTTCTTTTTCAACTAAATGAATAAATTAAGAAATTAGTAAGACACATGTATCAACGAGAGCAAGCTTTTGCATTTAATTTGTACAAACATCTCCCAAACATCTTCTATCCAATGACTGAAGTGTTTCAGTGAGTTCAAGAACATCTCATCCACAGACAAAAGAGGAAGATTTACAGACATTACAATGTCACTGCAATCCTCTGTCAGACTTACCGTGTCAGCAATGCAAACAGCAAAGGAGCTATTCAGAGAGCCAAAATGATGTGCAATTTATGACACCACTATTAGTAACCACTTACTGTATGTGCAACAAGTTTTATCAAACATTGAAGGGTTTTACCTAAGCTTTTGTACTCAGCCATGGCAGAAAAAGGATTTTAGAAATCCTTACTTCACAGGTAGCATGCTAGAAGAGGCATGTCTTCAAAATACAGGTTCTACAGTTTATACACAAAATATCTGCAATAGCATACTACTAGATGGATCTTTTAGAAGTTACATAGGAATACAACTCTTATGCAAGGCATTCTGTCCTATTAAGATGACTTTACAGCAAGTGGCCAAAGTATAACACTACTGCCTTCACCACTGGCTTTTGGAAAGAAGCACTCTGTGGTTCTTCATTGTTATGGAAAACTGTCCCAAACTTCTGAAAAGACTGATCATATCAAAAAGGATTAAATATTTACAAATATTATCTTTATCAAGTGGTTATATTCTAAACCTACTCATTATTTCCAAATCTCTTAATAGCAATAATTTGTAATCAAGTCCCTTATAAACCCAAGCAAGGCCTGCATGCTTTGGGGTCATAATGCTGCAGTAGTGACTGTATCAGCCAAAATCTGATTTCCCTGAGAGTAAAGAATTCAGGTCTAATTAAATATTTTCATAACGTGAACTGAGTTTCAATAGGGCAAAGGCACCTTCCACTCCACATGACCTACATTCCTTAACACTCCATGCACTAAAACTAAGCAAACAATACACAGTCAAAAATATAAACTTTATTGAAGGTCAGTATTGTACAAGCATCCATTTTCCAAGTTCAGTCCAACTAACTGCATGGAATTGAGCTTGATCAAGATTTTAAAACCTGTGAAACATTAACCTCTGTAGACCTACCAGGTAGGGTAGTCAAAACAAATCAAAAGACATTCTTAAGGCATTTGAATAACCCAAATAAAAGCAAATAGAGCAAGAGCAGCCAGTCATTTAGGTCCTGTTTTGCACTGGGCATCTCAAGATGCCTATAATTTGTAACACCTTACACAGCAAGGATTAGCAAAGCCAGGCACTCACACGTTGCTGCAAAGCCTGCGAGCCCTCCACGGAGGGCAGGCTGACTCCGTGTGCCTGTGGCTCGTGTTTCTCCGCATTGGCGCTCTCCACCACGCAGCTCGGCTCCTTGTTGCCCGTGGTTATCCCACCCCTGGCACCTTGGAAAGACAACTGCTGACTGCACACAGAGAAGAGCCATCTGTTTGCAAGCGAGACACGCATTCTCCTGGTGGAGAGATTTGTCTGCTTCATCCAACACGACGCAAGAACCTTTCCTGGCAAATTACACAGATTCCTTCACAGCTACTGGGAACGCACGCAAGGCACGGTATTTTGGCAGCTACATTCAAGTCCCCTCAGCTCCTGGAGACCTTTCCTCCAAGTATTCAGACCTGATACCATAAGTTTCTCAACCTGCTGCAGCCATTTTGCACCAGAAAGAACCAGAAATATTGCTGTGACATCAGCGCTGGGGGTATTAACAGAGAGAAGTGGTTATTCCACATTTCCAGGGGACACCAGTGCTGGTGAAGATGTTTTTTACCAGCTCTGCTCTGCCTGTGTGACCACCATGCCCTGAAGAGCCCAGGAACAGAATAACTCACCACAGGACTAAGTGCTGAAAGTAAAAGGAAACTTCCTACCTGCAGAGAGGACAAGGCATAAGTGCCACAGCAACTGATGGAGACAAAGCTGCCTGCACTGAAGTCTTTGCTCTCACACTGGCATCAAAAGACAGGCTGAAATAGTGGCTGAATGAAGTGCTAAAAAGATGGGAAAGAAAGAAAAAAACCCTGACTCTGATTTTCAGCACTTTAAGTAGTGACCAGATCTCCTTTGATATAATGACCCTCTGAAGAAGGGGCTGGAAGAAATTGCAGTGCACTTTGTTGTGAGCCTAATTTGTTAGTGCCTGTAGTTACATGCTGCCTTCACCCAAGCATGAATTTTGCCTCATGATGGAGCCTCAGGACCTGAAACAACATTAGTTTTAAACTTAAACCCATTTTACTGGGATTTTCACTTAACTTCAGTAATTATTGGGGAGATGCTTTGCTTTTCACTCCAGCTGGCTTCAGCTTGGTACAAGCTCTCCCTGGTCACACCATCACATGACACCCAGAAGCACTCAATGAATTTCTTTGTTCCGTTTCTGACTTCATCCTATAGCAAATAAGCACATTTTAACAAGCCACACAAACACAATCACAAAGGAAACTATCACAGGTTTGTTTAGGCAGTGGGAAATACAACTTGGAATAAGGTAAAAACACTTCGTTTCATCATGTTCTGCTCTTATTCAGCTCAATTAAAATAACTACAGCAACACCACATGCCAAAAACATTTAGCTTATTCAGTCTGATAATTAATAGGTTCTCTTTTGAAATTTACAGGTCGGTTTTCTTCAAGTCCAGTTGTTGCCTATTGCTTTCAGATTTGTATTTTGAGTGCCTGCTTTGAACTACCTCCTAGTAAAATCTGGGCCTAGAGTAAGGATAAAAGTATAGTGTAGCTTTCCTGTACAGTTTAAGCCTGAGATTTGAAGAGCCAGACCACATCATTTACCAGAGCTACAGGGGACAGAAATCAACTTGGGAATCTTCTAAAAGGTGCAAAACGCACTCCAGTAAGGGCTGGGTTTTTTGGGGGTGGTTTTTTTTTGTTTTGTTTTTTTCGTAGCTGTATGAAAATTTTTAAATACACAAAAGCTTCCTGCAAATTCCTAGCACCAGCAGTTGAGTAAGACTAGAATATAATTCTAGGAAGAAAGGAACGGTCTAAAGACAGGGTTTGTAGATTTTCAAAGACAGTCTGAGACTTAAGTACAATCTGTTAAGTTACAAATATTAGGGAAAAGAGAAAATAAATCCAAAGGTTACAAGGGGTCAAGACAAAGATCTTTCCCATCTCCAAGACTACAATTCCCAGAATGATCTGGGTGTAAAACTTTCTGAACAAATGAACAATAACCCACCCAGGCACACCACAAGTGGTTCTACACAAGCACATCTCTGTCCCTGCCTACCAAAATGGGGTTTCCCAGGTATTCTGCCACTTCTGGAAAGCAACCAGAACTTTTTCAACACAAACACGACATAGTAATAAATACCTGATGGAGGTTTAAAACAGAAATAACTTTACAGCCTGTAACTGTAATTATTTCATTAGAAAGCAGTTTAAGGCAAGACCAATTGTCTAATAAAAGTATAGTCTGAGATAAAAATCACTTGGAATACTCCAATCTTCAAGTGTACTTCTGTGAAAATAAAGCTAATTGATAAACAAGCAAAATAACTACCAAAGTGCCACAAAGCACAGTAATTAATGATTTATCATTACAAGTTGTTAAATAAACATGACAACTTCACTCTTGCATTTTACACACTCAGATCTGTTTTTCAAGATTCTCAACAGGAAAAAAAAAAAAAAATTCAGATAATCATCAACTGTCCTTGGGCAAGTTTCCACACAAGTCTTCACAAGACTAACACCAACAGCTCCCACTTACTTTTGGCCCCACGAGTCATGGATGCCCCAAGCACTAGACTGGCCTATCCAGACACGTTACTGAAACACACGTGGAATTTTCCATTTTGCACTGCTGGGAAGCAAAAAGTGTGCGGACAGAACTTCACATGAGCATTTTAAGCTTGATTACTTCCTATAAAGTTTTGTGCCCAGAGACCAAACAACAGACACATCACCACACACCCCTCAAAGCTCAGTTTCAGGAAACAATGTTCTTCTAAGGACCAGCAAGGCTATGTCAGGGGCTTGATTCTCCACCAAAGCTTTGCTAGCATTTACAGTGCATTGATGTACAGGTTTTAACTGAACTGTGGTGACTTTGGACCACACCAAACCCAGGTCTCCAGTGGCAGCAACCTTCTAGCAAAGAACACTCTGCAGAAGGATTCTGCTACAAGGTCCACCTCAGCACACCACGCTATCAAAACCAAGGACTTTTGAGCAGATGTTGGCATTATGATAAATTGGCAGAAGTGGCTTCCCAAGCAAACCTCCAAAAAAAAACCATTTAGCTCCTTGAAAACGGCACCTACACTCTCTAACAACCATTTTAAAAATCCCTAGCACTTATAAATCTGAAGCAGACACCACATGAAATACTAGCACAGCTGCTGAGGCTGGCCATGGTAGTGGGCTCCAATGCCACACTTCCCACTGTACAAGCAAGCTGTGCATCTCCTGTTGAATGCAGTATCCTGGGCAGAACTCCTGTCACTCACCCAGATTTCATTCAGAGATGCTCCTCTCATCTCATCTGCAGTGTCAGCCAGAAAAACCTTACTTTGCAGCGTCAATTAGACCTCACTTGGCCTCAAATTTGATTATTGCTCAGTTGAAACATTAAATTGGGAAGACAACAATGATATTTTGAAAATTAAGCTAAAAGGAAGTAAGAAAACATGAGTACTGGCAACGTGTTTTCTTGAGGTCTGTTTCTTTTTGTTTTCTTTGTGCTAGGTTTTCAGGGTTTTTTTTTTTTAAAGCTAGTATTTAATTTTGTTGAAAGTTTTTGCAATACTTTTTAAAATGCATATTTCATGAATCGGTGGTCTTGGCATTAGAGCAACCTTATTCATTTGACTTAAGTAAAATAACTTGCAAATTGGATGGGGGCTGCAGGAAAAAAAAACCCAAAACAAATCAAATACAAAATATGTAACTGCATTTCAATCTAAAATCCTGGACGTCTAAATTTAATGTTTGAAGTTTTGGTTACACTTACGCACTCTATCTTCAGGTGTAACAAATAAATTAAATAACTTTTTCCAGGCTGGTGGCATAAATTTCTCTGAATACAGTCTTGAATTAAGAAGTTTGGAAGGTCCTCCAACTTGTACATTCACACTGTTACCTCCCTCTAAATACACTGAGACACAGTCTTAATATTTGAATTTTTTTTAAAAGCAAGCTGTTTCTGCAGGGCATCGAGGCTCACTTCCAGCTCAGCTCAGAATCAGAAGCTGACTCAAGACTTCCCATTAACTCTCCCTTCAGTTACTGAGTAAGAAGGGAAAATAGTCTTAAGTCACTTATTTTTTGTGAAGCTGAACCATCCATTCATATGGGGAAAAAACAGCACAGAGCAAAGAAGAAAGCTATGCTTGTTTGCCTATACAAATAAAATTATGGGCATGACAACTGTGCTGCTTAAGAGAAATGGTCATAACAAACCAGTTTGTAGCCATAGTTTGGAGTACAAACCATTTGAATGCTTATTTCTCACAAGGAATAGTGGGACATCACACTCGGAGCAGTTTAACATCCATCCATCCAAGTGTCATAAAAGATGAAAAATAATTCATCAAAGGCTTGAAGAAACCTTATGTCACAAGTCTTGGAAATTGCCTCCCAGCAAAGCTGTCCTGGGGGAAGGACAGAATTCTATCAAATGCTTCCAGTGTATTTTACTTCCTGGAAAAGAGAAAAGCCCTCTACAATACCTATTCACAAACACTTGGAGCTGGATCAGAATATTGGTTTTCAGCCCAAAGATACTTTCTAAAACAACAATAAGAGTCAATCCATGCTGATATTTTTCTGAGGACTAGAAATACCAACAAAGGAGGTGAATGATATCAAATGCTTCTCATGTATCAGCATTTCTCAAACACAGTTCTGTTCTCTTCACAAATATGACTTTGTAATAATCAATCAGAAATAAAAATATTTGTTGAAAGTCTAGAGCTGGAGAAAAAAAGTTATTTAATTTGCTAAGCATCTCACAAATTTGATCTCACCACAAACAACCCAATAGGCTTTAACACTGCAGTGGGATTTTTCTTGTAAGTAAAAGACAAGGGACTTGACCAATAAGGAATGAACCCAGGTAAATTCCTTTAGAAGGGAGCAACCTGGCTAAAACAACCATATGGACAAAAGGCACTTTAAAGAGCCCAAAGTGGAAAACAGCAGGAAAAGGCGGCACAGACAATAAACACACAACTGTCTAAGCCACAAGTAATGTATCTCATGCTCAAGAAAACCAATTAGAAAATAACCAAGTCAGCAGAGACAATGTTACACTTTTAATTATTGGAGAACACTTTTCAAGTAGTAGGAAGAGTATTCCTGCAATCATCTCCCTCTGTGCAGGTCTCAACAGGTACAGAGCAGGCCATACACAAAGCTATGCCAGCAAGGCACAAGAGCCAGTAGCCACACACCAAGCTGAAAATGCCACCAATTCCATCTGCCTGAACCAACCCACTGCTCCAGGAGCACTTAGTCAGCAGGTCACTTCCCTCCGATTCACCCACTCGGGAGAGGAGAGCACTCAAAGCTCAGGTGACATCACCCTGCACAGGAGGAGGATGCAGGATCATTTCAGATGTCCTCACCCCCAGCCCTGGTTAATCCCATGGGTTTCTCCACCCAAATCTTGCTTTAGAACAACCCAACTGTTGAGAAGCACCCTACGAAAATAAAATCTACTGTTTACAAAACACTGACACGATTCCCACCTCTGAGTCTCAATATTTAACAGACACATCACAACACAAATATTTTCTTTTCTTGTGTTCTATAAAGAGCTTCTGTTAACAGGAAACACACGAAAAGGAAAAGTAAATCACAAGCATTTTGTGCTAAATACTAATTTCCCTGTATTTCAAATGAAGTATTTTCACAACTGCATGAAAGCTGTCTTGGAGCACAAGACTCCAGCACAAACTGGCTGGTCTTTTGGAAAAGAAAAGCCTCTGCAGTATCCAGTGTTCGGCCTGGATCAATGACTGAAACAAAGGAACAAAAACAAGGAAACATGAAGCAAAGGTTAATTGCATATTATGTAGTGTCGGTGCTTTAAAACTAGCTCAGCTAAAAATCCAAGTGACCTTGTGTGATAATTGCGTGGAAACAAAAAAGCAAAAAAAAAGCAGGCAGCTTCAGACTGGAAACATTAACTGAGAAAATGTTGGCAGTAAAAGTCTAGAAATAAGTAATATCATGTGAATTGTTCCCAAGAAATAAAAAACAAAAAAACATTCATTTCAAGGTGCTTGCTTTGGGGGGAGGAGACCTTCAAGGATGCCTACTACCAGGAGTTGCTCCCTGCTGTCCATCCCCAGGGAACTCTGATGAGCACGCAAAACGGGCTGCACAATTCCCAATGATTCCCTGCTCTTCCGAAGCCAGGGCTCAAACGAGCAGGCAGACAATAAGAGACACGATGCCACTTGATCCCCGCTTGGACACCGCGACTTCAGCCGTGTGTCGCCTGAGAAGTTCACGCTTGACCGTTTTCCTCCTTTTTGAGCCCAACCGGGAGGCGCAGCAGCAATTACGCAACGCTGCTCCTTCACAGGCGGCCGGGATGGAAAACTCGGGGAATATCCAGGAAGGGCACTGCATCCCAGGCGCTCCGGGATGTCCCTCACACCACGTCCCCATGCTAGCAGCCGGGTAGCAACCCAACGAGGGGGGCTCTGCGCCCACACGCCACGGCGCTACCCCGGCTGACACCACCGCGGGGCGGCTGTCGGCGACAGCCCCTTACGGCGGCCCCAAGCAGTTAACGGGGACCTGCCGAAAGACGCCAGGG
>VYXF01008403.1:363354-389672 GCA_013397295.1 Polioptila caerulea
CTCCTCCGCGTCGCTGCCTCTGGTAAGGAGCCGACGGCCGCAGCTCCGCTCGGGGCTCTTGTCCTTCAGCCGGGTCCGCCCGGCCCGGGCTGCGGCGCTGCTGCGGCGCCGAGAGCGCCGGGCCCGCCGGTGCCTTCGCCCGGGCTCTGCTGCACCTGCTGCGGGGCTGGGCTGCCCTGCGAGCAGAGGAGGCTCCCTCGCTCCGTCCTCCCTCAACTTCGCATCACTCCAGGCTACCCCCGCTCCGCCCCACCGCATGCACCGGCGCTGCCACTCGCCCCCGCGTCCGGGGAAAGGCTCGGCTGCCCTCCCGCCCCATGCACTGCCCCGCTGCCGGGACGGCGGGCAGCTCCCGGCACAGGGCAGGTCCCCTCCGCCCGCCCCTGGCGGGAGGGACCGGAGCGGCCTCCACCAATCAGCCCCAGCGCGGCTGCTTTTCGGCTCCAACCCCGTGCCGTGAGCAGGGATACCTTCTCTGGGGGGAGATTGCTCTAAGCCACGTCCAACTACTTGGCCAGTTAAGCGTCAGCTAGACAATGTAGTTATCCCATCCTCCCGCACCTGACAGGCTTTAAATACAAACGCTAATTATCTAATTGGTTTTATGTGTGTGTGGTTTGGGTGGATGTGGGCTTGGGATATTTTTCTCATGTCATTTGCTCGTTACCTGACAACGATATGTTAAAATGTAATAAAACTGTATTGTCATAGCTAACAGACAGTAAAGTTCTTCGAAACAACAAGATTTGCCCCTCACCCTTCACATACTAAATCCAAACTCTAAAAATCCAAACTTTCCCCGTTTCTTTTAAATTAAGCATTCACTGGGGTTTTTGCAATGAGCTTTAAAGGACGAGAAGTGTCAGATCGTCTTTCTGATTTGACAGATCAAGTTACTCCTTTAATAAAAGTGAAGATTTAAGTTTCATCAGACAAAACAAAAAAGTTAATGAAATTGGAATGACAGGGTAGTGAAATGGCATGATAAGAAAAAGCAATATGAGCTTTAAATTGATTTTCGTTCTAGTCAAGATGGCTTGCAAAAGAAAATGAGACTTTACTTTCATTCAAATTAATCAAATTTATTTGGGGCATACAGTTTTCCTTTATATTCATTATCGAGCTTTTTAAGAGCTCTTCTGTTTCTCACATAGAGAACAAATCATTAAAGTTTCTCAAACCTCTAAAAGTGGCAATTGGTGCAGTTACCTGGGGAATTCTATTGCAATTATTTACCAGACTTTGGTAAAAAAATGAAAGGTTTCTTCATGGATTGTTGTACTGAAAATGTCTCACAGTGGTGGTAGTACTTTTAATTTAATTACTGTGTGCTGTTTAATACCAGCTCAGGAGTGAATGTTACTTCTAAAAGCTTTTGTGTTACTCCCACCCACTCTACCTTTCCTGTCAGCATGTCAGACTTGCTTGATTTTGTCATTGTTCTGCCTCCCCAATTTCCTATCTTGAGCAGATGAGAATAGGTCAGACACAACGTTTTATTGAAAATTAATGTGTTCAAGAGTTAATGATTTTCTCATAACATCCTACGTTTATTGTAATGGCATCTTTCCTTGCCTTGTGATGGCAACTTTCCTTGAGTTTCCATCAACTCTGTGTACATCATGTTGTCCTCTTTGCCTATTATGGTCCCATGCTATTGCCAAATAAATTTTATTTCAAACTCCATATATGTGCATAATTTTGCATCTAACAATTTTGTATTTCTTTCAAAGTAAGTATGAGGCATTCATTATTAGCTATGCTGTGATTTTAACTCTAAGGTGTATAAAGTATACAGCAAAATACTGAAACAGGGATTTTTTGTTCTCCAGTAGATTCCAGACCCTAACAAAGAAATTCTGCATTGCAAAAGTTTTGGAGTCTCGGAATCCGAAGTTGTGATAAGGAAATCGTATTCAAATAATATAGTAAAAATTCACAAAATGCTATAAATATGAAGCATTCTTAATTTTTGTTGAAGTTTTACAGAGCTAATAAACACAATAACCATTTTTGAAGAACCTTCTATTGTTCACACCTTAATATTATTTTTCAAGATAGGAGTTTAATTAATTTGCTTTTAATTTGGACAGTGATGTCATCAAAGTTATTTTTACTGGCTGAGGAACAAGAACTGCCTCTTGATGTGACATATTTCTCTGAGATTGTAGCGTGCCTTCATCCAACAGAATTAAGTTTGAACTTGATTATGCTGGAGGAAGACAATGGTTCCCTGTTGCATTTTCATCCTGGGGGAGTTTTCATCATTCTCATAAGAATCAAGAAATACTACACGGTTAATTCCAGATTTGTGATCTGCAAATCCAGTTAACTGGACTGGACAATATGTGTGAGTTATAGTGAAGATTATGTCCCTTGTGCTTTTCTACTCATTTGCACAAGTCTGGCCAAAGAGGAAGGAATTTCTCCAGTAGATTTCAGGATCGTGATGATTCACATCAAGTTCTTTAAGTGTTTTTTCCTCAGCCTTGATTGTTTTGGCTATACATGCACATACCTCGAGAGTTTCTACAGTGCAAAGAACAAGTATCACCTTCCTTGTAACTCAGATTCCAGGACAGTGTTAGCTGCTTTTGCTTCCTTATTGATATGCAGTCATAAGCAGCCAAACTAATTTATTTAAATGGGGTTTGTAGTTCTTTAGCCTTTCCAATATGCCAGAAGGAATTAAACATCTGAAATGTATAGTACCCAATTTAACTGCAGAGTTACCAGACAACCAGCACTTCTGGATCTGCCTGCTATAGATCTCTAGATCCTTTGGAACCTGCTCCAGATCCCCATAAAAAGCAAGAAAAATGGACAACCGTGTCTGCCTTTGCTGTAGGCGACTATTGGCCTTATTGTCTCACACAAGTGACACTAACACACAGATTAGTTCTACCTGAGTGGGTGAGCCCGTAACTGTGTATTACAGCTGTAAATGGTGGTTCCCAACAGAGAACTAAAGTGATCACCCCATGCTTTGTGGCTCGTGTAGGTGTGAAATGGTAATTTCTAGTTAAGTGATGTGTATTTGGGTAGCAGCAGACAGTTTTTCTCCAAGGTGAGAAATCTGTGATGCGCCTGCAGTTGTTCTTTCAGTGCAGCCTGTGTAATTACAAAACACAACGTTCTATTTCCTGGGGCAAAAATTTTAGCAAAGGACGAAGGAATCCTTCATGGACAAATTTATGTGAGACCTCATGTCTTATTTATGCCTTGTCTGGCGGTACTGTGAGTTTCTGAGGAGGTTTGTTGCCCTGGGGTCAGGACACTTTAGTGTAGAAAAGTGTTAAAACCACAAATCCCACTTTGCTGTGCCTCCTTGTAAGGGACGTTCTGTGGTTAAAGAAGGCACAGGGAGGAGCGCTTAAAGCGTTTGAGCAGATCAAGTAGCTCTCTTATGAGGAGAGACTGGAAAGGTGGAACTCCTCCGTGTGGAAACGGAATAGCTGGGAGAGGATTTGGTCAAGATCTGCAGAACCATGAGCGGGGCAGAGATGACAGCTACACAGCTGCTCTTCAACAGAAGCCGTGATTCAAGAACAGGTGACAGTAACTGCAGCGAGCACCAAAGCAGGTTAAAGAGATGAGAGGAAGCTTTTCATGAAAAGCAGCTGGCCTTGATTTCCTTTATTACCCCAAGAGGTTGAAAAGGCAGGCTGGTTGAGCAAGGTTGGTTATGTAGTGGATAGCTTTGTGGATGATGGTGCTGTAATCCAGCTCTGGAGGTGGGCTTTGACCTTGTTACTTTGCCTATACAATAACTGAGTGTTATGAGTGAGTAATAAAGGAAGTGATTGTCAGGAGGGCTTGTGCTGTCTGTTAAATGGTTTTTTGGTTTGTTTTTTTTTTGGTTTTTTTTTTTTTTGTTTTTTTTTTTTTTTTTCCCACTGTTGGAAACTGAGTAGTGGCCTAGAACAACTTTGTTAACCCTTAGAGTGTTTCCTGTGTTAAGAACTCTAATCTAGAGAGCAGAGGCCCCTCATTAAGTTATTTTTTTTCTGAGTTTTTTACTGCTTTGAGCAGAAGTCTGTCTGTGAAAATGTAGGCAGAAAACTGAAGGACTCTTGAGTGGTTTTTCTGTTAGTAAGTGGAGACAGTAGGTTTTTATAGAAGTTGCTTCTGGAAACTGAGGTTATGTTCATCCCTGTGCATTTTCAAGTTCTGGGGTGGTGCTGAAGCACAAGTAAGCAGGAAGTGTTGGGTAAGGTGTAGGTTATTCTTAGTTGAATAGAGTTGTTTACATCTTCTATTTTGGTGACTTTTTGTTTACTTGGGTTTTTTCTACACTTAATGGTGATTTAGTGGGGTAGGTTCAGAACCTGTGCAACTCCCTGTTTTGTTCCTACATTTGAATGTTGATCCTCCACAATTGCTTTGTCACTTCTTGAGTTGTGTGGTAGTGTATTCCTCAGTGTGATTTTCAGAAGGAATATAGAAATAGAAAGATGACTGTTCCTGTCCACGCTTTTGTGAAAGTTAGTTTGAATTTAATTTCATGAGGTTAGTCATTAAGTTTGTAAAAACCCTGTGTGTGTGACAGACACTGTCCTCTTAGTTGCTGTTAAGAGTGTTTGTATGTGTAGTGAGCTATTTTACAGGTTTTTATTATCTTAGCAAAAAATGCCATATATAGCTCTCCTCATCCCTCTTTAAAGAGAAGCATCAGGAGTTCCTCTCTTTAAGTTTGAGGAAAACAACCTGAAACAGGTATTGATGGTAGTCTTTTTTCAGCTTAAAATCCCAAAAGGTATTCTAAGTCTGTTACCTGATGGGGATTGCTTGTTCTTACCAGCTCATTAGACAGGAAGAAGTAATTACAAAAGGCTACTACATTAGTTTCATTTTAAAATTCAAAAAAATTTGTAAGGTACCCTATCTTGGAGCTACTACTAATTTTGTACCTGTCTTTTATAAGAGGCTTTTTGAGACCCCATGATCATTATGTGTATATTTTAACAAGTACTCAGTTCAAAACCTGGCTGCAGAGACAGTAAAGCAATCCAATAAGAAGCTTGATTGTGTTCTGTTTTTACACTTCCTTGTGAGTGGCTGCAGGAAGCACTCCTTAGTTTTGCATTTGTGATTCTGACCTAAATTATCCATGATAATAAGCTATGGTTTGTGTACCTTTCCTGTGTAAGCAGAAAAGGTTAGTTCGTACGTAATAAGTAAAATAATTAATAGTGCCTAGATACTCCACTACAAGGTGTTGCTGTTTGACTGAAAGGGAAAAAGGAGCAGTAAAACAAACAAACGTATTGCTCTGGCAGTGTTGTATTTGGTTCTTGCACCATTTCTCATTGATAAAAGAGTTCTTGCTACACCTTTTAAGAAAACACCAAATGTCAAAGCTCTTTGCATCTTGTTTGTTCTCCTTGGCTCCTCTGAGCAGTAACTGTAAGGAGCAGAGAGGGTGTGCAGCACCTCGAAAGGACTTCAAGGAAATGGTTAAATGAACTGAGATCTCCCTAGTAATTCTATACTGACACAGGTGATAGGGGTGTGGTATGGTGTGTGCATGTTTGGTTTTCTGTTTTATAAATTATTATAAGAGAGTCTTTATAGCCTTGGCTGTAGAGTGGTAAAAGCTTGACAAAAGAGTAGTTATGAACCTCTTTAAATGAAGTTCTGCTTTTCCTTTGTGTCTCATGTACTTGTCTCCTTTTCTCTTCTTCCTTCTTTTTTCTTTTTTTTTCCCCTCCTCCTGTTGTCAAGCCTTACTGGGCTTGGCATTTTGAAGTCTTTTTAGTCAAAGACGACACTAAGAAGCAGTCTGAAAATGTTTGCTAAACAGTATTAAGAGTCTGCTAAAAAGACATCATGTCCTTCCTTCATTTGATGTGTTCTGTCTCCTCAGGTAGTGCTAAGCTCTACTTGGTAAACTAATCATGGCTGTAGCCTGTTGTACTGATTCCTTTGTCAGAAAGCTACTCTGATTTTGGGATGAGCTTGATAGGTCTGTAAAAGCCATTGCAGGACTAGGTTCTCTCCCAGCCCAGGAGATCCCTTTCAATCCTGAATTGCTGATCAGATATTCATGAGAAGTGAGAGATTAAGAACTGGAACAGGACTCTCCAGCTTTCTTTTTGGGATATTTGTGAGGGGAACAGGGCAGAGGACCTGGGTTTAAACTCCAGTGCCAGGTAGCTAATAGGAACACACTTATATGAAAAGCTGGGAAGGGTCAGGAACAATGACTTCTAGCAAGGGGTAAGAAGCAGAATAACCCAACTCTGGTGAGTCCAGTCTGCTAGGGGAGTCAATTATGGCCACTGATGTGAGTCCAGAGAGGGGAGAGAATATGGCATTGCAGTTGCCACAGGCATATCTGAGCTCTGCAGTGCTTTGGGAAGCCAGGAACTTTGAAGTACTGAACTTACTGTGCAGCTGTGGCCCTCACCAGCAGTGCTGGTTCATCTTGTTGTAACTCTGCAGTTGGGGATGATGGGAAAGCATGCCAAAGTCACTCCATGTAACTACCATATGACAAGAAGTTGTTTCCCAGTGTTTGGGTAGCTACCAGCACATCCTCATGTCTGATCTTCCAAACGAGTTCCTCACTTGTGTGTCAGTGTTTCATTTTGCAGGCATTATGATAGGCTCTGAGAATGTCATGCTGAAATTGCTGCTTCCAATATCAGAGGACCTCTTTGTGCTTCAGATGGAGAAGGAGGCTTCCCAGGCACTTGTTCTGGTTTTCTATGCAATCTTTACAGTAATAGACTTTCATCTTTATGTGTCCTGTTACAAACAATTTTCCCTTTTCTATGCTTTTGAGCAGCCCAAGTAATAAAAGCGTTGTGTCAAGCTGTTTTCTGAATGTTGCAGAAGCCTTTTTTTACTTAGCTGTCACTTCTGCTTGGATCTAAGGAACATATCTGTACTGTGCAATTCCACCATCAAAGTCTTTTTAAGAGACCACAGCCTTTTGCAGCTGAAGTTGTGTCTTATTTTCATAGCTACACCTTTTAGAGCACCTGCTGGGTCATTTTACATTGCCCCTTTTGTGGTTTTACCATTTCTTACCAGTTTATCTGCTTTTAAAGAGTGTGTCCGTACTGTTTCCTACAATGTCAAGTTTTTACTTGTTGGTTTCAATTATTTCATGCTGTCCTTGTGCTTAAGGCAACCAGAAAGCTTGGAGGCCTGAAGTGTAGCATGAATCATTTAGGGCAGGCGATCAGCTTTGGAAGAGAGAACAAATTGAAAGTAATTTTCTCTCCAAACTGCTCTCGTTAATTTAGTTTTCAGTATAGCCTTTCTTCTTCCATTTTATTTAGAAAATGAGCTAAATACCAAGAGAAGGGTGGGAAAGACACTTCTAAGAATGTCAGGAACTCATTTCCCTAAACTAAAGAAAAGAATAACCTTAGCAAATTAGAGCTCTAGCAATCTAAAAAGAAATTTTTAATTGTATGTGTAGATAATAGAGATCTATTGGTGTGCCATGTCATACCCTGTTGACATACTTGTTTCTTTCAAGTCAAAGGTCTCAAATGAGTCATTATATGTGTATTTGTCCAAGTTCTTCATGAGTTTACGTACTAACTTTTGAACTTTTTGTGCATTTAACAGTTTTGATGTAATTCTGAATAATGTCATGTTAAAGGCTGCATTCAAATAATTGTTAAATAGAACAAGAGAAATATCTTTAAGCAAGTAGCAAGTTTGTACAGAGTATCACCAACATGATTTATACAGACTGTAGGAAGTCAATTTTAAACAATTGCAAAAAAAAGCAACTTATTTTTTACATTATTGATAATCTGTTCTCTCCTTTTCAAATAAGCATTTTGTCTGCTTCTATTTTCTAGGAATGTTTAATTCTTTTCCCCTCTTGGAGGAGAAATTTGCCTTGCGTTAATTCTCCATTTATTTTCTTTGGATTGTTTTTTCATTAATACATTCTCAAATAGTTGTGTGGAAATGGAGCTGACTAGCTCATATCTTGTATCTGCAGATATCCCTGTAACCCCATCTGTGCTTGTGATGCACCAGGTACACCAAAATTGGATGGGAACAACATAATTACAGCCACATGGGTTGGCCCAAACTTGTGACGTGGGGGAGAGCAGATGCTGCTTCTCAGTACAGAACTCTTGCATCTATCTGCAGCCCGGGGTTGATATAATCACATAATGATCTGTTTCCTGTGTTTGTCTCCTCGTATCAATCATCTTCCCCTGCAGGACCTCGTCCTCTGCTCAGCCCTCAGTGATTTAATTGAAGCCATTGTCTCTTGCTGAGTGCATCCATATTAAAGCCCTCGTGGGAGCATTGAATCATACATTAAATGTTTTGCTAAGGGAACCTGGGTCTTACTTCATATCAAGAGTGTGTTAAACATGTGCAAGAGCATGAAAATGTTTGGAGCTGTGAACTGCTGCACTTCCATTTGTCCCATTATACTTTTACTGTAGCAGTAATGACTGAACTGCAGCTCATCCAGGTGTATGCTTAGGGAAGAAAAAATCTGCCATTTCATTATTAACCTCTCTTCCTGCCCAGTAGTTTTACCAGCAATTTTGGAAGGTTGGCCCTTTTATTGATAAGGGATGGAAAGCTTGATCAGTTTACAGTTAATGTAATTTTCTTGGTTTTTTTGTAGTGTAAGTTGTTATGGTTGAGGAGGGAATATTTTTCTATATGTGATTATTAACTGAGATTTAGTAAATGATTATTGAGATTTTTGGTTTTGTGTGCTGCGAATGGAGAAGCGTACCAAAATCCATTGCAGAACTGTCATATGTATATTTCAATGTTTGAGAGGCTTAATTCCTCTTCTTTCTGTAGAAGCCTGCTGCTTCATGTTGGCCTCATAGAAGTTTTGGAACACAGTTCTGGAGATAGTTACTGGCTACAGTTACTCCAGATACCTGGGAATTCTAAAATAATCCAGGTTGGAAGCCATGTCTGGAGGTCTAATCCCACGCCTTCCCACAACTGATCATATTAGTTTTGGGTGCTTAAGGCCTGGCCACTTCAATCTGGAGCATTTGAGTGTCAGGGTTCCACAGCCTATCTGGGCAGCCTTTTTCCATGTTTCACAACAACGTTGACTTTTTCAAGTATATAGGCAGCTCTTCTTGGCCTTTGTGTCCACTGCCTTTCATACCATCACTGAGCACTTCCCAAAAAGCCTTGCTGTTCCTTTACCCAATCCCACTGGGCAGCTGAAGACAGTAGTGGGTTCTCTCTCTTGAGAAGTAGGGCACTATAGAATCTATTCACCTGCATTCCTTCCATCTTCCTTCCACATCATGCCTGAGTGTGGATTTTGGGTGTTAGTACAGAAATATCCCTCCACACCCACTGAAATCTCGGCTTGTTTTGTAACTGTGGTGCTGTGAGGATCAGAAAGAGTGATTCCCAGAAAGAAAATGTTCCTGACTCAGATTAGATGTTGAAATCTGCTAGGGCTGGAGGTAAGACAGAATTGGTTCCTCCCTTTGATTTTGAATCTGTGGAATGGATTAGAACACACTTGGGAAGGGACTCCTTCCTTTGATTTTGAATCTATGGAATGGATGAGAACTCACTTGGGAAGGAACTCCTTGCAGAGGTGACAGCTTGAGGGATGGAGTAAAGCAAAAAAAGAAAAAAAGGAATAGTGAAAATCAAGGCATTGGTAGTAGCAAAACCAGGAGTTAAATATGGGTGGTGCAGGTGCAAAGAACAAGTTGGAATTATTGTGAGGTGGGCAAGGGGTCACAGAAATTACTGTAAATGTCTGAATTGGCTCGGGCTTTCTTTTTTTTAACTCCTCAATAATGTGTTTGTGGGCAAGCTAAGAGTGAAAAAATTCATACAAATATTGCAAGAGAGGCATCACCAATACCATGGAGTTTGTTTTTTCTAGAGTGGAGAGAGGAAGGTTATTGGATGAAGGGGGAGGAGTTGTTCTGCTTTTTCAGCCACTGCTTTGAATAATGAAGTATTTATTCCCTTGGAGAAGAACAGCTGAAACAATAGAGCTGTGTTTATAGAAAAATGGTCATTTGTCCAGACTCTGATCTCTGGTTCATCAATACCTCTTTGTGAGAGGTACTTCCCTCAAATATGCCTTTGTTTCTAATGGAATGCAACCAGGGGCGTATAGTGCAAGGAATCTCAGTTGGGCTGACTTAAACAAACAATAAAACAGTGCAAAGACTGAAATTAAAATGTATATATTTGTTCTGTGCCATGTTCTATTCATTACCTGATTGGAGCATGAGGCAAAACAACACATCTTGAAGCTTCCAGCTGGCTGAGCTGTGTCTGTACAGCAATGTTACATGTGCTTTAAAACATGATTAAAGAGGCAATTGCCAAGGTTTTCCTATGATTTGTTTCACGAGATTCTGAATGGTGGAAATAACCTGAAAAGTTCTCAATTCATGCCTATTCATAAGGACAAACATCAACTTTTTAGTTTTTTTTCCCCAGACCACTGAGCCCAGTGATCCATTGTTACACTTGGGGGGACTATGACAGGTGGCAAGTGAGATGGCTTCGGGTCACTTTGAGTGTAATTCATCTCTTTTCTGAAAATGACATCTGCTTGCCCAGAGGGAGCTTGAGTCTATTTTCTTCTCTCCATGCCCTGGTATCCTTTGCTGGAAGCAATTGGGAACTCAGAATATTTATTACCACGTCATTGTTCGTCATGTCCCTGTTGTGTTGGCAGGTTGTGGTAAGGCTCTCTTTCTTTGCCAGGGAACCACAATGTGGCCTAGAATGCTAGTAATGTAAGGGTATGTTTTTGGTTTGATTTGTTGTGCTTTTTTTCTCTCTGTTCTGGTGTGTTGACCTTGCCTGGTGCTTTGACTTGAATTGTTTGGTTCTCTTGAAAGCACCATCTAGTGGTACAAGCTCATCCAAAAAATTAAGGAATAGGTCCTGTTGCTTCTTTCTGGGGTAAATTTGTCTCTTGTTTTGTCTTTGCCTAAAACAAGGCTCAAGAGCATTTCTCTAGGTTCCCGTATAGCCTAGTTCACATCTGTAAAAATTTGGCTGCATCCCAATTCTGTGGTGCCTTTTTCAAAATTTTTTTGTCAGGACCTTAAGTCAAATGGGTTAATCTCCAAGAGGTGATCAATGATAAGTATAAAAGATTTTTAGTGTAGAGAGAAACAGGTGATACTGCACCGTGGTCTGCTCTAGAGGCAGAGGTGAGTCTGCAGGAGGGGTAAGTGGAGGAGAGCTGCTGTTCTGCCAACTGTTTGGGGTTTTTTCCAAACATGTATTTATGTGTATTTTGGACACAGCCAAGTAGTAAGATGTAAGGATATTGCCCTCTCTGCAGCAAGAAGGGTGGCATTCAAGGAACAATGAGTGTGCACTTAAGCAGGATGTGAAAAAAAGGATGGCAGCTGCAGAGAGACATGGACAGCTTCTGCCACCTATTGCAGAAGCAAGCAAGCATCATGGGATACAGGGGTAGAAGTGACCAGGAGCCAGAAAGTAAGGAACTGTAGGAGTGATAAACCATGGAGAGCATGAATGTGAAGTCAGTGAATTAAAAGCAGCTGAATACAACAATGCTCATGCGTGAAGAGTCCATTGAGAAGTCAGGAAAAGTCATCTAAGAATTTGTGAAATGACTTGAACGTGTTTTTGACAGGGCTGGAAGTAGTTGCTGTATGGTGTCCATATGACAGCCTGGGTTTCACAGAATGGACCTCATTGTGCCAAGAATTTATTTGTCCTGATCACTGAACAAAACAAATACATGCAGCCCTGTAAAATGAGCAATATTTCATTCTGACTAATTATTAGTGTTCTAGTAGCAAAACTGAATAAATGTTCATGAACAGCTAAATTTCATTATCATTGACAGCCACAGTGATGGGCAGATGGTGTCACACCTTGCTGTCTTCCCTGGATCACACACTTTGTGTGACTGATAAAGGGAAAATCTCTCTTGGAAAATTTCTCTCTCCCTCTCAGATTAACACTACTTGCCCTTTTTACTGTCACTATATTACAGAGCACTGGAGGCATCTTTCAATTGCCTTAAAAATATTAAGGAAAGAATGTTTACTGATGCCCAGTAAATATGCAAATATGTAAGGGCAGCATCTTGACAGCTCCATCATAAAAGACTCATCCTGTAGTGTGGAACAACCTGCTCGTTTGAGCATTTGGAGGGTAAAACCTGAGTTTGAGCATCTTTAAATAGAAAGGGATTTGAAATCCTGTGGTTTTTGGCCCTTGAAAATGACACAATTACCAAGATGAAAATAATGCCATTAATGTTTTTGATTCTAGAAATATTTTAAGCCTAACTTCATTCAGTTTTCAGCCAACTGATACGAGGTTTGTGATGAAGTCAACAATCAGAAATGAAACAAAAAAAGCTGCTTGCCAGTGTTGTGCTTCCCTATGAAGCTCTTGGTAACAACAGAGCCAAGATGATTTCTAAACAGCCAGCTCAGCTTCAGAGATACACTTACTAAGAGAGAAGGACCAACTGTTTTGACTAGAGAGGGAATGACTATAGACTGATAATGAGGGTGAAACAAATGTGTTTTTTATGTGTGACAGTACCCCCACTTAATGCATGGCATTAGCAGCATAAATTATATCCCATTTTATTCCATATTGTGACAGTATATACACAGAAGCAGAAAATCTACAGACTGAAACAAGGAGAACTGTGAGCAAATTGTGGAAATGCTTCACACCTAGAACATCGCTGAGGTAAGTGAAATTGAAGTATGTGAACCTTGCCAAAACAAAAGTTACCAGCTCCTATTCCAAAATTGCAACATTCTAGTAGATGAAGCATTTTGTAAATAGTGACACAACTAGAAAGAAATGAACACTAAAAGTTGAGAGATATGATGGGATTCCATTTGCATTAAGGAAGGGGCATGTAGTGATGCAATATCAAATGATGTGTGAGAAAAGGAATTGATTTAGATACCAGCAGTATGAAATGGGAAGCTACAGTTCATGCTTGGTACTTCCTGTTGTAGACAGGTTATGTTTACTCGGTCAAATTGGAGAACATGTGGGGCCTGGAGCAGTGCAGGTTAGCCCTGAAAACCAAGGAACTCTACTGGTATTATGCTCTTGGTATACCACGCAGACACAAAAACTCCAAACAGAAAAAAAACCCCAACCCAAATATTACAAACAAAAAACTCCAAACAATGCACAAGCCAACAAACCCAAACACCACCACCAAAAAACAATCAACCAAACCAAAAAACCCACACCAGAAAAACCTACCACCAATCAAACCAACAGAAAAAATAAAACCACTAAACAAAGAAAAAAAAAAAAAAAAAAAACCAAAAAAAAAACACCACAAAAAAACACAAAGAAACCAGGAAAAAACCCCATGCTTTGTAAGGCAGAATTATTTGTTCAAGCAATCACTTGATATACTTGTTGATTCTGACCAGATTAGAGACTAAATAAAAGCAAGTGATTTATTTAAGGCCTTTTATGCCAGCAAGGAGAAGTAATCACTGCTGCAGTCTTTGGTTGTGTCTCTTTGCAAGTCAATCAATTAATTTTTTTTTTTTTGCAGACTTATTTAGTTTGAGTTGAATTTCATCTGTGTGGTGGAATTTGCAGTACCTCACTAGCAGTTGGGCCATGGTGTTGTAGTTGATGAATAAGTTTATTTCCCAATCATAGTTATATTAGTGTTTTGAGTTTTTTTCCTTGTCCTTTCTTGGACTGTTCTGTGTAATGCCTGTCTAATTATTTGTTTTCCATAATGCTGCTAATCTCCATTTCGAGGGGAAGAGGTGACACATTCCCCTGAGTCCCATTCTGCCATAATGCAGCTGGGCTTACAGAAACGTTGACTGTCCACGGATCTGACAACATGACCTGATAGCATTTAAAAGAGCAGGTTTATTGGCAAAGGGCTTCCCAAATGTGATTTTAGTGGTGATTGTGTTCAGACTGACATAAAAAGTGGATATATTGCTATTCCAAAGTCATGCAATAGATCTATAAATTTCTATTCAAGAGCGGGTGCACCTCCAGAAATATGTGGGAGCCATCTGCCATGTAATGCACTGAAAGCACTTGTGTGCCAAGCAAGAAAGCAGTGTTTGTGCCATGAGAAGTTAGTTGGTAAGTAAGGTATCATTTTCTGAGTTGTAGGCTCCTGATGCACTTTCAGCTTCTGTACCCAAAAAGCCTCATCAGATACACATGCAAGATACCATCTATCATTATATGCAGAGGGTTTCCTTTTCCAGCTTCCTGAACATCTACATATAGGAGTCTAGTTTTACTGTAATGCTGATGGGACATGAAGATTCCTTTTTACATACAGGGCAGAACTCACACATGGCCCCATTATTCAGTTTCACATTAGGTAAGAAATTTTTGCGTGCTCAGTCATCTTATTCTGCTGTTTTTCAGTCTGTGTGAGTTCACTAAGGTGACCTTTTACTGAGTCTGTAACTGCATGCCCAAGGGTTTGCCTTGCAAGACTTCATGTCCCTATGAGTCTGACCTCTCCTAGATCACCACAGCAATAGAATTACTGGCTCAATTTATTTTGGAAATCTTTGACTGGCACAGCTTTTGGGACAGGTATCTGCACACCTTGCTCCAAAGAACCTAGTTGCTGTCTGAGGCACTGCCTTACAAGTGCATGGCAATTAAGGAGAACATGAAAGTCAACTTGGATGTTTTATTAGGTTTAACCAAAGGATTTGGGGCAGGATAACCTCGTTTAGTTTTTAGCAAATGCATTTTTCTCCTTACAGTAATTTCAGGAACAGAACTCGAAAATGGTTTTTATTAATGCAATAATTTCCAGCATGTAATTCTCCAGGTAAGCTGTAGGCCCATGATCATTGTCTTTATGTGATGCTTTCACATGTTTTTGGATGTACAAAAACTTTGCAAGTTTTGTTTTTCTCTCTTCTTTCTCAGAATCTCTCCAAGTCAGAGTTGTTGATAATATCTAGGTGTAAATGAGAAAAATCTCTTAATCTGTTCTTGTTCTCCTTAAGGGGAATGCTGTGAAATGTGTGAAGCATTAGCCATGGGTTTCTCCTTTCCCATGCAATTCTTCTTTTTATTGTACACTGTGATAATAAAGATATCCCTTTATTATAAGCTACCTATGTGCCACTTGCTTTTTACTCAGTTTGTTTATTCTTTATTCTTCCAACTCAACCCATTGTGCTATTGGTTCTATTTTAACATCTTTATGATTTCTCTGTCAGTTACAAATTATAAATGTATTGTGTAATATATATGTATATATTTAAAATGATACTCTGGACACAAGTGTTCAATGTTTCCTCTTCATTCTGAAACCTGAGTTGTGAGTGAAATTAGGATGAGAATTTTAGCACAGAATCCTCAAATTGATAGTTTTTGTAAGATGCTGTGAGGACTTCAGTGAGGATTAAATGTGGGCTTAACTCTGGTTTGGCACAGAGGCAAACTTCCTGCTATAATTCATTGTTTTAAATCTCTCTCAGACTCTGCAGGGGAAGGAAAGGGTTGATATGTGATAGTGTGTAAGGAATACTGCAGTAACAAGCTCCTGTGAGCCATGCTGAGCATTCAGATTGCCTGTACATTCAATGTTCAAGGACATCAGGCACTGGGTACCACAGACATTTCTCTGGCTTTTCAATAACTGTCAGCTAGTCTGCCAGGGAAATTCACTGTGAATCACAAAGAAGTTCTGGACAAATATTTCAGTTTGCTTTATTTATGGTATATGAACAGAAGCGTGCTAAACACAGTTCTCTTCATCTTCATGCTTGATGTGCTTCCTCTTAGGCAAGACTGCTGGATTGTGTCATAGCCTGGCATTTGCCTTGGCAATGAGTGCCAGCCTGACCTCAGTGGCTGGGCTGGATTCTGCCTCAGACAGCTGTGGGGGTGTCAGTGCACTGATAGACATCTCTGCTGGATTGATATGCCAGCTCGAGCACCATCAGGCTAAGGGTCATTAGTGTTTGCCTGTGTCTGGACCACTGGGTTCCCAGGTATGCTTTGGAAACCATTTGTCTGTGTGCCAAAGCGTTGTCAGGACTTAGAGCAGAAGCCTGACCTGCTGTACTTACTCTTTGCATGATTACTTGGAGGAAAAGAAAAGCCTAATATATACCAACCCCCCTCCCCAAGTGTTACTGCAGTACAATTATAGCTTAGGAAAGCATTAATATATTTCTGATAGAAGCTACATTATCATGCATAATTCAATTTGTTGACTCCATGTGCTTTTGTGTATGGTGCCTTTGGTATGTAAATGGTAAAATCAACAAGCTTGTAGCTGAAGTTCAAAAGGCTTCAGGTCAGAACTCAGGAAATAAAGTTCTAGTTTCTTCCTTGCCAAATTTTTGTGACTCATTCAGATTACTTGATCTTTTACTGTCTCAATTTACTGCCTCGGAAATTAACATAAACCCACTTATTTTTTCCCTAAACTTTTTACAGCCTTTGTTGAGGCATAAAAGATAAAGACTAATTTCAGATGTTCTCCTTAGCAGGATTGGGAAGGAATGCTATTAACTTTGTGTTGTCATTCAGAAAAGTTACTGAGGAGACAAATGCCAAAAGTAGAGATTGTATCATCATCTGTGTGTTGCATAGTGATTCTTCTTGGTGTGTGACAGGAAGAGATCCCTAGACAATCAAAGGCTATGTAAACTTTATGGAATAGACCTTTGGTAGGTCTGCTTTCAACATTAGGAGATTATTCAAGATATGTAGTAACTTAATATTTTCAATGCTAAAAGCCATTTATTTGTTTAAAATACAAGGTGGCCAAAAGTAAGAATTCAGGGTGGTTGTGAAGGTGTTTTATTGGAAAGCAACTTGATGCTAAAATGCTGTGTCTTGGACTTTCTCTGTTGAACTATAATGTTAAGGACAGATTTTTTAACATCTGGATCAGGAATGTGGTCCAAGATGTTAAAGCTAAGTCAGACAATGGTAATCTTTGGTATGAGGAAACTTTCTGTGTGCTGACATGCTTTAAGAAAAGTTGGCTTACGTTTACATGCTTCCTGTACAGAGCTGTTCCTGACCTTGTAGCAGCTTTTCCCAAGGTGTTAAGCACTGGTGGAACCATGCCTTGGATACTATTGGTTCCTCAGCACAGGAGAGCCATGGACATACTGGAGAGTGTGCAACCAAGGGCCAGGAAGGTGTTCAGGGAAAAGCACCATCCTGTCTGCAGGGAATGGCTGGGAGCACTGTGGTTCTTCAGCTCGGAAGAGAAGCCTCAGGGGCATCTCATCAATGGATAAATAATAGCTCTAGGGAGGGTACAGAGGAGAGAGAATTTGGCTGCCTTTGCTTTGGTACCAGAACCGGAGCTGCTGGGCACAAAATGAAACAGAGGAGTTTTCTTGTGAACATCAAGAAACATTTTTTTGCAGTGAGGGTGATTGAGCACCAGCAGAGGTTGGCCAGAGAGGTGTAGCATGCATTAAGTGACAGCCAGATCTGAGAGCAGCACAAAGTACCCTCCAAAGGCATCAGAGCATAACTTCAGGAGTTCCCTTCTAACCTCAGCCTGTGATGACGTTAATGATTCATGAACAGGGACATCATAGGACCAAATCAGTTATGCTCTGAAGGTTTAAGCTCTGACTCTCTGCCACAGCTTTACTAAATAGACACATTAGTGTAGAAAAGTGTGACCTAGCCACTACCCATAGCTAAAATGATACTAGGGCTGGGAATGTCTGGTTAAGTTCTTCTGAGAATGTCAGCCAGTTACTTTGGAAAAATACTTTTAATGATGCCTATCAGACAAAAATTGGATTTCTTTTGAGTGAGGAGTGAGGAGAGCTGATGTCAGGGGAAACCAAGTAACTTCTGTCTGGAGGTATGCAAGCTTTTTCATTAACTTGTGAGAGTTCTAACTTGTTCTTCTTGATAATATAAATTGTATGCAGTCTTTATGCCTACAAAGAATAATTGTAAGAATTTAATCCAATATTCAATCAAAATCTAAAATCCCACCCATGTTTTGCTATTTTGTTTTTCTACTCAATGTGATTTTTTTAGATTCATTTGAAAGGCTTTTGTTGTATCTGTCTTGTCTCTGACTTCACTATGTTGTTAAACACTTCACTCCTTACTAGATACCAGGAAATAGCACTGCTCAAGGTTTTCCAGTCAACAGAGATATTTTAATGTCACTCATTAACCAGTCGTATGAGCCATTAAAAGCCCACTTGTTTTCACAGCACTGCTCCTCCTAAGCAGGACTCTGAGAACCCTTGAATTTACCTTCTACAGAGCACTCTGTGGTGTTTGTGCCTGGTAAGGGACAGGTTACTGCATAAAGATCACAACCTTGAGTATGTTTGTGAACATAGGGAATAATACGTATTAATAATACAAAATAATAGGAAATAATACATATTATTGTTGTTGTGCTCAGAAAACTCCCAGAAAGCACTATTTAGTCGTGCTGTTTGTATATTATGAGGACTAATGTTTAGTTTTTCTTAGGGCAATTATTGTCAGAGGAGTATTGTGGCAGTGCGGCCTTAGGTGCCTGGCTTCATGATTTCATTCTCATATTGCTTCTTATATAATAGATTTCTCTGCTACATGTAACAAATTTGGGAAATCCAAGAACTGAATTTGCACATTGTTTACAGGAAGTGCTTCATACATGCACACTTCCCAAACTGATGGTGATTTAACCCCTTCTGGAAAGGAGAGACTATATAGCACTGTCATCCAGATATCATGGGGGAAAAAGGATGTTTCTTTTCTGTTTTTTTTGACCTTACAAGAAATGATTGAGAAATCATTCAAGTGATCTAATAAATTTTACCATGCAACAGCTGTGAAGTAGCAGCCCTGAAGGTTTACAAATGAATGCAAACACAGATGACATGTTTAGCAGCTTCCTCAAAATTTGTTCAGTTGGAAAGACACGCTTAGTGGGAGGATGAGCAATTAAAAGAGATTAAGTACTTGAAATTCTTAGTTTCTCCTTGTTTCTAAGCTTGCCAGGAGGATTCCAGTGCAAACTGAACTAAATGGTGGTGAGAGTCAAGCAGCTTAAACCACTGGCTCCTTTGGTAGTGATGACTTGTTAGCTACACTACGGGGAAATTGTGTTTCTGAAGAGAGGTTATCACAGCAAAACTGGGATCATAGCTTTTTGAGTCCTTTTTTTAATCTATTTTCCTTATTACAGTGAATTTCCCTTCTTTCTTGGTTTCAACCCTTGCTTGTTTTTAGTTTACTAGTGTTCAGCTCACACGAGACCTCAAGCATGTTTGGTCTGGGCACAGATGAAGCACTGGTTTTAGAAGCAAATCATCAGAGGGAAGTGTGTTAAATCATCTTGAACATTTTGGTTTCGTCAGGCCTGTGCTGTGTGATTTTCACAGCTCTGTGTCTCTGGCCTTGCAGTAACTATTGTTGCTAATTTTGTGGTAGGGAGAAGCATGTAAGAATCTTGATAGTAAGATTTTCTCTCCTTCTATAGATGCAGATTTCAGTAGTGTAGTCTCAAATACTCTGGATCCACTAAAAGAAAATCAGTAAAATCACTTGGGTAACAGAATGACTTAGATTTCAAAGTTTTTGTCAGATGAGTGTAAAACTAAATAAGAAACATCTCTTTCTCCCCAGCAAATTGATTTCTTATGTGAGGCCTTTATGATCTGGTCTCCTTGTAATTAAAGATTACAGATGTTCAGGGAAAAGTTTGATAACTTGCCCATATACCTCTTAAAAGAGTAACAGGCGTGGGGGATAGTAACTTGGAAGTAAAAATACCAACCTGGGACCATATCTAGATGTGGTGAGGAGTTGTCCAAATGGTTAAAAAAAACTAAAATCTGGCTTTGAATAAAAAGGTGCTAAACTTTCTCATCTACTCAGACAATTTGACTAAAGATACTTAGTGTTCACAACTTCTGGCATCTGATGGTGGTCTTGACTATTGGAAAAGCTCCATTCTTCCCTCCAAAATAAAACCCATATCTGTTTTTCTCAGCAAGGCTTCTAAGGCTCTCTGTAAATGTCAGTGTTTTTAGGACCCCCTTGCTTTTAATACAAACCTCTGACTAGCTCAGTTAGCCTTCCTTGCCCAGGATTTAGAGGTGTTGGAGGGAAAGCACATCTAACTGTAGTTTCAAAGGTATAATCTGAATTTTACTATTTATAAACTGTACTTTCATGGATGTTGCCCACTATGCAGCAGAGTAAGTCTCCAGGGGATGTTCTCTTATCTCTTACATTTCATTCCTAAACTGTACTTGAGCTTTTTGCTGCACAAATTTCCCTTTTCAGGTCTAGTTCTGGGAGTTATCTGAAATAGTGCTGTCTCAGTATCTGCTTTAAAAGGTGGGAATGTAGCTATAAAGGTAATAAAAAGATCCACACACATTGTTACAATTTTTGGTATTCCCCCGAGTCAGTGGCATAGAGCTTTCCTGTGGTCCTGCTTTGCTATGAAGTAAATTAATAAAATACAGATTTCAATATAGTTTAGCAGAAAAGTTTAGTGTGCTCCTGGTTTAAACTACTTTGCTGTTAGACCTGTAACTACCAATAATATTTTTAACTTTGAAGTGGTTCTAAAAAGATTTTAAAAACAAGTTTTGTTTTGATGAGCAGGGCAGTCACATCTAGTAGAAGGAGCTCCACTTAAACATGAGATTCTTCTGAATAATGTACCTCCACTTTGCATCCTTTTCCCATGCAAACAAAAAGTACTGTTTATACAATAGTAGTTGCCTTGTCTCCTATTGATGTTGGGAAGTTTGAATATGTCCTCTCTACCCAAGTCCCACAGTGGCCAAGCAGGTGCTAATGGCTCAGTGAGAGAGAGTCCCCTTGTTGGGAAGTACCCCTTTTAGGCGCTGTTTTGTGAGAAAGAGACATGCGGAATTAAATGAGAAATTAAGCGGGGGTGACAATCAACTTCTACCTTTCCCTGTTCCCTATTAGATTTGATGTGTAGGGTCTGTTTTTAAAGCGGTGGTGACCCTTCCTGACACCACAAGCTGCTTTTAAAACTGTTAAGTGTCAAAATATTGTGGCATGAAGCTTGGCTTTCCCTGTCACTCTCTGAGTGTTACCTTGCACTTGTTATCCGAGATAAGGCAAGGCTGATTCCAGAGGCACAACAGTGCAGCAGGTGTGGCTGGGAGAAAAAAAAGCCAGCTCCGTTTCTTATGTGTGAGCAAATGGAACTTGTAATATACTCTGCTGTCTGCATGGAGCAGCAAGTATTAGCTGGGGCTCCAGGTCGTGGAAACTGCAGCCCAGGGAGTTCCTGTATCCACCTGAGCTGCCGGCACCAGCTGAGGGCAAGCTGCGAGCCGAGGGTCTGCCTCTGAGCTGCCCCGGGAGTTCCACATCCAGGGAGAAATGGGCATGGGACTCCAGAGGTGTTGGGGGCCCTGCTAATGCAGCCATGCTGTTGGGAGATCAGAGACACTCCCTTCCTAAAAGGGAGTTTTCTTCCTGCAGTTTGCTTCCACGAGGGAAGCCATCCATTTAGCTTAATTGCAGCCAAATTTTATAATCATGGGGGGAAAAAAAAAAAATCAAGATTATAACCACAGGGCACAAAGTGATGAGTTTGTGATGCAGTGCTTCAGGCAGGTGGGCTGTACAGCTATAGCAAGGCATTTATTTTATCTGTTTGATGAACGGCATAGATTTAATTGTTGACTTTTTCCTTGGTGTTTGGGCAAATGGATGGGGAGTTTTTGGGCAAATGGATGGGGAGTTTTTGGGAGGTGATGTGTAAGGCTGAGAAAAAGGGCAAGATAACCCTAAAGGTGACTCATTTTAACAAAAGTAAATGGTTTCTACTTTGTTAGTTTTCTTTTGGATTTTTTTTTTCTGGTACTTCCTGAGTTTGGAATGTTTATGTTCCCAGTTATGTTAGTGCTCAGAAATTGAGTAGAGGTGTTATTACATGTGAGATCTCATTTTAATGAGTAACTTATTGTACACTTTACAGTTATTAGCAGAGATTAATCTACTAGTTAAAAGCCCAAGTACAGCTCCTAGTTTTCTACATGGCAGCTCTGAGTCTCTGATCTGATACTAGGCTTGTAATCTTATTGATCAACATAGTTATTTCTCTGTATTCATCAAAAACAGGTTTCTGAGTGGCAAAAAATAATTGTACAGAAGTGTTATGCATGTTCAGTTTTGGGGAACCTCAGTCTCCAACCAGAATTCAGTTCGTAGTGACAAAAGATAACTGTTTAATTTACATATATTAAATATTACTTTTGCTAGTAAAAGGGGAGGCAGGTGTTAGCCCTTGTTTGGAAGAGTAGCCTGGTGAACATCCCAGATCTAGGTGATTGCATCATGGGATGTACACTCTGTGTGTGGTGTACTGTATTTTATTACTGGTTAGTTTAGGGAAATAAAGAGAGAAGAGCTTTGTGTGGAATATATTAAATACCGTATGTGAGAAATTGCTGTCTGATTCTGAACAGAAATACTAAAAGATGCCTTATTTGCCCTCTGTTGTGAGTTGGTCATCTTCTGAGCTGTGATCCTTAATTTAAGGTCCAGAAATTTTTCTTACTGTTGCGGAGTTACTATAAAACCAGTGTAGGTCAAGTTCCTAGGAAATTATAGATACAGCTGCACTCTGGTTCCAAGCACCAGTGGTAATGTGCAGGATAGTGAAAAAATGATGCATTTTGGATTCTGAAGTCCTGGTTGTTTCCAACGGGTCCACACTGAAACAACAAATACGTCCCTTCTGAAAGCTCAGTCAGGCATGCACTGGGAACTGCTGTCACAGCAAGAAGAGCCGAATTTGAACAGCCTGAGTAGCACAATTGCTCACAGCATTGCAGCAGCCTCGAGGTCACTCCTCAAGGTCTCACAGCACCATTTGGTGTCGTTGGGCTGTTTCTTCCAAGGAATTATGATGTGTATGCAAGCTCTTCTGTATTAATAGTGTTTAGAAAACTTACTAGTTTCCAGAAAAACTGTTTGCACAGAAAATGGAATTCTTCCTTGCAGAGTGTGTATCAGTACTTCCAGTGCAGAGAGAGGCTGGCTGTGGGAATGGTGAGGAGGAACAATGGCTTTAAACTGATAAGAGGCTCAGTTTAGGTGGGATATGAGGAAGAACTTCTTTTATTATGAAGTTGATGAGACAGGTTGCCTAGAGAAGCTGCCAATGCCCCATCCCTGGAAGTGTTCAAGGCCATGTTGGATGGGGCTTGGGGCAGCCTGATTTAGTGAAAGATGTCCCTGCACATGGGGTTGGAAGGAGATAATCTTTTAAAGGTCCCTTCCAACCGAAAAGTTCTTTGATTCCAAGGACCTCAAGTTATTTGGTCCTGTCTCTGGACTGCCTTTCTGCAATTGGATTTTCTCTATTTTAATCACAAACTTTGCCACGGTGTCCAGTGTGAGGTACTCGTGATAGGTCAAGATCATGATTAATGCATAAATTATGTCTATCAGCAATAATCACTGACATAATTGCATTTAATTATTTCTACAATTACGTGGCATTAAGAACTTAGGATGTTGCAAGGTAACAATTAAATGGAAGTTGTTTTCCCTGTAGTTAAATAGCCAATATTACACCATTAAGTAGAATTTGAACCCTAAAATAGAAGCATTTTGTCTCAACTATGTTTTTGTATCTTAGCAAAGCAGTAGCTGGGTTCTGGGAGTGTCTGAAAATGCAGATGAGAGTAATAACTCATTAGTTTTATTAAGCAAAGGTATGATGTATGCCTTCATTTCAGTTTTAAACAAAAGATGTTATTTGAGGCATAAGTGTACTTAGTTCACATTTAGAAGACTTGAAGGCTTGAGGCAGTATGATCAATTTGTTGGTATACAAAACACTTGATCGCTCTAAGTGTGGGAAAAAAAAGTAATAATTTTTTCTGCCCTTTTGGTTTATTTTTTCTGCAGCATGTTTCATAGCTTGCATCTCATTAATGTTATCATTGCAGTAATAGCAGATACAGTTCTTATTTCCTAAAAATGTGTTCATTGCAGAGCTAATACTGCTGTGCACTCACGTGCAAATTTTGTTTCCATAACTCTCAATCCTTATGGGGATGTCCAACTGAAAGTTATATGAAACTGAGAAAAAGTGGCATCTTCTCAGGTTTTCATGCTTTTAAACACAGTGTCTGACATGCAGATAAAAAGTGATATTCTGTAGTGTCCATTCTATTCTGGCAGTGGGAGAAGCAAGTGAAGGAGGCCCAAAGAACTTGCTGCACTGTTAGTGCTCCACAGCAAACCTGTGTTAGCTACATTTTTTTTAAATCAAATCTGTTCCAGCCTAACTCAGATGAGATGGAGGCTGCCGAGGAATAGGAGTTAGCATTGTGGTTAAAAATAACAGCTTGTCATTTTTACCACTTTCCCCTCTTGGTTAGGGAAATGACTGTCATTCCCACCAAAGGGGGTGTGTGGTTAATATTCTATACACAAGTTCTTCTCTATCTGTGTACATGTAATATTAGAGAAACAATAAATAGTGTAGAACATGGTATGTAGGTTCTAAAAGGAAACCAAAAGGCAATGAGGATGGAAAGCTTCTATTTCTGTAAGGAAAAGCATGATCTGCTGGGCATCACACATTTAAAAACAGACAACCATAGATAAAATTATGCAGTATATATTTCTTGAATTGATAAGTTACTTAAGCTGTAATGGAAGTCCATTTGTGTTCTTTTGACGCATATTCAATCCAAGCTAATTAATGGTCTCTTACTAATTGTGTAGAGGCTGTAGCAGCAGTTAAAGTTGTGCAAGTGTCTTCTAGCAACAATTCCATTGTACCATAAACATGTGCTGAACCGAGCTCTGACGTACTCAGCATCAGCCCAGAATTCCCAGCCAGAGTCTCAGCCTGTTGCTGATGTAGATGCCCCTGTGTAATGGAGAATTGAACATTCTCAACTGTAACCAGAGTTCTTGATGATTTGCCAATGCTGTTTTTAACTGTGCACTTAAAAATGGTCAGTGACCAGAACCCAAGGATTGCTCTTCAGGGTTCATGGTCAGTAAAGAGGAAATTGGGATCCCAAGAAGAAACTTGTGTAGTGACTGGCTCTGGAAAAGAAAACCTGCAGATACAGGAGGGAAATGAAAGCTGCATGGTTTTCCCCATAGAAGTTGGTATTATTTAGGGGTACCTGAGACAGACTTTCTGGTGTGTGGCTTTTCTGGCACATGTGCTGTCTGTCATTCTAATCTGATTTGACAAACAGATTTCCAATCAATCAAATCTCAGTAGATTGTCCTTTCCCCCCTGTTATTCATATTGTAACTTTGACCAGCATAATCCAAAAATAGCTTATTAGCTGAAGAACTGTTATCTATAGAATGTTGTACTTAGTCCCTGGAACTTGCAGAATCTATTTTTTACAGCACTGCTTATGAATGCATTTCAAATTACTGATACAAAATCAGTTGGTCTTTTTTCCCCTGTTGTATTTATCACAACCATGTGATTATGAAAGAAGAGTTTCATGAAGTGTGGCATGTCAGCAGTATTACTTTATTAGGAGTAAAAATGCGTCAAGCTCTGAATAATAGGAATTAAATAGGAGATGAATTTGGCGAGAAGCTGGTCCATTCTGATAATCCCTGATGCAGTTTTCTTATGGTCTAATCATTTGAGTGATGCTTGTGATTCAAGCACTAAGTATAGGCTGAGATTTTGGTTTCTGCTCCTTAGATGATGATGGGAACATCTGAGTAACAGGAGGTGCTGGTAGAACAGGATGATCATTTCTTCACTCCTCCCCCATGCTACCCTCAAAATCCATGTCAAGCATGGAAGCAGAGGGAGAGATTATGGAAACATTTCTATTGACTAACCCTGGAGTGTGTTCCTGCATATCCTGCTGGGTGTCCTTGGGGTGGGCCTTCTTGTGTCCTTTGGTAGTAAATACTCATTGGAAGTCAGTGTTGCTCCATGAATCACAGCTGGTTTGTAGCTGTGGGACCTGATATAGGAAGAGCTGCTGTCGTAGGGTAGCATTGTTTCAACAGAGCCAATGAGAAAGCTTTTACGCTTTTGTAAAAACACATTCTTAACACAAAAAAAAGCGGAGGGGAAGGCACTTCACTCCCGGCTTGGAGAGGAGGCGGCGGGCTTGGTCCGGCGTGGCCGGGCTTGGGCTGAACTGGTCTCCCTGGTCCGGCTGAGATTTTCTTGTTCCCAGAGGGGTGGTAAAAAGCTGCCAAGCTTCTCACCAAAGAGCTCGGCAGACCCCAAAGTCAAGAGAAGCTCCAAAGCCAGGAGCAGCCCCGAGACTGAGAGCGGCCATATGGCCGGGGAGTGCAGCAGCCAGGACAGGGCTGGACAGCCACAACTAATTCAGGAT